>JARFJB010001727.1:4630000-4870000 GCA_036346205.1 Vesta saturnalis | reverse complement strand
AATAGTATATTAAAATATCTGGTGTGGAACAACACCTGACCCTCCAACCTAAAAAACGAAAATTAAAAGAAATGAAATAATTTTAATAAAATTTTTTTATGGTAATTATGCAAGTTCATTACAAAAAAAAAGCACCATTGTAAAAACATACACAATAATTGATGTCAGACGTTTAAAACTTCATGACAGACAGAGGTTAATAGACATCTAGATGCTAATTTAAATTAAAAGAAAGGAAATAATTTTAATTTCAATTTTTTTAGGATAACTATGCTTACTTATTTACTTAACCTTCACGCCATTCCCTTGCGGGGTAGGCTCTTATTTATTTTTCATTCACAGTCTTTCTCCATGCTTTCCTATCTCCGCTTACCTCCCTAGCTTCCGCAAGATTCATACATAGTTTCTGACAGGCTCTTTTGTTTTTAAAACTCCTTATCTTCCTTTCCTTTATCATAGATTCTTCTACATTCAGCCAAGTTTTACGCGGCCTACCAGGACCGGCCTTTCCCTTAACCTCACCCACATATATTTCTTTCGTTAAACTTGCGTTGTTCATTCTCTTAACCTTTTGCGACTAACATGCCTCGCTGAGACACATAAGCTAACATCGTTCTCAGAGACCGACCAAAAAAAAAAAAATTTCCAGTGAAAAAAAATACATGTTAGTATTTTTCTGTTTAAAGTGGGGTAATAAAAACACAATAAATTGGTTTTTGTCGAAAAAAAATACCAAATTAAAAGAACATACTGAACTAAAAACTAACATTTTCTATTTGGAAAAACTAAGTATAAAAGTATTGTTAAAGCATTAATAAGTAATAAAAAAATAGGAAAGCTAGAAACATTAATCGTGGAACTGAATTTTAAAACATAGTCTATTGCCTGTTTTCTACGCATTCTCGACAAATTGGAGTTAAATGCTCCAAACACATGTACTTTCTACATCTGTGGCAACTATATCTGGTCTTTCTGCTTTTCTTGAGGAACAGTAAAACATCGTCCATGTGTTGATTCGCTGGAGGTTCCTGTTCAATATCTGAATATTGTAGATATCTTGAATTCTCAATCTGACTGTTCTTGGCAAGGATGTTGAGTTCAGGCGTTTTTTTATATGAGCTTCGACTAACTGATAACCCAAACTTTCTAGGAATTATCTTCTAGATAGTTTTCCTTCGTTATTATTTTTATGTATAACACAAGAGTTGATACCGGCCACATTTAATGTACCATAAAAAATTACCATTGGCTAGCGTCGTGTAATTCGTGCACAGTTGTAAGCTGCACACAGCTTGTCCACCGTGTCGACACCATTTCGTTTGATTATAGTCAATAATCATTTCTGGTTTACCTGTGTCTTTGTCCATAGCATCATCTCGATGCATAGTAGAGAGAATAAACACATTTTTGTTACGGCTTGGAATATAAGAGACCAAAGTACATTTTTCTTGGAAGGCAAACATGGTAGATTTTTCAGGCCTCTTTATTTTCATGTCTTCTGGAATTTGAGGTTTATTTTGTCTTAAAGTGCCCAAAACGGTTAATTTATATTCATTAAGAAGGATGGTGGCTAAATCAGTACTTGTAAAAAAAATTATCCATAGTTACATTCCGTTTTGATCCCCAAATTGGTTCACACAACCTTTGCACCAGAGCAATGTTGGATGTATTTAGTTTATATGGACCTATTGGCCGTTGTCCAACATATATTTCCATTTTGGCAGTGTAAAACATTTTCGCATCCACCAAAGAATATAGTCCATATTTATTGGGTTTCGACGGAATATATACTCTGAAACCACAGCGCCCTCTAAAAGCCCATAACATTTCGTCAACAGTAGCATACTGTGAGAGAGAAAAGTATTTAGAAAGATTTTTGTTAAACTCGTCGAAATATTCTCTTACTGCTGCTAACTTGTCTTCTTTTTGCCTTTCTTGCCTCGTTGTTTTGTTGTCCAAACGAATATTTTGAAGCAAAAATTTGAATCTTTCTAGGGACATTGTCAATCTAAATATTTCTAATCCCAAACCATATGTTCTGAAAAGATCAATAATATTTTCATGATTACTCTTTCTTTTGCCGGCAATATAAAGCAGTCCGAGTAGAGCTGTAAGTTCATCAATGTCAGTTGATCTTGCTGTTCGATACTCTTCAGAATATTGTTTTAATTCAATATGGATATTAGTATAGTAAACAATTTTCTCCAACATATCATTTGTAAGAAACATGCTCCATAGTTCAATCGGTGTTTTCTTCTGCTTAGCTTCGCCATTCACTCCTGGCAATTGGGTAATAATGTTATCAGCACGTGTGCGAACATTTGGACTTTTCCCCAAATGTTTTTTCCACTTAGTTCCATCTTCACCAATCTTCACATATCTTGCTCTGCATCTGAGTTCTCATGTTGAATTTCTGATTTATCTTCTTCTATACTAGAATCACTATCGCAAGCTTCTTCTAAATCAGTTTCGACTTCATCGAAATATTGCAAAAGCCTTCTCTGTTCTTTTTCATAATCATCTACAGCCATTTTCTATAAAAAAATTTAAAAAGTCAGATAAATTATCTTAAATAACGTATTAAAAATATCCAACTTACTTTTTATGTTTGTGATAATCACTCACTTCGTAACTAACATCCGTCTCCTAGACCGACTTTGAAAATAACTTTGAACAGACGCACGTTAAATACTTGACAAATCGACACTAATTAAAGGTTCTTGGGTTAGGAAGGTATCGGGGAGGGCTCGGTCCGGATCGCGACTGATTCGGAAATATTCGAGAAAGATTGTTGAGTCGGTCTCACAGACCGTATGTTAGTCGCGGAAGGTTAATGCGACCAAACCAACGTAACGTAATTTATTATATATTTATATATATATATATATATATATATATATATATATATATATATATATATATATATATATATATATCCATCATCGTCATTTCCTCACCACACTCCGTCATTATGCATTAATTTTTTATCTTGTCCCTTCTCGTTTTACCACATGCGTTACTCAGGAATCTCATACCCACAGCATTTATTTTTCTTTCGTGCTTTTTTTGACATATCCATGTCTCACTTCCATACAGTGCTGACAGGACGAATGCTTTTATTTATCATTATCGTCCACATACTTACAACCACTCTCCTTCCAGCATTCACCCTTCGTCCAATCTCGCTCTCAATTGTACCATCTGCAGTAAACATTCTACCGAGACACAATTTCATCTTGCAGAGTAAATACTCTACTTTCCTTTCCACCTGCCCAATTGAACACCACAATCTTAGTTTTGTTCACGTTTACCTTTAAGGCCATGCTATCAAGGACTGTATCAAACTTACTCAGAGCGGTTTGCAGCTCATCCGAACGGTCACTGAATAAGAATGTGTCATCTGCATACACCAGAAGTCGTACATTTACGTCACCAACCATTGTACCATTTTTATCGGTACATGCTTGTCTAAAACATTTATCCATGTATACATTGAACAACCACGGTGACATCACACAGCCTTGTCGCACTCCTTGCTCAGTATTAAAGTATTCACTCACACCCTCTCTCACCCTAACACATGCCCGACTACCGTTGTATACTGCCCTTATTCCATTTATTAGACATTCATTTAATATTTCCCACAGCTTCTCCCTATTCACTCTGTCATATGCTTACTCTAGATCTACAAACGCACAGTACAACTTCCCATTTACGTTTAAACACTTTTCGATCACCTGCTGGAGAGCAACCATCTGATCGACACATCCTCTCCCTGGCATGAAGCCACCTTGCACATTCCACATCCTAGTTTGTGTAGTTTCTCGTACTCTATCAATCAATATTCTTCCAAATACTTTACCAGGCACGCTGAGCAAGCATATTCCTCTGTAGTTCTTACAATCGCTCTTGTTCGCCTTACCCTTATACAATGGTACAATGATCGCGCTCTTCCAATCACTCGGCACATTTCCACACATAAGGCATACATTGAATAATTCACACACAATCTTCGTATAAGCTTTGCACCACCATACTTGAGCATGTCACCAGTGATTTCATCTACGCCTGCTCCCTTGCCGTTTTTCAACCTTCCTACCGTTTTCTCTCTACCTCATTTATTCCAATATCCTTCTCAGTTACATTCATCATTTCTTCTATATTCTCCTTTGTTAACCCTTCAGTCTTACTTTCCTCACTACTGTACAGCTTTCCGAAATATTCTTGACAGCATTTCCTCACTTCACAATCGTCCCATACTATTTTGTTTCTAGCATTCATCACTTCTGCGGCGTTCTGTTTTGGCCCACGTTTTGTATTTTTGACCCATTTCCAGAAGAGTTTTTTGTTTTCCACAAAATCATTCTGCATTTTCACTCCATCCACAGCCATCACTTCCTCTTTACTTATTCTCACTGTCTCCTTCGCTTCTTTGTTTCTTAATCTGTACACCTCATACAATCGCTACTTCTCAGTCTCATTTTTTGCAGCAATCATTGCCATGTACGTGTCTTCTTTCTTATATACTGCCTTTTTTACCGACTCATTCCACCAAGTACATTTTTTCTGTCCACCTACAGTCACTCTTCCACATATTGGCATGGCACAATTGACAACAGAGTTTTTCAAGCTTATCCATGCACTTTCAACGTCAGTGTCTTTTATTTGTTCGTTCCACACTGTTTCATTCACATTCAAATCTTTACCCATAGCATCTGCGTATTTCATTCTCGCACCATTATCCACTAGTTTGTCAACCCTAATTCTGGACGTTCGCACTACGTTTGGTTTCCTTCTCCAGACCCACTTTTGCCCTAAACACACTCTCGATACAACCAAAAAGTGGTCCGATCCACACTCAGCTCCGCGAATTACTCTTATGTCTTTCACCAGGTTTCTAAGCCGTTCATCATACACTATCAAGTCTATCACACTTTTAGATTCACCTCTTTGCCATGTATACATATGCACATTTTATGTTTAAACCACGTATTGGATACTAACAGGCTTATCTCCACACAGATGTTCAGCAGGTGTTCACCGTTCTCATTAACTCTTTGGTCTCCGAACTTTCCTAGAACGCGTTCACTATGTTCTCTCTGTACACCCACCCATCCGTTCATAACCCCCACTATAATCACTCTTTCGTTTGGCTTACATACGTTCAACACGTTCTCTACTTCATTCCAGAAGTTCTCACGCTCCTGGTCTCTTTCTCAATTCATCGGTGCATAGCATGGAATAAGAAAAATTCTTCGAAACTCCACTTTCATTCTAACCCATATTACCCGTGGAGATACCAATTCGTACTGTTTAACACATCTTCTCGCTTTTTCATTTATGATCATCCCAACTCCATTTGCACCATGCACTTCCGTCTCAACTCCTGATCATAGTACCAGACTGCCGTCCTCCATATCCACACCATCCATTCCTTTGCGCTTTGTCTCCGATACACAGAGAATATCAAGGTGTCTTTCGTACATTACATTCGCAATTTCAAATTTTTTACCATGCATACCTCTAACATTACACGTACCGGTCCGCCATTCATTCCTTGCACAGTCGTCATCAACGGGGCCTGTCTGTTTTGACCTTGACCGCCCCTTGTAGCCAGATCGATCCGAGGCAATTGTATTGTTTTCTTGAGTAATACCATAGCGAGCAGACCGGATACTGGCCAAATCGTGCCCAGGGCGATGTAGCATTTCTTACTAACGGTATCGTCCTACCACGCGACAGTTATTTGTCTAATGTCACGACATAATAGATAGATATAAATAATAGATCGTATACTTACTGTATGAATCACAAAATGTACATATATACATGTACATTGTTTTTTCTTACCTACCCTTCAATCACACCATGCGTTTAACCATACTGCTCTATACGCGATTCCTGGTTCCGCGGCCCTCACCGGACTTGGTGGTATTTATTAGCGATTAAATGATTCAATTATTATTTATTTATTTATTTATTTTTTTTAGCTTTTCGAGTTAGAGTTATTTCAATATCATTTAATTTTTATTTATCAAATCAGTTTTATTATTGTCGCGAGCCGTGACAACTTAAATATATATTTTATTAGTTCTCTATGATTAATTGTTATTGCAAAAATGTTTACCTGTTCGAGTCCAATCCTTAGACAAAAGGTTTACGTTTGCTTTATAATGTTTTAAAGTTAAAGTTTTAACAAACACATTGGTTTAATAGAGCCGTATTTTTCGTAAACACTGTAGCAATCCTAAATGTTATTTCGCGCCTATTTCAGCTAAAGAGCCTTTAACTGGTTAGATTATCATTATCTTTGTTTATTATTAATATTCAAACCTCTGGGTATAAAAACTCGTTCAAACGCTTACCCTTATTTGATTGATTTAGAAGTTGTCTTTTGACATGTATTTAACTGAAAGCACCGAAATAAAGCTAATTATTTAACTTAAAAAGTACGATAATCTTTAATGTTTAAATTTTTATTACAAAAAAATTTACAATTTACCCGATTTCTTGTTTTATTGTTTTGAAAATAAAAGGTATTTGAATTCAATCGAAAAAAGTAAACTTTTAGAGTAAAACTTCTTTAAATTTCTTATTTATTAAACGAATATTGAAAAGGAAGTGAAGTATGTTAATTATTTAACTTGAAACTATGCAACTCTATTTAATTTACTCGATTCATATAATATGCTATTTACTATTTTAAATCTTTATTAAAATTTTCAATTTACAATTGCTGGTGACGCGCCTACCTGCTTTCCCTTTGCCTTTACCTGGTTTCTTGTTTTATTATTTGAGATTAAAGGAAGGTATTGTACTTCAATCGATAATGTAGACTTTTAGTAAAACTAAATTTTCCTTAAATAGCTACATTTCTTATTTGTAAAATGAATATTGTAAAGAAGTGAGGGATACTAATTACGATATTTAAATTAAAGCTATGAGGATCTATTCAATTTAGTATGTTTAATTTGCTACTAAAAACTGAATTGTTTTATTTATTGACTTAATTCATTTACTGTCGGATTTAAGATTTAAGGCAACATTGTAGAAATAAAAACAATAATCTACGTCAGAATGACGTTTAAAACAGAATGTCACACAGAGATTCATAGACATAAATACATGTTACCGTAAAAAAAATTCCAAGGCCGCTCGCTTGTATAAAAATATCGATAATACAGCTTCAGCATTTTCAACCTTATTTATTTAATTTGTAGGTTTATTCGCTTTGGGTGGGTGGGTGGGTGGGTGGGTGCGTGCGTGCGTGCGGGCGTGCGTGCGTGCGTGCGTGCGTGCGTGTGTGCGTGGCGTGCGTGCGTGCGTGCGTGTGTGTGTGTGTGTGTGTTTGTGTGTGTGTTTGTCTGCGATTGATTGTGGGGACTTGCACATACCAGGAACCAGGGCTGTGGGTACATTTAAAATTGTGGGGACATACACACGTCTCCACAATTTCTTTTTGAGTTTTTACGCTTATCTGGTATTCCATCATCCTAATTGGATCAAAGCTTTCTCAAGCCTCCAGTGTTACTATAATTTTTTTTTTGTCATGCAGGGATTAAAGACTATGTAGCAAAAGTAGAAAAACTGAGGTCCTCTTAGTTAATATAAAGTGCACGAGTTGGACATACATTAATTGTGGGTACTTCGTATTTGTGTATAATTGGACTGATTCGTACGCCCTCTGGCGGCCGTTCTATTTTTAGCAAACCTTACTCATAATGAGGTGGGGGCGGACGGAGGAAGTATTTGTTGACATTCCTATACGCTTTCGCAATAACATAAACAGCGACATGGATTATAATGCATTGTTGCCAGCGCACTCCCATTTCATTCGGTCATTTGCGTTCAAATGGAAACGGTTTTTTTTTGTTGCAAGTATAATTCATCACTCATTGGTAGGATTTCACTCATCATCATGTGAGGCCAAACGTTTACTCGACTTCTATTTGTAATATTTAAATGAATCTATCGATATGCAATTAGCTTAATTAGATTGCAGGCCTCGCATTCGGTCACTATTTTATGTATTAGTACGTATTTTTTTACAGTGGTACATAAAACTAGGTATTTCGTCCTTTTATACATAAAAGTACGTATTTCACCAGGAACATGTCTTCAAAAAAAATTAGCCCACTTACGTAAATGTGTTGTCAATGATCCACTCTGCAAAACAAGGTGAAAGAAAATACACCAAAAAATATGCTTGAATCGCATTTCCTTGAAATATGGGTAGCCTTACTTTCCATTTTATCTTTACTACCTTTCCATCGTATAACTTCCTAGGTAACTAAAATGATGAACTTCTTCGAGTCTCACATTGTCTACTTGTGTTTTTCTCCTAATTCTATGTTCACGCACTCAGTAAAGTAGAATTTCGGTTGTAAATATTTAGATATAAAATTTTCGAAAACTGATGATATTTAAAGTGTATAATTTTTTTAAAATGATACTTGCATTATGTGTGCTCATATAGTAGGTATGTACATATGTACTAACCATCAACAATTCCGCATTAAAGGAGAAAAGTTTTCAATACGAAGGTTTTCAAAATTTAAGATTAGTCAATTAGAAGGGGCTGAAAAGAAAATACAAATGGACTAAACAAAAGTTGTCACATGATTTACCGTATATGTCAAATTTTAGATTTTTTTTAAATAATTGCGAAACAGGTATTTATTAGCCAAGACAGAAAAAAACTTGAAAAGTTGTTTAAAATGTAATTTTCTTAGTGCAAAAATCTGGTTCAAAGCTTTAAAGATAAATATACTAAAAATTATTAATAATTTTATTAAATACATAAATAAAAAGTTCACCTCGAGTAGGATTTGAATCCACGACTTCCACTTTGCTAGAGTGGCGCTCTAACCAACTGAGCTATCGAGATACAAGTTCCAATCGATGTAAATTTTGTCTTTATGTATGTAGAACTAATGTAAATTCTAAATATAATGAGATTTCAGTGAAATTACTCACATTAATGGAATGCGAGCCTGCAATACTGCAAGGATTCACACATACCTAAGCAACTTGACTAATGTTAAATTATTTTAAGTTTTTTTAATAATAAATATACTACATTAAGCCTACCAAGTTTATTTTTAGCTAGTGTCCTCACTTAGACAACTATAAAAAGAATTTCTACACAGTGAAAGTAATTTACTAAAAGGGATAGATTATAGTCTTTAAAAGCTATATAAATAGATACAATTATCAATGACAAATATTTCTCCTTGGAAGCACCTCAAATCAAAAACGTGGCATTTATACAAAAATTGAAGTTACTTTTTGGTAAATAATAAAAATCTAAATTACCAAACAACGTTATCTATTATTTCGTCCATTGATAAATCTTTATAGTTTCCACACAAAAAGAAGTTTTGAGATGTTGGTTTTGAATAGATTAAAACTCACTGTAAGTTATGCTGAATAAATTACTATATTATACTATAGTATACCATACTGTACTATACATACTACTCCGCGGACAACTTCCGACTCTTACCTCATAGATTGACAACGGTACCAAAAAAACTACAAACATTAAATTTTTAGGGGAAAATCACGTTGGTTTTTGGCAGATGGGTCCCAGACTCCCAGTATGAAAATCGGACAATCTCGAAGGTTTAAGTTTTCTAAGACGTGAAGTTGGGGAAAAAGGTAGAAGGACTAAGCATGAATTTAGGTAAAATTAGATCAATATTTACTCCATATTTAAGTTGTGGATGTATTTATAAACTTCACCGTTTGTTGCGATTACATTTTGTTATATGATTCTTTACGCAGAATTTAATATCTAGCCACGTTCTGTTATCGAGGACACTGGAGGCGTTCTTCAGCTCCTCAATTTGTTTTTTTCCAGGGACGGTCTCGTTTTTTATTTCTGTCCTGAAGAAACTTGTCACTGCCTTGACTTCTTCACAACTCCATGGTTTTTTAATACATTTTTTGCGTCTTCTAACAGGGACTGCGATATCTGAAAGTGTTCGATTTACATTGGAAAAAATCATATTGTAACATTTGTATTTTCTCAATTATTTTTAACCCACAAGAAGTTTGAAAACGTTTTACATGACTCATCTCCTGATATGCTGCTACTTCCTTTTGGTACTTTTCGTTTGGTCCTTTTGGTTTTTTTATCCATTTTTGGTTTATGGTATGAGATGCTCTAAAAAGACGCAAAAAGGAAGTATATTTATCGATACTAAATTAAAGAAACTTACAGGATTCAGCTGTTCTAAATTCCTTTCTCTTTTTTCGATAAAATTCTCCAAGTCATCACTCCTTGAGTCTGAGACAGGTTACAAGACAATTATTATTTCTGAATTTGTGAATACCTTTTGATGGCAACAAGTATAACTTCCTAAGTTTTCTTTGAAGTACTCCCTATTGCAAGGAACGTTGCGACGCATCTTTAGGAAAATTTCTATGCAGAAATCCGTTTTAGCCTCCCCTGATTCCAAATCTGACTTCCGTTCAAATATGTACATATATATATATATATATATATATATATATATATATATATATATATATATATATATATATATATATATAGATAGGTGTAATAGAAATATTAAGTTAGTTCTTTAATATCTGTACTTTTGAGTTCCAAAATGTTGTTAAAAGAGTTTTACGCTACAGTTGAAAATTCAGAAGAAAGTGCCGTGAATTTTCTGCAGCAACATCATCTTTTAAATGACGATGTTCAAAACAACCCTTGTCACAAATGTGGTTCTGTAATGCAACGGAAGACATGGAAATTAAGAAATGGAGAAGCTACTCCAGTGTTTCGCTGCCCGAGAAAAGGATGTCAAACGACAAGAAGCATCCGAGTAGGAAACGAATTTTTCCATTACACAAGTTTAAATAATAGAGTAAATTGCAACCTGACGTTTCAAATCTTAGAATTGGTCTATATGTTTATTATGGAAGTGAATTTAGCAACAGCCGCTAGTTTGACTGGCAAGACAGAACATACCATAAGTGATTGGTACAATATGTGTCGCGAAGTGTGCACTGAGATTGTATCAGTAAACCGACGAGGACCCTTCCAGATAGACGAAGCATATTTTTCTGGTAGAAGAAAATACTAGCAAGGGCAAATGTTACAAGGTGATAGAGTTTCTGAATCTGAGGACAGTGACGCCGAAATACAGAGTAATCGAAATCATAGAGCAAGAGTTGATGAAAAATGGGTGTTTGGTTTGGCTACCAAAACCGAAGCGCGGTATTTTATTTTACTTCGGTGAGATCGAGCAACATTGCTACCAGTTATTACAAGAGAAGTACAACCTGGATCGACGATACATTCGGACGAATGGCCCGCATATAGCATTTTAAATCAAAGGGGTTTTATTCATCACACCGTGAACCATCAAGTGAGTTATGTGGACCCAGACACTCTGGCTAACACCCAACTTATAGAAACATTATGTCTTGATATACAAATTTATATTTTAAAAAAGATCATCAAACATTGGATTGTCTTTTTATTTCCTTTTTTTTCAAGGCATATACGAAAATATTGCGGGTGGAGCACACTGCAATAAAATATGGGGGTAGAGCGCACACTGCAGTAGGGGTATGAAGTTAGAGCGCATACTACAGTGGCACCCAATTTTGTTTCATGTCCCCCTGACCCCAAAACCATTATGACCGCATTTCACAACAGATTTTCTTCGAATTTTTCACAAAAAGAGTTTGGGCCAATTGCTCGTCTAAGTTTGCAGATGGAATGTGTCAGGAAGGGACAAGGGTCCAAAAATTAACACAATTTAAAAATGCGCAACGGCGGCACATTTTATCCAAGCTTTGAGGTCACTATCTTGGATGTATCCGAAAATGGGGGTTCGGAGTGCTGGGGTAAAAAAATTTTTAAAGTATAAAAAAATCATAACGAATTTGAACCAAACTTTAGAAAAAGATTCGTTTGGTCAATACTTTGCACTAGTTAGCAAGTCGGGACATCGAAACAGGAAGCGGGGGGTAAAATCATTAAACAAAACTTAAAAACTTGCACTTCTTAACGGATATCAATGAAACTTAATCAATATTTCTGGATTAATATCCTGGACGGGTTCGTAAGTAATAAAGGGGAAGGGTACGGCGGTAGTGGGTGTTTTCAAACAAGTCTTATCCAAACTTTGCAGTAAAATGTCATTTGTTGAGGACACGGTTACGACCGCAATTCCCAACGGAGCTTCTTCTAATTTTCTACAAAAATACTTTGGGCCAATAGCTCGGCTAAGTTCGTAGATGGAGTGGCAAGGAAGGGGAAAAAATTAAGTAAATTGAAAAAAAGGTTCATTAAAAATAAAAAATCCAAAACTTTATATCTTGGGTCAAATTTAACAAACATTGCAAATTAAATGGAAAAATTTTATTTGTCTAGCCCCAACTTGATTTTTTAAACATATGAAATAGATCTGTCTTGTGGGCTGATGCCGGAGGGTTTTATAGTTACAGGCAATTTTTTACAGGTTTTTCTCCTGAAAAGTTTCAGGGAGTTTTCAAAGTTATGGTTTTTATTGTCAATTCTGTTTTAAGCTATATAAATTACTTAGCTGGTATACTTAGCAGCTGGTATGGAAATGTCGTAGGTTCACGTTTTAATGAAATGGGAGGTAGGATTTGAAAGATGTTCTAAACTTTATTATTCCAGTTTCTGAGTCTACCTGAGCGACTGTAAAAACAGCTATGAAGAAATTGAAATATCCACAATTTTGTGGCATTGTGGATAATCAGTTACCGCCACAAAATATGGATCCTATTCTATACTCCTTAATGTAATATCGTGCGAAAAGTATGGAAAGCATGGAATAAAATTCGCCATTTTTATGTCGTTAAATTTAAGAAAGAATTTTCGGACAGGTCAAGTTTTTATTCTTAAATTGACACCTTTCGCTCAAAATTACACGTTTTTGTTTAGTTAATTGGCGGCACATGAGGGACCAACTTGAAAATTCTAAATGGCAAGAGGAGTCAAATTTTATACTTTTTTAGGGTCTCTTTAAACCCAAACCAATGTGTTCGTTTTTCAATTCAGATTAATGAAATAAAAACTATGTGGATATTGGTATTTTTCATCAAGATAGTTGTTTTCTATTTATAAAATTATCAAATAATTTTCTACTTACAACCGCAAATAAACAATGTAAACAAAACATATCATCTAACGAAATGTTCAAAATGAGCTCCACCAACTCCCAAAAACAGCCAAAGGGTATTCAAATTCGTTCAGACCCTTAGGAATAACGTCTGGTATAATTTGCCAAATGCTTTGCTTAATCTTTACCTTTAAGTCATAAGCGTTACAAGTATTTCGCTATTTATGTGGAATCTTTATTTAAGGTTTTAAGCAAACAATTATTTGATAATCTGACAAAATACAGAAAATCAATTTTTTGCATTTAATTTTTTTGTGCACTACCATATACTAGAAATTATGATATCTTGGAGTAAAAATTACGTAGTTAAAATGTTGGTCCCTTCGGATCTCCGGAAACGAACAACTTGAGGGGGTGCTATATCAAAATCTAGAAAGAGGTCTGAAATTAAAAAAAATTAAATTTTTAAAGATTGATCGGAGATTTGAGAAGTATAATTTTCAAAAATCGGTGATTTCTGAAGCGGCGACTTCGCCGTAATACACATAGGGTCGGAAGTAACTGACTATTTGAGCCGGCACGCAACAAAGTTACGTGAAAGTCGGTTTCCGATAACGTCTCTCCCCCTCGCTCTCCCCCAGCACCAGGACGACTTTATTGATAGTTACTAGTAGCCTTAAGACGTTGAGCCCCTTGAGACCGACTTTCACGTCACTTTGTTGCGTGGCGCCTAAAGTAGTCCTTCACAAACGGTACAACTTTCGTACAGGAGCTTGGTATATAAAGGCAAAATATGTGAGATTTATGTCCTTAGTAACTCTGGCAACACTGGAGCGAACTACATGCTCATTTCAGATAACAGACGAAAGAAAACAAAATATCATATTACTCTTACTATAAATAGATTTAACGACCGTCTAAAATGTATTACTTGCGGGGACTGTGTACACACGGTTGGAAACAAATTGATTATGAGGACTGTGTGAAAGTTGGTATGTACTGCATTAGGAGTGGGAATATTTGTTATACACAAACTCGATCTGCATTTCTTGTGGGGACAGTGTATAATAAAAGTACGGTTTGCATTATTTCTGGAGACTCAGTTATACACCTAGTAGAAAATGCATTAAAAGTGGGGACTGTGTATTTCTGGGTATGGAATGAATTAAATGTGGGGATGTCCCCACAACAGAAAATTGGAGTGTATCAAAAAACGGAATATATTGCCGTAATCAGCGCGATCTAGCGGTCAATCCTACCGGTGCAGATTCAAAGTCCCCACAAAGCGGGTAATGTTCCGGGTCCCCACAACTCATAGGGAAACATGTATGTGTGTGTGTGTGAGTGTGCGTGTGCGTGTGCGTGTGCGTGTGCGTGTGCGTGTGCGTGTGCGTGTGCGTGTGCGTGTGCGTGTGCGTGTGCGTGTGCGTGTGCGTGCGCGTGCGCGTGTGTCTGTGTGTCTGTGTGTCTGTGTGTCTGTGTGTCTGTGTGTCTGTGTGTCTGTGTGTCTGTGTGTCTGTGTGTCTGTGTGTCTGTGTGTCTGTGTCTGTGTGTCTGTGTGTCTGTGTGTCTGTGTGTCTGTGTGTCTGTGTGTCTGTGTGTCTGTGTGTCTGTGTGTCTGTGTGTCTGTGTGTCTGTGTGTCGTGTGTCTGTGTCTGTGCTGTGTGTCGTGTGTCGTGTGTCTGTGTGTCCTGTGTCCGTGTGTCCGTGTCCGTGTGTCCGTGTGTCCGTGTGTCCGTGTGTCCGTGTGTCCGTGTGTCCGTCGTGTCCGTGTGTCCGTGTGTGTGTCCGTGTGTCCGTATGTCCGGGTGTCCGTCTGTCCGTGCGTCCGTGTGTCCGTAACCGGTGTCCGTGTGTCCGTGTGTCCGTGTGTCCGTGTGTCCGTGTGTCCGTGTGTCCGTGTGTCCGTGTGTCCGTGTGTCCGTGTGTCCCTGTGTCCGTGTGTCCGTGTGTCCGTGTGTCCGTGTGTCCGTGTGTCCGTGTGTCCGTGTGTCCGTGTGTCCGTGTGTCCGTGTGTCCGTGTGTCCGTGTGTCCGTGTGTCCGTGTGTCCGTGTGTCCGTGTGTCCGTGTGTCCGTGTGTCCGTGTCCGTGTGTCGTGTGTGCGCGTCCGTGGTCGCATGGTGGTGTGCGTGCGTGCTGTGGTGGTGTGCGTGCGTGCGTGGTGGTGGGTGGCGTGTCGTGAGTGCGGAGTGCGTGATCGTGCGTGGTCGTGAGTTCGTGCGGAGTGCTAGTGGTCGTGTGCCGTACGTAAGTGCGTGCGTGAGTGCGTGCGTGCGTTTGTGTGTCTATATTAAAATAAACTATTTGCTAACTGTATATACCTACATAATAGTCACGATGTGTTTATACTGATACTGGGTGTCCAAGTACAAAGGACCAAAGCGATATCTTAAACTTCATATAGGTACGGAAAAAATCGTTAGCACAAAAAATCCCATGCAATTGGATGTCGTTTCGAGATACAAAGCTTTTGGAGATTGACAGATAGAAAGGTTAGATGTGCTTCATTTATTATGCTCACTATTTTCTAATAAAGTTATATTTAGTATTTACTTATTCGTTTAAACCAAAACCGTAATGTGGTATTGCGCTTTTTCTTCTGCTTTTATTCGTACAACTAGATTATTTTCTGATTTTGCAATTTTCTTTCCGTTTTTCATACTACAATTATTATGTTTTTCTATTCCCAAACTTATAAAATAACAACAGTATAGTAGGTGGCTATGAAACGTCAAAAATTAATCCACTAATTAAGTGATATTGTTGATGCTTAGTTGCAAATCTACTTTTTGAATTAAAATCGTTGAAGAGTTTATGTGAAAAATGAATCGAATTCCATGTTTTGCTTGTGGAAATGCTTTAGTTCCTAGGGTTATGGTGAAAATAAGTGGTGAGGTAAATGCAAGAAAGCAGGAAATTGTGATTGCTAGTCGCCGCGAAGCAAATCTACCAGAGCGGGTCATAATAGAAGAAACTCGAATCTGCAATGTCTGTAATATTTCTATTTTAAGGAAAATAAAAGCAATAGACAATAATCCAAATTCTTTGCGATTAAATGTGCTACAAAGGTCAACTCACTTATGCTGCATTTGTAACGATGGGAATGATATACATAAAATATCCATGAAAGGTAGAATTATTATTTTTGTTGAGAGAGATATATACGTGCCAGAAAATACGTACTGCTGTAATATTCATTTGGATGAGAATGGTAATCTGTTTGAGTTTCTGCTCCCTGGGTTACGATATGTAAATCGGCCATTATTAGCAAGTAATGAGATTTATATTTTTTTACAAGCATTGCGTAAGGAAATTAAGAAGAAAAGCTACCACACGGCTTACGAAGACGAAAATAACTTCACAGATTCTCAATTTAAAGCAGTTTCTCCTATAACCAAAGATCAATTTAATAATCTTCTCAACTGTTGTGACCCCGTTAGAATAGGAAATTCTTTGAGATATGTAAGTAAAAAAGATCTCTTAGCATTCCTGTGCAAGTTACGACAAGGTCTTAGTGATAGTTTTTTAGCGGTTATTTTTAATTATTCCACAAGACAAAATGCCAGTTTAGCTACATCTCTAGTTAGACAATCTCTTTCTGCAAGATTTGTACCACAAAATATTGGATTTACTGCTACAATAAGAGACAGCTACATCGAAAATCAGTCCTTTTGCAAATCGTCTATATAATCAAAACCTGGGTAGGCCTCAAGTTACAGTGTATAATGACTGTACCTACTTATATAGAAATAGAGAAAAGTTCTTGTTTTAAAGTGTTGCGACAGTCCTACTGTACTTATAAGGGTAAACATCTTATCAAGCCATCTATGCTTGTTGCCCCGAGCGGATTTATTCTAGACATTCAAGGGCCATATTTCTCAAATTCTCAAAACAATGATGCTAACATACTTATAAGTGAATGTAATAGAGATGTGAATAGAATACGTGAATGGTTTAATGAAGGAGATATTTTCATTCTCGACCGCGGGTACTTGGATGCTATTCCAGCTTTAAATAAATTAGGTATTAATTTTAAAATGCCAGCCTTTTTGCTCAGAGGTCAGCTACAGTTATCCACAGAAGAGGCTAATGATAGTCGTCTCGTTACGAAAACCAGGTGGATCGTAGAAGCACCCAATAGGCACTTAAAATCAAATTTTTAAATTTTAAGATAAAAACACCCCACATTTGTAATATTGCTGATTTTCTTAAAATTGCTGGAGCAATTATAAATAAATATTTTCCACCCATTTTAATGCAAGCTGCTACTATTGAGATAGCTGAAAATATTCTTCAAAAAGTTCAAGAGCCAAATGTTGTTCAATCCAGGGTTGAGGAGGAAAACTTACGCGCTAGAAGGGGCAGATGGGTTGATTTAAATGAAATTAGCGTTCCCTCATTCCCACGTTTGTCACATTACTATCTTAAAGAGCTAACTGTAGGTATTTTTCAATTAAAGCTTGCTCCTTCTTGTATACAGGATAATGAAATAGAGGACCGCCAGGTTCAATATCAATTTGATGAAAACTACGAACCCGGTTTTATACGGGTAAGGATATATTCTCGCCTCAGAAATGCTACTCGTTACCAGTTGTGGATTGCATTTGTGCCGAATAATGAGGAAGAAGAACCTAACCCAATACTAGGTACTTACTGCACCTGCAAGACTGGTGCCAGAACTTTAGGTACTTGTTCTCATGTGGCAGCTGTACTATGATTTTTAGGATACGCTAGGTATCAAGAGCTAATCAAATATCCTTCTAAAAATGTTTTAAATCATATACTAAATGCAAATAATGTGGAGGTGAAAGACATTTAACATTTGATTATGCAACTTTTTGATTTCTATGGCAATGGTTATATCAAGACCAAAAATTATTTACTGTTTTCTGCCTCATCAGTTCAGTTAACTGATATCTTATTAAGCTTAGATATTTTTAATATATTAAAATACGTTCATTAACTTTTCTACATAAACATTTCTTATTTCCAATGGCTGTACAAAGCGGTAGTGATGATGTAGGTAGACCTGCGAAACCGGTCTGTCGATGGTGTGAACAGTGAAGACACTAGTATCTTAAAGAATTTTCTTTTCTTAGTTTTGCAAAATAAAGATGCACTTCGACAAGCGCCTTCTTTATCAAAAGAATCTACTGAAAACTTTATTAGAAAATAGTGAGCGTAATAAATGAAGCACATCTAACATTTCTATCTGTCAATCTCCAAAAGCTTTGTATTTCGCAACGACATCCAATTGCAAGGGATTTTTTATGTTAACATTTTTTTCCGTACCTATATGAAGTTTAAGATATCGCTTTGGTCCTTTGTACTTGGACACCCAGTTTCAGTATAAACACATCGTGACTATTATGTAGGTATATACAGTTAGCAAATAGTTTATTTTAATATAGACATTTCAATTAAGTTATCAGAAAATTAACTAGGAAGTATAATAATACTCAATTAAATCTATTAAAGAAATGAAACACTCTGTATAACGGACGTCTAGGGGACTTAACTTGCAATAATAATTTAAATGGATATTATACTATATGTGTTAACTTCCATTCACCAAAATATCAAAACAATACCACCGTATAATTCTTCTCAGATACATATATTTGGTCTCACCCTGTATATCAGGTGTATGTACAAAAATAATGAAAGTAAAGAAAAGGTTGTAACCAGTAGCACAAAAAAATAACATTCCACTAAGTTTTGCGTTAATATTGGCAAAAATGTCCATTTTATGATATATTGAAAGTATCAAATAGTGATATTGCAGACCCTGTATATCAAAAACTGTTGAGCTTTGAGTTTTCGGGCAATGAAGACATTTGATCAATAGGTCAAGTTCTAGAACATATCAAAATTTGATTAAATTCTGACCGAAAGGTATTTTACGTTTAAAACGCGCCCCCTCCTTTATGGGAGGTGTTGACTTACACGATAATGGGATTGATAATTACCGGTGCAGGGTTGTAGGAAAAAAATGTATTGTTGTAAATTCTTGTAAGTTGTTCAATATGATCAATGAACGAAAAATGTGACTATTGGACACGAGCACTTACACCAAGCAATATTTCGAGTACTATCGCAGAGATTCGCTTCGATAATGACAACCACATGATAACAGATCATGTAAATAAGGCTAGAAGGCGATGTAGAGTGTGTCATAAACATACAATTTATATTTGTAGAAAATGTAATCAACGTTTACATGTTCAATGTTTCGAACAATACAATAAAAAATAAATTTTGAGAAACGGTTCCTCCCAGTGCACCAAACCAAAATTTAAAAAAATGTTGTCCTTTTTATATTGTCATACAACAATCATTCATACATTTTATTATTTGCATGAATTTAATTAGTTTTTAAGAATTTTGTACATTTTAAAATATATTTTTGTAAAAACGTGCAATAGTGTATTTCTCCTATCCTACCAGTGGTCAATAAAAAAATTGTGAATAAACACGAAAAATATATTTTCAAAACAATAATAAATCGTTCCTGAAATGGACAAAACCATTAATCAATTTTGGAAACCCTTGGGATTTAATGAGTTAATTTCTAATTTCTATCAACAGTAGTACACAACGTTATACATGTTCATTTTAAATTCGGTAGCTTGTTGAAAGAAGTTATTGAAATAAATAAGGATAGGGTACATTCTGTTTCGGAGAGTTTTGAATATTAAATCCAACTGTACCTAGTTGGAATTTACGAATTTGAAATGGTTAGGGTTTCTCCATTCCCTTTCAGTTAATTAAACCTGTACGGTATTTAATTAAATTAGAAAAATTAAATAAATATATATATTACTTACTTAAAGCTGTTTAATTTTTTTAGAAATATGTGATATTTTCCACATTTTTAATATTTACCTCAAATACGAACCTTCTATTCTTTTTTATTTTTAAAATAAAACATAATTCTTGCACTAACATTTAATTTATTACCAGCTCTAGGGATAAATATCTTGGTTTTATTATAAACATTTTAGATACAAATCATATAATTTACAATTTTTTCACAACATGATAATAAATTAAAAGAACAGTTAGTGGTATTATTAGATTTTACAGCTCGAGAAAATCCTCATCTAAATCAATACAAACATAACTAACATATTTTAGGTTACAATTCCACACAAATGTAAATGTTTTCGGCAGGTTGTGAACAGCAATATTGATTTTGTGTTTCGGAGAGAAAGTTAAATAAATTCTCATGATTTTAAAAGGAAATCTATGTTTTAATTAAAAAGTAATAATTTCAAATAATTGAATCCTGATCACTTTCCATGAAGTGAAGCATCTATTAGCTACATTAGCTCAGTAGAAATTCAATTAGCGTAGTATTAATATTATAAATGTACAGAGAAACTATATATAGTAAAACAAGAGGAATATAGTTAATTACAGTCATACATGTGCTTTGTACAGGGTGGCCCATTTTCGATGGTTTTCCATTGTATCTCCGCTATTTCAAGAGATAGAAGGTTGCGGTTTTCGCGTCACTGTGCGAATTTTTTGTAAAACAAATAATGGTACAAACAGCTTTTGTTTAACTTTATTTGTTCCTGAGTTACATGGCGATTGTGAAAAATTGCACATTTGGGACCCCCCTTCTAACTAGCTTATTCATTAATTTTTTGAAAGAGTAAGAACTGCTGCTTATAGATGCTTAATGGTAGCTAGATTGTTCTAATGATTGTGGTTTTTGAGTAATAATACAAACTTATGTTTTTTTAAAGGAATACGCTGTATATTTTGATTGATATGGAATCGTTTTTGTGCGTGGCTTTCCAAAAATATACAATTTTTATGGCAAATTTATTTATACAGAGAAATATTGAATTTTTATTTTATCCCTTTTAATTAACACAGATTTGGAAACTTTCTTGGTTTCCATGGAAACCCGAATATACACAGACACAGTTATTTACATGAATAACTTCGAAAACTTCAAAACATGTGGTATGCTTCTGTGCTATATTCAAAGCGAAAATTTACATGAAGCCCTCCAATTATATTTTGACAGGTAATTATTAAACCAGCTTAAATTGTAGATACCCAGAACGTATCCAACGTGGAACACACTCATAGAAACCCCAATAGCTCCTCTCGCGAAACAACTTTATCCATTGGAGTTCCAAGTACAACAGTTCAGAGAATTTTAAACATCATAAATTTCGGCCTTATAAATATAATTTAGTTCAAAATTTATATGCGGGCGATTACAACGACGACTGGATTTGTGCAATTGGAATCTTAGCATGGTGAACGAAAATGAACATTTTTTAAGCGTTCTTCTCCAGTTCGGGCGTATTTAATAGAAACAATAAAAGGTTAATACAAGCCACATCTCACTCATGGAATTTATTGTTATCGATTTTCACTCTTTTTAACAGTAACATTCGGGCACTTAAGGGACAAATACTAAATCACAAACATTAAAGCTTGACATTTGAAAAATTATTTCTCGTATCTGTAGCAACCATTCATAGCATTCTCGAAATAATGGCTAATGAATTAAAATTTTACGTTTATCACGGGATCGTGAGCCTCCCTACCGAAGATTACTTCAGGGATCACGCCAGAAACCTCTAGGTCAAAAGCCAATGAGATAACTGGATTATTTTAATTTCCAAAGTGTACATTGTATTATATTTCTATTTGTGTTACAATTACGAATTATACAGAAGTTTCTTTTTGTGTTTTTACAAACTTATTAGACTTCTTGTTATTTGCATCGTGTTTGCGTGCGTGTTATAGAGTAGGCGTGTTTTCATTCGAAAAAGTGCTCCCTCTGAACGTGGGGCCTGGACAAGTGGGTAAGTGCGCGACGCCCACGTACTTCTCCGTGACTAGCCGGAAGCAGCAAACATGACCACGACCACCAAGAACACCACCGGACTAGAACCGGATAACTTCAGTGGCGCCCAAACCTGCCGGAACAGAAGTGCATCGTCCTGACCATAGAGAACGCCCGGAAGCTGATCTCATCGGAAGTCACCAACCTGCCGACATTTAGCGGGGATATCTTCGAGGACCCGACGACGCTCCTCGGCCACCTCGAAACATTTTTACGGACAACGGGTTTCCGAAGCAGACCAGGCTTCTCGCGCCGGGAACTACGAAGAGATGTAGCCCAAAAACGGTGACATGGGTACGTGGATTTTGAGCCGTCGTTCACCGACATGATGGGGATGCTGCTGAAGAAATTTAACGACCCACGCACCATAGCGAAGCACAGCTTAGAATTCTTCGGGCGTGATCAACGATACGAGGCCGGGACGGGAAGTCAAAAATCTCCCGCCAACTGTAAATTAACCTAAACGAACACGTGGACCTACTGAAACATTTACCTGCTCCGAAACTTAGACAATTCTTCATAAAACCCACGCCAAGCAGCATTCTAGGGTTCGCAGGAATCGTAGAACAATATAACTAATGTTTACGGGCCAGCCCAGTTGCGCGCTGCCATTTCTTCCCAGAGCGGCAGTTCCACCGCGGCTGTCCGGAGACTCAACTTTGCCATTATGCACCTGTTTGGCAACATGGGAAAGCCGACGCACGGGCTGGATCGTCTAGGCAGCCACGACCAACATTTACTAATACGTGGCTTGCTGTATTCCATGGGGGAGCAGACCCACACGAGTGAGCTCCTGGCAACAACAAAAGGTAGTCATTGACTACGACCGAGGATGCGTCCACGTCGGCGAGCAACTACGCCAAACCTTCTATTGGCCAAAACTCGCCCAGGCAGTGAACACGGAACCATTAGACGCCAGCTCGCTCAGCCACGGGTTCCCGGAGGAGCTTCTGCCGCTACTGCAGACACTGCTCGAGAACGGCCAAGCAGCCCGTCCGCCAGGACTGTCCACCACTGCGTCCACATGCCGTCGTATACGCCTGTGACACCATATCCCGTTCCGCCTACCACGCAGTCGAGACAATGATGGCCGATGGCGTCCTAGAACGACGTACGTCGGAATATTGCTCGACAATCGTCATTATGGACAAAAAGGACGGAAAGCCGACGCCTCAACCAAAACACGGAAGACGAAAGATCAAACTTGCCGATTATACACGAGACGATGCGCGACCTCGGAACAGCCCACGTGTTCTCGACCCTCGACTTGAAGTCCGGGTACTGGCAGGTGCCCCTCGCCCAAATATCCCGACCGCTGACCGCCTTTTCTATCACTGATGGAGCGACGTACCAGTTCCGGGTTATGTCGTTTAGGCTGAAGAACACACTTGCAACTTTCCAAAAGTTAATGACTCAAGATGTATTACCGGGCTACCTTCGTAAATTTTTATTTGTATATCTCGACGATATTATGGTCTATTACGACAACTGAACGGACCACATGCACCACTTACGCCTGATATTGAAACGTATTCAGCAGCACAACTTGACGTTCCTTGACAAATGCAAGTTTGGGGTCACCACTATAACCTATCTATGAGACCAAACCACGGCCACCGAAAGCGAAGCTCTCCCCGAGCTTGCAGAAGCCCTTCAATCCGCGGACACACCACGAACAAAACAGCAGCTTAGTAATTTTTTGGTCTCAGTAATTGGCTCCGAGATTACGTGCCAGGGTGCGCGGATATTCAGGTGCCGTTAAACCAGCTTCTGAAGGGAAACCGTCGGTTCCAATGCCGAGGTCGACCAAGCTTTCCACCAGCTTAAAAATGCCCACACGCGGCACCTCATCTGCGCCGATCGGACTTCAAGATCCCTCTTATCTTACAGACAGACGCTAGCGGGAAAGGCGTTTCAGCCGTGCTTTACCAGGAGCCCGCGCCGGGACAGCGGAACATAACCGGTTACGCTAGCGCTAAATTCACAGCATCAGAGGCACGTTGCCATATTTACGAACAAGAGTGCCTCGTCGTGATGTGGGCCGTCAAGAGGTACATACCCTACCTGGATGACCGGAAATTCACCCTGAGAAGCCACTGATATAAAGCGCCTGCTACCTCCAACCCCGCAGGCCAAAGATAACGCTCTGCCACCTACTACGCTGGCCGTCATTATGATCAGCGACCTGCCAGATCGAGTTATGGCCGCCCAGCAGGACAACGACCACGCCCGTAACATCCTTCACGCTTGGGAAGACATGCGACAGGAAAGGGCTGCTACACCTGGTCAGGGGAAAATTCTAGAAAACTACGAGGTCAACAACGGCCATCTCTACCGCCGCAGTTCGTACGGACCGCTACTGGTGGTCCCAGCAGAATCACAGATATTCGTCATGTACGCCTATCACGACGATCCTATATCTGGACACCCGGGCGCAGAGGAAACCACCAGGGCCATCAAGCAGCCGTACTACTGGCCCAAGCTTGAGGATGCGGTACGCCGCTACATACGTTCCTGCCGGTCATGCGCCGCAGTTAAACGGGGACCGTTACCAGATACCACCATGAAACCACGCCAATCATCCCGGCCATGGGAAGTCGTGTCAGTGGACCTTACGGCCCTTACTCCACCACCCACGACGTCCATCGCCAACTACAGATCGTCTGGGTCCTGGCGTTCCCTATCGGCCAGGCAACGACGGGTGTGATTACAAATCGACAGGAACACGAAGTTTTCGGGAGGTATGGTTTCCAGAAATCTATCGTCACAGATAACGGACCCCAGTTTACGTCCGCCATAAGGTCGTCCGCTAAGAACATTGGGATGTCTCCACTGGACGATATCGGTGTTTCACCCGGCCGCCAACCCCGTGGAGAAAAGAAATCAAGAAATTAAGAAGGAACTTCGGATTCATACGGAAGTGCGTGATCCGAAAAGTTGGAACCGGATCCTACCCATAACTCTGTTCTACTTACGCACTCGACGAAACGCCGCCAACGACATGACCACAAACATGCCACTTCTGGGTTACTACCTCCTCAAACCTGAGGAATGGAGGGTTAATAACAACGAGCAGGCGATCGATAACCAAGGTACCCAACGGAAGAGCGGTACGCACCGTCTGTGACCTGGCCAAGGTCCACGTTTACGACCTCCCCCCAGCACCTGCCCCACAGACAGAAGAGACACTCGCAAACCAACCCCCAGACCACCCACTTCCACGTGAATGCACCCCTGACTTGCAGATACCGCTTAGGATAGCTGTGTTACATCCTGCCGCATCTGCAGCTGAGCCGCCAACACCACTACCAGACGCACTCGAATGCGTTTCGCCTCCACCTACGATCCATGGTGTTGTGAATCCTGCCACTGTACCACCGCACGCACCACCTTCTGCACCAATCGACGCCCCAGAAAAATCTGCAGTGACTCCGACAACCTTACAGCCACCACATATGGTAACAACGCCCCAAAATGCCGTACCTGTAGATGCCCCGCCGATGTAACCCCCGGACGAGCCCGAATATGTGGTGCTTCGCCTACGACCAACGGCTCCGCGAGACACGCCACTGCACCGTTGCAAGCGTCGCAGCATGCAGAGACGTGCCGTGCACCTATCTGGCCTGTCGCGCTGCTTGACGCCCTGGAACTAAAACCTTCGGCAACCCCGATCACCACACTACGAGCTAACGTCACATCGCAACCACCTGCCTAGCCCGCAGCTGTGTCTGCTACTCCATCACCAGACGATAGCGAACATTCAGCATCACCTCCTACGTTCGATGGAGCTGCAAGGCCTATTACTCTACCGCTGCTGTCATCGATTCCTATCAAAGCAGACCCTCCGCCTGCCAACAGTGCTGCATCGACCAAACCATCCGAACCGAAAGATACTAAGGCCGTTACAAGTCCGCCAGTTAGGGTTGCAACGACACCGACTGGAATCGTAGACTTGGAAACCACTACAGCGTCACACCTGCTCCACCACCTCCAGGCCAGTCACGCGACCACGCGAAACGACCTACAGGTCCACGTCTAGTCCCGAACCCATGGCTTGTCGCTTCCACACACCACACATCGCAACCTGCTGCGCCGTCTCCAACAGTGGATCCCGACGTAATCTCTTCCGCAGCAGGGGAATTGTCACGAGATCGTGGGTGGTACGCAATTCTTCCTACCTGCGATTAGATCACGCCAGAAACCTCTAGATCCAAAACCAATGAAATAACTGCATTATTTCAGTTTCTAAAATCCGGGTATAAACAGAAGAGCGAAACACGGAGGAAATGACTCAGGTTGTAGAAGTATTCTCACTACCTAGCAGGCCATTGAGACTGATGGTCTGATCTCAGTTTCTTCGCTAGGGGTGTATAAGTCACGTTTTACCTTTCAGGCCGCTGAAACTGGAACTCTGCCCTGGGCGCATCAAATCCTGGGAGTAGACAGGTAGAGGCCCATGATCGCCGTTAGAACTCTGACTATGTGTACGTGCGTTTGTTATTGTGTAATTATTGACAATTTTTTTTATTATTACTATTCGCAAGGACGATATTTTACGTAGTGTAGTGTTAAGGACTTTGTCCACATTTTCACTTAGTTAGAACTTGTATATTTATTTTAATCATCATCGGGACTTGTAATTTTTACAACTATTGTACGTAGAGGGTGCATTGGACTAATAAACAGACCAACCATTTTTGCGTATTCGTATTGCTACCCGGTGCATCCGACCTTGCTCGTTCTAGGTGCCCCCGTTACTTACGTACATTGTACTACATTTGCATTTGTGTTATAATTACGAATTATACAGGCGTTTCTTTTTGTGTTTGCAAGCGTGTTATAGAATAGATAGTGTTGTGCGTACCTATACGTGAGTATTCATTGGGAAAAGTGCTCCGTGTAACACGTCTTTTGGAAATAACTCTAGAACAGTTTGATTTAGGTATAACATGTCATATCACTTGGTAGCTAATCTTATCGGCAATTAGATTACGTAACACAAAATAGGGTATTCTATTTAAAAAAATAGATTTTTTGACGTTTTTAACTCTGACCGAATTGCATAAATTTAGGAGTTATTCTCAATTATTTTGAAAAATGCATACGATAAAGGCATCTTTACTCTACAAACCTAATTGCATTTAAACTTTTTAACTCAATCTGAATAGGAGTTGCAGTCCATTTTGTAAACGTCAACCAGCTGTCAAGATTTCGGAAAATAATTTTTATCTCAAAAACCGTAATAGATGGGCATAGTATAGTTTCAATAAAAAGATTCAAAGTTATGATTCCCATCCAACAATACAAAAATATATAGGGTTGTACAAAATAAATAAAAAGAATCGTATAACACTGGTTTCGCTTACCTTTGTAATCCTCTGCTGTTTTGAATACAGGGTGCCTTAACTTGCTCCACTGGTTCTCCTCGATTTTATGCCTCAAACCATTTTTATTTTCATATTAAATGGTAAAGCTTAGTAGTTATTAAAGAAATTTACCTGGATAAGTTATGAGCGAATGAGCGTTATATCATTTTAAGTCGAGTCTCGTTTTTATACTGCCCCATTTCTCTAGTCTCTGATAGTACGCGGAACACTTTAACCTAGCATAAGCAGGCGAAACATTAAAACAAAACAAATTTTGTCGTGTTGTGTACATAAAATAAATTTCAATGGATAATTAAGCAACTCGAAGTTAATAGACTAAATTAATTTTGAACAAGGGTGTTCCGTTGGAAATAACGTAGTAGTTGGCGACTTGCGGTATAACTGGAAGCACTAGAAATCTGAAAACATAATAGTTGAAGAGAACGCAATCAATTTCACCGGATTATAAATTTTCAAGTTTTTATTTTGGCCCCAACCCCATAAACTTCTAATGAACGGTCTCGTTGAGACACCCTGTGTAATAAACATTTTGAAAGGTTTACTATTTAAAGTGTTAACAGCTTGTTTCTGTTATTCAATCGTCTTTGTAGTTTAAAGGTTAATTTTTGAGAAGGATCACCTCCAACGTTTTTATTATTACATAATATTCTACATGTCCTAAATGTATTGGTAACAGATGGGGAGAAAATAAGTCAAAACTAGTTCTTCGATGCAGGTGCCAGGCTGTTGACTCTAAATAATGCAACGAATATTGAAGAGTAAATGGAAAAAATTGATTTAGGGTTATACACTTGAGTGATGTAATGTTTGATTACTATTCATTACTTTAATTACTGTAATAGCAACAGATGGGTTATATGGTAGAATAAGTGTGCTTCACTATTTATTAGCTAATTAATACACATTACTGTGAGTGACAATGAACTAATAATATTATGGAAGTACAAAGCGTTCAATAAGTCCATAAATAATAGCACATAAGTTGTCAAAACGATTACCCAAAAGCTAAGTAATTCAAATATATCTCTAGTAGTTAATTATTCCATTTTCCTTCGGAATAAATCCTGATTTAGCATAAAAGAAATCACCATATTAAAAACAGCTATAAACCTTTCAATTTCAAAACGTTGTCTAAGTCGGAAAGTAACATCGAAAGGGTTACAAATCGCAATTATACTAAATTAACCCAACAATTAACTGACAACCTTTCGCTAACATTCTCTAAACATGTACATCCTAATGCACTAGTGGTTAACCCCTACAATAAGTATGAATCCTTCTAAGTTAATTAAGTTAAAATCAACAAACCAGAATGTGATTTAATTATGTAGAAAAACTAAAATTGTATTCCAGCAATCTCAAATCTTAATATATTTTTATTTAATTTTTTCTTTTTATATTCACAATTGGAAAAATGCACGATTTTATTGAAGAAATTACTATTGTATACTCTTGATATTTGTAATATATCGTTGGTATTTTCTAGAAAACAATCTCAGCATTCCTACACATTTTCAATAGGTGGAAGGAAAAAACAAATATCTACGAAATAGCTTCTGGCTGACGTGTTCATGTAGGCATGAAACACTGTATGACATAACTAGAGCTCGGGAAATATGCAAAATGCATATAAAGTGCATATAAGCATATTTCGGCAAAATTTTATAAATGCATATGCATTTATTAAAAGTGCATATTTTGAGCGATTTTCGGAATGAAATCGCAAAAAAAATTTTAATTGTACTTATTTATTTGTGAGCGGGTAAAGTACTTCCTGCTAAGCGATAAGCCGGATGCCGCCGAAAAAGTAATATTATTGATTGTTGCCGGAGGCTTAAAAAAGGAATTTTCGTAAATTGTATTATTAAAATCATCATTCGATTTTTATGAAGGGAAATCTAATTGATTTTAGGCAATAAAATTATTTGCTGCCAGCCCCATTTAAATTTAAGGTTCGAAGAAAAATTTGCATTTACTTTATTTAGTTTTATTTCAATTTTCTTCACTGAAGTGTTTATCAGAAGTGTGTGAAAATGCCAAAACAAAGTGCCAATAAATCTATTCTTCTCAAGAAGTGGATTAATAATAATAATAACCATTTGATGACAACGATATCTTTTGCACAGTTTGCAACAAAAAGGTAAGTCTTATTATGTCTAATTGTTTTACTTTTCAAAAATATATTTTAAATTCCCATATGTTCAATCAAAAAATTAAACTATTTAATAAAAAGTGAAATTAAAATTTTTATAATAAAAACTTACAATTAAAATTTTTTAAAGATCTAAACTTCAAAATTGTTTTTTTTAAATAACCAAATAATTAAGAAATTAACTATTAAGATTCAAGAATTTTATTATTGAAAGTAATAAGCTTTTTAACTTCTGTACAATATTCTGTAAACTTTTGTCTTTTTCATTGGTTGTATGTGAAAATAAATTTCAAGTTGATCAACACTTGGGTACCGCTACACATAGAACTCGTAAAGAAAAGCCTCAAGATATGTTTTAGGAAAATTTCAATCAGGATTTATGCAGTTTGCTGGTAGGTTGCAATAACCCAATTGTAAAATTGGATAATCCATTATTTCAACAATTTTTAACAAAGTATTGCAGAGAAGATGTTCAAGTGCGTTCTGCCACAACTTTACGAAAAAAATATGTTGACTCCAGCTATCAATCTACTGTTGAAGCGATTAAAACTGCCATTGTGAATAATCCAATATGGATATCTGTTGACGAGACGATCGAAGTTAAAGGACGGTATATTGCAAATTTGGTTATTGGAAGTTTAAACGGTAATGATCGTAGTACCAGATATTTAGTATCTGTTAAGGAGTTGCAAAAAATCATTAATATAACTATAGCTAGATTTGTAAACGAATCTCTTACTAATTTGTTTTTATCTGAACCGATACCAACAGAAAAATTTTTGTTAACGTTAAGCGATGCTGCGCCATATATGATACGAGCAGGACAAAATTTAATAATATTTTTTCTAAATCTAATATACGTACCTTGATTGGCACATGGTTTAAGTCGAGTGTCTGAACTTGTAAGGACAGAATTCCCAATTGTAAACACTCTTGTATCAACCATAAAAAAAGTATTCTTAAAAGCCCCTGTTAGAATACAAGTGTATAAGGAACGTTTACCTAATGTGCCGTTACCACCTGAACCTGTGATTACTAGGTGTGGAACGTGGTTAAATTGCGTCGATTTCATTACAGATAATTTTGAGGGAATTAAATATGTAATCTGCAATTTTGACGTAGATAGTTGTATTCCTATAAAAAATGTGTAGATGTTTTCAAGAATCCATTATTAAAATGCCACTTGGCACATATCCAAACAAATTTTGTTCATATTGCTTCATCAATTACTAAATTAGAAGAACGTAATATTTCACTGGACCAAAGCATTGAAATCATTAACTCAGTTGACAATAAAGTTAAACATCTTGTGAAGTCGAACGCACTTTTTCCGCCTACAAATTAGTGTTAACAGATAGACGGCAAAGTTTTACTTTAGACAACTTAGAAAAACACCTAATAGTGTATTATTTTAACAGAAATAAATAATGGTAATATAATAAAGGGTTATAATTTAAAATAGAGTAATTATTACTTATTAATAAATAAATAAAATAATTTATTTTACTTATTTTTTGTGTATTTATTTTGTTGTTTTATTATGTATACTAAAATGCATAAAAGCATATTTTAGTGCTTATTTTGACTGTTTTTAGTGCATATTTGCATGCATATTTTGTGTTTTTTTCAGTGCATACTGCCCGAGCTTTAGACATAATATATATAATGTTTTGTTTACTATTAAACATTTTTTACAATTTATATTAAAATTAATAGTTATTAACGTATGTAGAGTTAATATTTAAAGCATGTGCGAGTGAACGCAGCGAAGCGAGTGTTGTAGTTTTTGCGAAAAATTTTAAATGAGTATATTAATTTATATTTTCCGAAAATAATTCGTTAACTGATTTCAAAATTAATATTAATAAATAAACATGATCATTTGAAACACGAAATGGGTAACTTGATCAGTGGCGTACACTGGAGGGGGGATAAGAGGGATATATTGCCCCTAGCGCCCAAAACCTTCCATTCTATTTTACGCTTATTCTTATCAATCCTCAAAAAATTAATGCGTTACGTAAATATACCTAGAAAAAACAAACTTGTTTCATTGAATAAATATTTGTTGTTTTTTCTGATTTTCAGTTTTCTTAATTAATGTGTTATGCACAAAGACTTATGGGACAAACTAGCAATAAAAGCAAATCTAAAATGTTATAAATTGAATAGAACAATTAAAAAATTTGGCGTGCTTCTGAGGACAGGGGCTTAATTTTTTCGGTTCGGAAAGGTACAAATTAACTATTGCGTACTACTAAAATGCATTGTATTCGTAAACTCGTTGGGAAACCAAACGTAGACGAGAATATAATTAGGAAACGAATACTAAGAGTTAAGCGATTGCGATAATAATCAAAAAGAAACTTTAGAACATTCTAGAGACTACAATTTCATAATAATGAATCATCTTTATATTAGTATTATTAGTAAATAATAGGGACAAGCGACCGCGACCGGATATATGAGTATTGTTGTATCAGGAAAATGACCTTTTCTAGATATTTCTATTTCGGGAATTATCTAGAACATCTGTATTTCCTATATAAAGTAAACGCTAATCAGAGGAGATCAGTCTCTGTCTCTTACGGTCTCAAGAGTGCGTGTTAATATACCGGGTCCAGCTCCTTAAAGACGTTGCAAGTGCGGTGGCCGCCTAACATTATTCGTATTCGTTCATAAGACATTGTTTTATTATTCATTTTCACTTACTAGTTTTGTTTAGTTCGTTTATTAAATAGACAATTTATTGTGTAAAATTAGTTTAGTGAATTATGCAAGTATGCGTAATTTAAGTTCCTTGGCAAATTTCTTAAAAAGAAGATAATTTGAAGAAAATGAAGCATCGACAACAAGCTCTCATTTGTCGTTGCCGCAGAGCTAGACGAATCTAATAAATATGAAAAAGTGGTAATACTAACAATACTGCCATCAGTGCCATCCAACAAATCCGTTCCAGAAAAAGTAAAGAAAGTAGAATCGCTCTAGGCACCACCATCATACACGTTCACTGTAATTGATAAGTTTAAAAATAAGAAACTGAAACTACGGATTCAAGATAAGTCAAGGAAATGAGTTATGAAAATGTAAACTTTCACCATTAACGCTCATAATAAAATTTGAAAAATTCAAACATAAACATGTTTATGTTTGAATTTTCAAATTAAAATTGTTTACTACATCTTTAACAATTTTAACAAACATCACTGACGAAGATAACTGTAAGTGTTATCGAAACGTTTAGATTGTATAATTTAAAGTACACCATTAAAAAATCCCAAAAAAGATAAGTATTTTATTAAGAAATGAGTTATTTTAGGTTTTGTTACGAACGAATAAGTTCAAAAGTAAATACGTAACTAATAATTATCATTACTTTTATTAAACATACAACTAAAGAGTTTACCTTGAGTACCATTTGAACCTACGGCACGTACTTTACTAGAGTACTGCTCTAACCAACTGGGCCATCGACGTACAAGCCCCAATCGATGTAAATTTTGTCTTTATGTATATAGAACTGATGTAAATTCTAAATATAATGAGATTACAGTCAAATTACTTATGTGAACAGAATGTCAGCCTGCAATATTGCAAGAATGCACTCATACCAAAGCCACTTGGCTAATACTAAGTTATTATTTTATTATAGGTTTTGTTATGAAACGTTTAGGATTTTGTTACTTCAGAGTCCCCGCCAGTCTATCCACCAATCACCGCATTAGCATCCCAACCAGAAGCCATCTCCTCCCTCGACGGATTCTAAATAAAACTTCGAAACGCGCTACAGACACATAGGGCAGTTTGTACTTCGGTCGAACGTAGGACCATACCATGCTTAAGAGCTCTTGCAATTTTTATTTCACACTTTAAAGCAATCCAAGAAAAGAACTTAGCGTTTTCGCGTTCAACGGTCCGTGCATCGTGATCTTCGCCGGTTCGGAGTTAGATCTATCACTCCTTGCATACAGATAATACGAAGAATCGGACATCAGAAGAGGATCCACAGCCTAGTAGTAAGCAGGAGCTGCATGATACAGTAGGATAACGCGAAGAACAGAAGCATCTAGGACACCGCCAACACAAGGATTGACGTCGAGCAATAAGCAATAGGTGTTAATAAAACATATTTTTTTTATTTAATTAATTTATTGTTTTACTTTAGCATTTGATTTAGTCACTTTCTATTGGGTCTCCGATTTACAAGCCTTTTCCCTCGGGGTGTGAGGTTGCACCTCGGCAGGGACACAGCCTTCCGCTAAACACAATTTTTCTTATTTTCTCCTTATTTCTTCGCTAATTTACAAACTACAGTCGTGATGGTGACGCACGACTGCCACCGTGCAACACTCACGGTTGTGTCTCCAACCCTCGCCTCACCGTCTCCGTCCTAACGCACACGCTCCCATTCAAACGCCTCATCCATGTCCAACCTCATCCACACACTCCTACATCTCTACACGTTCCATCGTCTCCACAAAACCTTCACAAAAACCACCCAAACCTTCACACACACACAAACCTGCCCTGCTACCTACACCCGTCCAGCAACCTATACCTTCCGTGATTTCCATACCCGCTACACCTAATTAGAATCCTAACCGCTCTCAGTCCTCGAGATATTGCATTAGAAATACATCCAAATTACTCACCGCCCAGAAAACCCTGTTTAACTACTTAAAACACCTTAACTTTCCCTGGTTGAACTTAACGTTTAACTACAGCCGTTTTCCTAACCCAACTCTCTGGTCACCGTCCCTCCAGATCCACTCCTAGACCCCTTCCTTTTATTACGTGATTCGTCCGCGTCATCACCCAATCCAAAACCACCCTCGACTTCCTCCTCGCACGCGGTGTCGTCATGTTCGGGCGACACTACCATTTCGAACCCTCCCTTATCCCACAACCTCTGCCCAAGTATTGCTTACCTGCACGCAAGTAGGGCATACCGCTGAGGAGTCTCCTATCCGCTCCATACGTTGCCCGAACTGTGGCGAAAGTCACAGATCCACTTCCTGTAAATCCTCTGCTAACTCAAAGTATAACAACTGCGGGTAAGAGACACCCTTCCTACTCCTTTAAGCGCCGGAAGCGACCGGAACCTCCCAGTTTCCTGTCGAAGATGGTAATCCTTGACACCGTCCGGTCTTCCAAAGAGTCCTACTCGGAACACAACACACACCTCAAACCCATCCCTGACACAGAGCACCTCTCCATTAAACACGTCCTGCATGTCTTCACCCACACCCTTCTTAGCATGTTTCCTGACAGTCGAATATCCAAAATGGATATTCTAGCAAGGACCGTTAATGCCAGGGGCCTTCGTCGGAAACATTTTACATGAACACAACATACACATCATTTCCATCACGAAAACGAAGCTCACAAACAGATGCACACTCAACTTTAACACATATTACACCTTCCTAAACAACGGCCATCACGAAACCGCCCTCGTAATTAAAACTTGCTCCCCATCTATTCCATTTCAACTTCCTGCGCACCTACAGCATCTCGAATGCGTTGCTGTGGCGGTGCACTTTCCCACCCCCATCGTCTTTATTTCATATTACAACCCGCCAGGCCACAACACCCTATCCGAAGACCTTTTAATTTACGCCTCAAGCCTCCCTAATGCAGTCATCCTCGGTAATTTCAATGCCTGCCACACCCAATTCAGAAGTAATAGCAACGGTATCAGGCTATCATCAGATTTGTTACAGTTGCCGCTTTTGCGAGTCATTAACACACAGACTACATATTTCGAGCATCTATGTGCCTCAATAATAGACCATATCATTGTATCAGAACCTATAGCACACTGTTTCGATCGTGAGTGCTTTCTAGGCCCCACGATCACCTCACATCATTTACCACTATTGGTCAAAACTTCATTTTGTCCAGCTCCCCTAGGATCTCCTCATTATACAGTCATTAAATGCTGGAATATGTTCGGATAACACATCTCAAACAACCTTCGAACACCCAAGATCTAGAGAGAGCCATTAGAGACCTAACTTTCGTAATTACGGAAGCGGTCCATACCTCTGTCCCATTAAAAAGAATCGACATTTCCCGCAAACGGTTCCCACGTCACATCGTGAACTGGATCATAGAGAAAAGACGAATGTATCGCCAATACTTGCGATCTAGGGATTCGGCTGTCAAGACCGAATATAATTGCTGTAACGCCTTAATCAGGCGAGAAGCAAACAAACACGCCAAAGACTCCTGGACCAAATTCACCTCCCAGTTAAATTAGAAAAATAGAAAACTCTTCTGGCAACAGTTCGATAGACTAACCAGAAGAAAGGTAAACCCTAGATCCCACCTAACCGACCGTCAGGATAACCTAATCTCCAAACGAGGAAAGGCCGACTTCTTTGGTCTCCACCTCTAATCCATTTGCCGATCCCCAGGTGATCCCCAGTTCGACAACCGGTTCAAGGCACTCCTTGAGAGTCGCCTTAAAGAATTCCGCAACCTTAACCTTCACGAAATCCAACTCGATAGCGAGAATTCTTTCTTTGCCCCCATCACTCCTGTCCAGGTCAACGCTTACTTCAAAAAGGGAAGAAATTCAGTCTTAGGTTAGGACGGCCTAAACCATAAAATCCTCTGGTATCCGCCCAACCAAGCCCTTCGGTTACTCTACGATATTTACAAGAAATGCTTAATCCTATCACACTTCCCGACGGACTGGAAATCGGCCTCCACCGTCATGATACCCAAACCCTACTCCGACCTAACCATAACTTCCTCCTACAGACCCATCTCCCTCCTGAGGTGCCTCGGAAAATGCATCGAGCAGATTCTAGCCAGGCGACTCAGGGACCACCTCGAATTCAACGAACTCCTTCCCAATAGCCAATTCGGTTTCCGTTCCAACCGACGTCTCACGATGCCTTGTAGAAGCTGCTTACGGAAACCACCAGAGCATTCAATTGCAAGCTATGCAATCTGTGGCAGTGTTTCTGGGTATTAAGCAAGCATTTGACAGGGTATGGCACGCCGGTCTCCTACACAAGGTCTGCAATTTCAACATACTCGGCCCCTTCTCCAAACTCCAACTCTCTTACCCGACTAATCGGTCAGTTCGAGTCAAAGTAGGAAACACCTTCTCCGGTCCTTTTCAATCCACAATAGGCGTACCGCAAGGTTCTTTCTTAGCACCGATCCTTTACACCACCTTCGCATCCGACATTCCCTAACTCCCGAACTAAAATTCAATACACCCCGCGATCCTAACCCAACACCTTGACCACCTACCCGAGGAGACAGAATAATCCCTAGATAATGTTCCATGTGCTCTCCGCATCCCCCCGTCTATTCGATAACGACCTAGCATGATACCGGCAAACGAATCGGATTAACCACGATAAGCACACTACAACCCACTAAACAACACGCACACTTAAACCAATTATCACAAATATTCAAATAAATCTAAATCGTTTTTTTCTTTTTTTTACATCAAAAATAACCACATCTCATGATTGTAAACTATACAATACCACAAAATATCGCAACACCAACAAGAATTGTTTGACCAGGGCTGAAAAGGACGACTCCTGAACAGTCTACCACTAATATATATATATATATATATATATATATATATATATATATATATATATAAGCTATAAATAAGTAACTAGTAACCATAAGCAAGAGCATACTAAAAAAATTCAGACCCTCATTCCGCTGGGTCTTTTTGGAGAGCCCAGACCGATATCTTTCTGTTCACTTTCACTCCACTGTGCCTCTTTGAAGAGCCCAGACCGACCTGCTCTCATCGTATACACCAGGGTTTATTACTGCCTCCACCTGATGTCACCTGCATGTAAGTTAATCATACAACACGTCGCGCAAAACACCCGATGTAGTCTTTTACTTACTCCATTGGATAGAAAGGTTCTGCCTAAATTCTGCCAATCTCCGGGGTACCAATTAAACATCGTCCAAATCCTTATAATTGATACTCCACCCACACACCGCACACCGACTCACACAAACACGCCTACGCTAGAAAAATAAGTAAAAACCGAAGTGAAAGAAGCCGACAGGTTGAAAGCAGCAAGCCGCCCTCAATTAGCCCAAATTTCCGTCATCCAGTTTCCTAAACTACAAACCGAACACGCAACAGTGAGTATTAAAATCCCCTTTAAATTTCTTTTTCCACAATTTAGATACATCCGTTTTTGTTGGTATGTAATGCCGGTCGTATTAAACGTTTTCATATTCGTCACACAGTTCTTCCATTTTGTCCATACAATAAGTATGGTAAGTTGTGCTTGCAGAGTGGCCTTTATTGGAAAGATCGACTAGATCTTGTTTAGCCTCTGACCCTAACGGCCTTTCACAAAGTGCTTCAATAACATTCAACCTATGATTATGTATAGATATAAATTGTACTAAACAAGGCCATTCTTGTGTAGTCATAAACGTTTTCACGGATTCAGACATTCAAAAACTTTATAGTTATAAAAAGTTTTTCTGGACAATCAATATTTCTTGACTTTTTTTGTTTCTTGTCTGCCGGTTTACCTTATGTAGCCGTATTCAAATTGCATCGTTAAATGCGTTTAAAAAATTTCTCGGTACAGTAGTGGAATGTTTTCTCGCTAGCCCAGGTCTCTTTCGTTATCGCCTCAAGAGTAGATACCCATTTCTAAAGAAAAAATACGAATTAGGCGTTGCTGGCTGTATGTAATAGGTAGTTTCAGAAAATTAATTTTCGAATAAGAAGGCTTTAGCAAAACTATGTTTTCTATGACAACGACAAAGGTTAGTAAAAAGTTATAGGTTGCCAAGTAACTGGTTTGAACGGGGGATACGCGGCACAATACTCGTCATCAAGACGGCCCAAGTGTGCTATATGCTCGTACCGTTCACGTACTGAATTTATTAAGGTGCTTTGTGTTTTTGGAGATTTTTTTACTTATACCTTAGTTATTTTAATTGCGTAATTTATTATAAGTGAGTTTCTTACAGTATAACTGACGCAAAAAGACTTTTAAGTACTTATGGTTTGTAGTTCAATTTAATTAATCTTCGACACAAGTAAGTACTTAAGTAGCTGTATAAGGTATGCAGCTGTATTCATGTTTTGTATTTATCCTTACTTCCATACCTAGTGTAACAATTAATTGCAAGAGCAATCCCAAAAAAGCAAAATAAAGTGGGAGCTTATTTTTTGTTTCACTTTTCCTCAAACATCCAGTTTTAAGAAAAGATTGGGTTAGAAAATGCTACTGAAAAGGTAAACTGAACCCCCAAACAAGAGGATATGCAGTCTGGATTGCCGACCAGAAGAATATGAAGATGAAATGCAAGCTAGGTTAATGAGAACCGTCCCAAGAAACTGAAAAAAACTGGTATGTACACAATACCTAAGTGTTAAAGTGTTTCATAATACTTACATTTTATTTCATTAACAGCTATTCCATCATTGCATTTACAACCATTAAGGAACGTTTAGCCTGAAAAACTAGAAACCCAAAGAGCAATTAGATCACATACTAAAGAGATTTAAATATTGGTACAAGAATTACTTCGTATTTCAAACAAAGAAAGAATAATGTTTTAAAAATACAATTAAAAAATTTACAAAAGGAAAATCAAGAATTAAAAAATTAAATTCAAGTACTCCAAACCCATAAGGAATTAAAAGGCCAATCTACTGACTCGGAAGAAAAAGTGATGTTCGTGGTTAAAGATTAGTTAACATCCAATCGTCGGAATTCTTCTAAAGAAAAAAAAGAAAGCAAGATGGACTCCAGAAGAAGTGTCTAGCGCCTTTACTGTACGATTTCTTAGTAAAGCATGCTACATTTACTTACGGGAAAAGCTACATTTTCCACTTCCCTGGTTATCTACGTTACAAAACTGGGCTGGAAATATCAATTTAAGAAGTGGAATTTTAGAATTATTATTATGGCCACAGCAGGGCAAACAAAATCCAATATCGACCGGACTACTATTTTATTACTTGATTCTTTATGAATACGACCAAAGAGAATACGAAATCTTAGGGATGCAGTCGTATATACAGGTCATAATGGCCCGAGGATTGTTTGATGACTGGAAACAGCCCATATATATATATATATATATATATATATATATATATATATATATATATATATATCGGATTCAATCAGAGGGTTACACAAGATTTGTTAGAGAATACGATCACGCGATTACATGAAATCGGTTGTTGTACCGTTGCTTGCATTTCAGACTGAGGTGGTGGCAACCAGGGAAATCATTAAATATTACCCTAGATAATACATTCATACATCATCCGACTACAAAAGAATATATCTATTTTTTTGCAGACGTGCCGCATTTATTGAAGTTACTAAGAAGTTGGTTCTTAGATACAGGATTTGTTTTGAGGTATGGATCTGACCTTAACAAAGGACCAGAAGAGAAATTAATTGAAATTACAAAAACCGACATAAATTCCTGCTATAAATTAAATTCTCTTCATATCCTATGTGAAAAATCATAACGACAAAATGTTAAACTAGCAAGCAGCACAATTATTTCCAAACACCACTGCAACCGATTTAAAACGATATTTTGCAAATGATGATAGTAACGCTCATCCTACAAATGTAGGAGATATTTTCCACTTAATTGGTTTCATATAATGAACAGCTATTCTCCCTCCGCTAACATATTATCAATGAAGCCATATGGATTAAATCTGGACTTACAGAACGAAAGTCTACCATTAGTAGGATGTTACGCAAAGGGAAAAAACACTTCAAGTATTCCAGAAAGGAGTAATTATTTCAACAAAATCACTGCAGCAATTATTTGCACACGGGCTAAATGTTAAGTACATATTGACACATCGTCTCAATCAGGTGTGCCTGGAGAATTATTATTTTCGTTTCAGATAAGGACACTAGGAGGTCTTCAAGATCGCCCTTCGCCTCTAAACGCTTTCTATAAGATTAGATTGATCCTTTTAGGCATAAATCCCGCTATGAAGCAAATGCATACCAATATAGAAATTTGTCCTGAAATCACACAGGACGAATACCTACTAGCCAGTGCCGTAAAACGTGCTTGTATAACTACCAAAAAGATTCCCGAAGAACCAGAACCGAAGATACCGCAATTTATTTATTTATCTCTCGTCATACCGTATGTCATCGCTCACTCTATTCAGAGACACTGAACTACTTGAGGTTGGCATTCTAGGAGCGAAACCATAAATTCTGAGGTAAGTGGGTGGCTATTTCCCGACAAAAATCAAGCTGATTGATGATAATACCCGATTTTTTCTTAGCTGCCAAGCGTTATGAATACTGACATCCACAATCCATGTAAAGGGGCCCCACCACCATTTCTTCCCACGTATACCAATTCTATAGGCAGCTATGTTCTCGCCCATAAGGTCAGTTCCTCCCATATATGCGTTATAAATGGAAATAACATTAGGTCTACATACTTGATCAACCCTCTTTTCAGCTTCAGAATATCTACGAACACTACCTGTTGGTTGAACACCGTGGCAAGACGATGCAACAGTTACGATGCCCTTATCAACCCATCGTACATATACAATTCCATTGTTACTATCAAGTGCAGACCCATATGGCAAGTTAGAGGATGTCGGTTTTGTCGAATGGTTCGGGTGCCATGATAGCCGTTTTTTTTTAAATAACACAGGAAACCTGGAGTAGTAAATAATTTCTCAAAATATATTTTATACCGGCCGTTTTTATTTTTTATCTGGATCTCATCAAGCCTAGTTGGAAATGGGGCAGCGGCCTTACCAAAAGCCTTCTCATAATCTTCACACCGCCTTGGATTATTACCCTGGTACATCTCAAAATTGATCAGACAACCTGAAGTGGTATTCAAAGACTACACTTTATAACCGGACCTTTGTTTATAGCTGTGTCTACCGTAATGTTTAATCATACTTTCATCATAGCAGAGCTATACAGCTGCAAACATTTGGATTTGATTTTGTCCGTTAGTGGGCTTGTCATACATAATACCACTAGTGGGTCCAAAATTATCGATAATCCGGGAAAAAGCGGTGTTGCCTGGAAACTGCATGAGTTGGTTTTCTCTGTTGATTAATAGTTAAAAAAGCCCAACTCCGAAGGAGGATGGCTCTTCTTTTAACCAACAGAGAAAACCAAAGAATGAGGTTTCCTTAAGGAAACCATTCTTTTTCCAGGATTATCTGATTAATTTAGATGCACGCGTGATATTCGGTAGAATATTTCCAGAATATATATATATATATATATATATATATATATATATATATATATATATATATATATATATATATATATATATATATATATATATATATAGTTATAAACGGTATCTTACTGAGCCCGACGCCCCGCGCTAATATACATAACGTTGTGTGACCCGATTTTATGTTATCCGTACGTTGTGAATCCCGGCAGCGTTGTCGATATTTTCTAGCTGTTTTATATAGATATGCACTTATTATTCTCTCTTTTTCCTTATTTTTAATTATATATCGGCGGATTACACTTTTGTTATGTACTGACAAGCTAATATACTACAAGAAGAATTTTAAACAGAAAATAGCGGAATATGAAAATGTAACATTTTACCATTATTATACATATTAAAATACTTATCTTATTTGGATTTTTTATTTGGTGTGTTTATATATACAATCCATCTAAATATTTCGGTAACACCTACAGTTGTCTTCGTCAATAGTAGTATTTTCTAATAAAATTGTTAAAGATGTTCAAAACAATTTTGTGAAATTTGAAAAATTAAAACATAAACACAAACCTGCTATTAAAATAACAGTTTGGAAAACGTATAAAGCCAACTATAGAATACAAATTTAGTAAAGAGTAACTAGATAATTAAAAGATTAAGTGTTGTTAAACTGTCTTTAAGATGGCAAATCGTAACACTCTCCAACAGTCGAAGGCTAATAATGAAAAATGTCCACCAAGAAACAAATTTAACAAAATTTGATGAGACACTAAAAGCTAAAATTAAAATTCAAGTCAAGACGTATCATCATACCCTTTTTTTTAATTATACGACGGCAAAGCTTATTTAAACGGAGACTTTCTTCTGGTATACGGGTGTCCAGTTTAAGATGAAATGCATGGGGATATTGGAAACCGTTAGAGATACGAAGATGGTTAAATGGAGAAAAAGTTGCTTCATTATATGCCCAAGAAGTAACCATGGTTACATGTCAAAAATTCCCTTCCATTTACTAGATACAGGGTGATAACTGAAAATATGCGTTTTCTAAAATCGCTATATCTTGTTTCTTGCAAGAGATACATCCACGATTTTTGCAGGATGGGGTAACAGGTAGCGAGGATTTCAAAATGATTTTAAAAATCTAGGCCTACTAGATTTTGAGATAATGCACGCAACTTTCGATTTTCTTATGGACGTCATATTGGATTTTGCATTTTGAATTCTTCATAAAAATGCTTTTCAACCATATATCATATGTTTATAATCTGCCAATGAGAAAGTGTCAATTACACAATTAAATTTATATCAAAGCAACCTTGACATATTATGTATTTTAATTAAATGAAAATTAATCTACAAATTAAACTAACTATTTAGAACAATATTATTGATTATTAACATAAATCATAATAATAAAAGTGACAAAAACAACAAAAATAAAATTTAATATTATACTGAATTTTACTATTAATTAATCAAATGCTCGAATAAACCTCCATTCTCTTGCAATAATTGAATAGATGGTTGATTGGCAAAGGCCTAGTTTGATATAAATTTAATTGTGTAATTTGACACTTTCTCATTGGTAGATTATAAACATCTGATATATGGTTGAAAAGCATTTTTATGAAGAATTCAAAATGCGAGATGATAAGGAACTCTTGTGATGCAGTGCTAACTCGATGCAGATGGTGTTTGCAGGAGAATGAAGGTTTATTCGAGCATTTGATTAATTAATAGTAAAATTCAGTATAATATTAAATTTTATTTTTGTTGTTTTTGTCACTTTTATTATTATGATTTATGTTAATAATCAATAATATTGTTCTAAATAGTTAGTTTAATTTGTAGATTAATTTTCATTTAATTAAAATACATAATATGTCAAGGTTGCTTTGATATAAATTTAATTGTGTAATTTGACACTTTCTCATTGGCAGATTATAAACATATGATATATGGTTGAAAAGCATTTTTTATGAAGAATTCAAAAATGCAAAAATCCAATATGGCGTCCATAAGAAAATCGAAAGTTGCGTGCATTATCTCAAAATCTAGTAGGCCTAGATTTTTTTCAAAATAATTTTTGAAATCCTCGCTACCTGTTACCCCCATCCTGCAAAAATCGTGGATGTATCTCTTGCAAGAAACAAGATATAGCGATTTTTAGAAAACGCATATTTTCAGTTATCACCCTGTATCTAGTAAATGGAAGGGATTTTTTGACATGTAACCATGGTTACTTCTTGGGCATATAATGACGCAACTTTTTCTCCATTTAACCATCTTCGTATCTCTAACGGTTTCAAATATCCCCATGCATTTCATCTTAAACTGGACACCCTGTATTTTTCATAGCTTCACGTTCTAAACGAACATAATAATGTGTTTGTATTGGTAATATTTCCATATTGTCTAATTGGATATCAAGGTTTAAATTATTTAAGGGATGATCAGCTACCGCAGACTTCTCTGGTTGACTTAATCTACAAAATCTCATATGTTCTTTATGTCTTGTATCAAAACTACGTTTTGTGGTTCCAATGTATACTTTTCCACATGGACAATATACACTCCGAAAGATGACCTTAAATGTTCTTTAATTTTTTTTGTAGGTTAGAAATAGTGCTAACACCATGTTTAATTGAGATTTTCTCAGTCCTATCAGTAAGTGAATATCTATTACCTTGTAAGGATTTTGTTAAATATTTATATTCATGTTTTAAAAATTTAGGATCACAAATTCGTTTTGCTCGATCTACTAAAGATTTAATTATACAAATGTTCTGACGTAGATGCTGGTTGGATAATTTATGAAGAAATCTATCAGTATGTGTTCGCTTTCTGTAAACCTTAAAAGATATTAAAGTATGAATTTTTTACACTTATGTCGTATATCGAATTTGAAAAAAATGTCTTAGAAAATTTCTATTTGGCAAAAATGACTTTTGAATCACAAAATTATCAATTTTTATAATTTTTTGCAGTAACTTTTTCACATATTTTTCTTTATTTCAATTCTCAATTATTTGGTTTCCATGGTGACCACGAACAAGGAATACTAGATTTAAGTATGTAGCTCATTTTTATCACAAATTTTAAAATTGGGACTTTTTTGATAATAAGTATGAAACTGTTACGTTTAGGCAAATAAAGTTTTAAACAAACTTACCTTAATTTTTGACGTTAAATCGATCTGAGTAATAAAAAATAGGGTTTTCCATTTGATTTTTTTGAGTAACTTGCATTTTTTGATAGTCAAGTTTAGACATTCATAATTTTATTTTTATGAAAAATACAAATGTCATTTTTTGCAGACTGTTGCAATAAACCTTTGCCTACAACACCTCAAAGTTTTATTCAAATTGTTTGACAGGAACAGAACAATTAACGAGTTATTACTAAGACCACATCTGTCAATTTTTTTAGAAAAATGTGTTTTTTTTAAAGGACTGAAATTTCGTATCTAGTTTATTTAACAAACTTACCTTAAAATTCGACATAGAATCCAAAAATGTATTAATATACGGGGTGTTCCGTTTAAAATAAGCGACTATACCGGCTTCCGGTATAACCGGAAGTGGTACGAACGAGAAAATATTTTAGATGAGTTAGCCTTAACATTATTACCCTTTATCGGGAAGAAACGTATCGTGCTATTAGACAATTTGAAAAATTAAGGAAAAGTAAAGCTCAATTACTATCACTACTCACTTTTTTATTACGATGCCCTGATAGTTTAACAATATTTAATCTTTTAATGATCTAGTTATTCTTTACTAAAATTGTATTGTACAGTTTCATAAAATTGATTGGAACATCTTTAACAATTTTATTACATAATACTACTACTGACGAAGATAACTGTAAGTGTTATGGAAACGTTTAGATAGTTTGTATATCCTTGATACAAAAATGCACCATTTAAAAAAGACAAAAAAAAACAGGTAAGTATTTGAATAGGAAATATCAAAAATTGTTATGATTAATTTACTCAATAATCTAAAATCTAAGGTAATTTAAGACCAAAATTACCAATTTTTATTATAAATTATGATCATTTAGGTCTTTGGAAAGCAGATGGGAAAATTAATCTGTTTAAGCCTACATAAAATGTTATCTGATCTCATAATACATCAAATTACAATTATTGAAAAAGGTACTTTATTTCCTGTATTGTCCCTTGAAAGAGGAAGAACAATAGAAATAGCTATTGAATGCTAATGACATAGGGATTAGAACGTTAAGACATGAACGGAAATTATTTCTTTTTATTGAAATTTGTTAATTACTCACGTACCAAGCCAATCTATTTACCGCCGGTTTGTGTTTAATACAGTGACCTAACTATTAATTAGTCAGTTTGTAAAGTGAAACTGATCTGTATAGTACCTATAAGTGAAGAAGATGAGTGCACGCGGAAAAATTAGTTGCCCTGGCTGTAGCTAATACTTCTAATGGTGTACCTTCAGTTTCATCATTTGCAAATATTATTTACTAATAAATTTCTCTGACTAAAATCTATACATTTAAGCAAATAATAGATCTATGTTGTTAAAATGAATTAAGAAAGGTACATTTTTGTTTTGAAATACACTCCAAGATTGGTGGAGTTTTGGAGTGGGATCGCTATAAAGAGTTTTCTGTTCATAATTACTCTTTGTGAGACAAAATCAATTCAAAAATTGCATTCTTATTTATCTGCTACTACGTACTCAATATTGCATAGTTTTATTTTAGTAAAGATCAAAAGACTAGAATTCGTCCCACAATCAGAATTTAAAAAATATAAAACATTTTTCAGTGCACAAACATATCTATTTACAGATAAAATTGATACGTGCGTTCAGAATGACTCGATACCTTCATGTAGCGCTGATTCAGAAAAGGTTAGTTGTCTTTTCACTACATCACTAATAATTAGTAAAATAGTTTGGTAGTATAATAAATAAATAAGAATTAATAATAATCCATATTGCAGATTAGACAACCAAATAAGAGTCCTCTGGAAGCACTAGCATTTGTTCTGAAGTACTTTTGCGAACATAGATGATCAGATTTTTGATACCTATTAATTGAATAGATGGTTGATTGGCAAAGGCCTAGTTTGATATAAATTTAATTGTGTAATTTGACACTTTCTCATTGGCAGATTATAAACATATGATATATGTTGAAAAGCATTTTTATGAAGAATTCAAAATGCAAAAATCCAATATGGAGTCCATAAGAAAATCGAAAGTTGCGTGCATTATCTCAAAATCTAGTAGGCCTAGATTTTTTTCAAAATCATTTTTGAAATCCTCGCTACCTGTTACCCCCATCCTGCAAAAATCGTGGATGTATCTCTTGCAAGAAACAAGATATAGCGATTTTTAGAAAACGCATATTTTCAGTTATCACCCTGTATCTAGTAAATGGAAGGGATTTTTTGACATGTAACCATGGTTACTTCTTGGGAATATAATGACGCAACTTTTTCTCCATTTAACCATCTTCGTATCTCTAACGGTTTCCAATATCCCCATGCATTTCATCTTAAACTGGACACCCTGTATTTTTAATAGCTTCACGTTCTAAATGAACATAATAATGTGTTTGTATTGGTAATATTTCCATATTGTCTAATTGGATATCATGGTTTAAATTATTTAAGGGATGATCAGCTACCGCAGACTTCTCTGGTTGACTTAATTTACAAAATCTCATATGTTCTTTATGTCTTGTATCAAAACTACGTTTTGTGGTTCCAATGTATACTTTTCCACATGGACAATATACACTCCGAGAGATGACCTTAAATGTTCTTTAATTTTTTGTAGGTTAGAAATAGTGCTAACACCATGTTTAATTAAGATTTTCTCAGTCCTATCAGTAAGTGAATATCTATTACCTTGTAAGGATTTTGTTAAATATTTATATTCATGTTTTAAAAATTTAGGATCACAAATTCGTTTTGCTCTATCTACTAAAGATTTAATTATACAAATTTTCTGACGTAGATGCTGGTTGGATAATTTATGAAGAAATCTATCAGTATAAGTTCGCTTTATGTAAACCTTAAAATATATTAAAGTATTAATTTTTTACCCTTACGTCGTATATCGAATTTGAAAAAAATGTCTTAGAAAATTTCTATTTGGCAAAAATGACTTTTGAATCACAAAATTATCAATTTTTATAATTTTTGCAGTAACTTTTCACATATTTTCTTTATTTCAATTCTCAATTATTTGGTTTCCATGGTGACCACGAACAAGGAATACTAGATTTAAGTATGTAGCTCATTTTATCACAAATTTTAAAATTGGGACTTTTTGATAATAAGTATGAAACTGTTACGTTTAGGCAAATAAAGTTTTAAACAAACTTACCTTAATTTTGACGTTAAATCGATCTGAGTAATAAAAATAGGGTTTTCCATTTGATTTTTTGAGTAACTTGCATTTTTGATAGTCAAGTTTAGACATTCATAATTTTATTTTTATGAAAAATACAAATGTCATTTTTTGCAGACTGTTGCAATAAACCTTTGCCTACAACACCTCAAAGTTTTATTCAAATTGTTTGACAGGAACAGAACAATTAACGAGTTATTACTAAGACCACATCTGTCAATTTTTTTAGAAAAATGTGTTTTTTTTAAAGGACTGAAATTTCGTATCTAGTTTATTTAACAAACTTACCTTAAAATTCGACATAGAATCCAAAAATGTATTAATATACGGGGTGTTCCGTTTAAAATAAGCGACTAAGTACCGGCTTCCGGTATAACCGGAAGTGGTACGAACGAGAAAATATTTTAGATGAGTTAGCCTTAACATTATTACCCTTTATCGGGAAGAAACGTATCGTGCTATTAGACAATTTGAAAAATTAAGGAAAAGTAAAGCTCAATTACTATCACTACTCACTTTTTTATTACGATGCCCTGATAGTTTAACAATATTTAATCTTTTAATGATCTAGTTATTCTTTACTAAAATTGTATTGTACAGTTTCATAAAATTGATTGGAACATCTTTAACAATTTTATTACATAATACTACTACTGACGAAGATAACTGTAAGTGTTATGGAAACGTTTAGATAGTTTGTATATCCTTGATACAAAAATGCACCATTTAAAAAAGCCAAAAAAAACAGGTAAGTATTTGAATAGGAAATATCAAAATTGTTATGATTAATTTACTCAATAATCTAAAATCTAAGGTAATTTAAGACCAAAATTACCAATTTTATTATAAATTATGATCATTTAGGTCTTTGGAAAGCAGATGGGAAAATTAATCTGTTTAAGCCTACATAAAATGTTATCTGATCTCATAATACATCAAATTACAATTATTGAAAAAGGTACTTTATTTCCTGTATTGTCCCTTGAAAGAGGAAGAACAATAGAAATAGCTATTGAATGCTAATGACATAGGGATTAGGACGTTAAGACATGAACGGAAATTATTTCTTTTTATTGAAATTTGTTAATTACTCACGTACCAAGCCAATCTATTTACCGCCGGTTTGTGTTTAATACAGTGACCTAACTATTAATTAGTCAGTTTGTAAAGTGAAACTGATCTGTATGTAGGTACCTATAAGTGAAGAAGATGAGTGCACGCGGGAAAAAATTAGTTGCCCTGGCTGTAGCTAATACTTCTAATGGTGTACCTTCAGTTTCATCATTTGCAAATATTATTTACTAATAAATTTCTCTGACTAAAATCTATACATTTAAGCAAATAATAGATCTATGTTGTTAAAATGAATTAAGAAAGGTACATTTTTGTTTTGAAATACACTCCAAGATTGGTGGAGTTTTGGAGTGGGATCGCTATAAAGAGTTTTCTGTTCATAATTACTCTTTTGTGAGACAAAATCAATTCAAAAATTGCATTTCTTATTTATCTGCTACTACGTACTCAATATTGCATAGTTTTATTTTAGTAAAGATCAAAAGACTAGAATTCGTCCCACAATCAGAATTTAAAAAATATAAAACATTTTTCAGTGCACAAACATATCTATTTACAGATAAAATTGATACGTGCGTTCAGAATGACTCGATACCTTCATGTAGCGCTGATTCAGAAAAGGTTAGTTGTCTTTTCACTACATCACTAATAATTAGTAAAATAGTTTGGTAGTATAATAAATAAATAAGAATTAATAATAATCCATATTGCAGATTAGACAACCAAATAAGGAGTCCTCTGGAAGCACTAGCATTTGTTCTGAGAGTACTTTTGCGAACATAGATGATCAGATTTTTTGATACCTATTATCAAGCAGGTAAAAATACATATAATATCGTTTTAACAATGTTATAAGTTATTTTGTGCACACAATTTTTGTTCTTACCGTTAAAGTCTCCTTTGAACTCAATTTAATATATTTGTATGGCGCTTTGATAGAAAAATATCACTAAATTACTGGATCTATCTCTTATTTTCTAGTGTAATAACGATGTTAGGACGTAATGTGTTTATGTTGTCTAAAATTCAGTAATAACTGTTGAGGAACTATTAAAACACGTTAAAATGTCATCAATATTAATAACATCGTAATATAATGTTTCTTGAAGTGTTTAATTTAAAAACCTTCTAAATGATTCATGAAGGTGTCAACCAAAAGAGGTAAACCGTCATTTTGTAAATAAAATCTGCTGTTAAATGTAAAGTAATTGTGATTAGCACAAAGATCAAATGCTTGGATCAATTCTAATCTTAAACTAACTCTACTATATTATTGACCCAGAAATCATTTAGAAGGCGGACACGTTCTTGTGGTGGTATTTTCGAAAACATGAAATTTGACTAAAATAAATCAAGCGCTTGCGAAGTCTGCTAGAAAATCATTGGGGCTCAGAAATATCGAGCTTAGCATTAAAAACCTTAAACGAAAAACAATGGGAAAAGCCGAAGTTGCTTCCAGTAACTAGCGACTTGATGTATTTACAAAACTACATTACAAAAGAAGCAAAAGACGCCAGTGAAGAGGTTCATCTAAAAAATAACTTTCAAAAGGAGTATAGAAGGTTATCGGAAAATGTAATGGCACTAGTGTTGTTATTAAATAGGAAGCGTATAGGTGAAATACAATACCTGAAATGTGAAATTGTAAAGAGGGGGAAGGCATAGCTAATCAACAGCAAGATTTTTGGGAATCGTTATCTGAAGCAGAACGAATTTTAACAAAAAATTTTAAACGTGTCGTATAAGGAGGTAAAGGTAGTAAGCCTGCACCGATACTGTTTCCCAAAAATGTACAGGAAATGATCGCAGTTATGTTAAAATTTAGAAATGAGTGCGTTCCATCTTCCAACGAATATCTGTTTGCTAATCCAAACACCAAAAATGGCTGGTTGAGTGGCTACCATGTATTAATAAAATTAGCAGATAGTGCAGGAGTTCAAAACAAAGATCTGTTCACATCTACCCGCTTAAGGAAACAAATAGCTAGTGTTTTACAGGTTTTGAATGTAACTGAGAATGAAATTGAACAGTTCGCTACATTTATGGGCCACACCAAGAAAACTCACAAAGAATTCTATAGGTATGTTATTGTAAGCATATTATTAGTGTAAGTTACTAAATTTTATTTGAGTCTAGATTACCACAAGACGTCTATCAGACGGCAAAAGTCTCAAAACTTTTACTTGCTGTGAGTAAAGGTCAAGGACCCAAATATAAAGGAAAGACGTTGGATGAAATAGAACTGACTGATGTAGATTTAGAAAATTCAGACTGCGAACAGGAAAGACAAACCAAAATTGTGAAAACGAAAATAAACCAATCACCACTCAAAAGGAATGAAAACATACTTAATAGAATAAAGAGGATATCTTATTCCGGGAGAATTAGTGACCACGGTGGTATGTACTATCAGATCCATTTTTTCATTGTATTTCATTGTATTGTTTCGTATTTTAGCCCAAGCATCTAACTCACGTAAATCAAATAGTAAAATCAGAAAAGCATCTAAAATATTTAATTGCGACACAAGCAGTGGAAGTGACCTAAGTATGTGTCTTTGTAATTCCCTTTGATAACTTAATATAGTTTCTTCATTTTAGCCAAAACATCCAAAGGAAGTAAAATAACAAATTCAACTAAATCAAAAAAGAAGCCTAATTCCGATTCAAGCTGTGAAAGTGACTCGGGTATAATTTATAAACATTTACTTATTTTGTATTTTATTGTTTGCACATTTTCAGCCGATGCTGAACCGCCAAAAAAGAAGCAAAAATTATCAGGGCATATATATATATATATATATATATATATATATATATATATATATATATATATATATGCAAATGCGACTTCTCCTAAATTTTAAAACTCTGTTAACTTAAAATAGCATCCTGTGCACATCAAAATATTTCCAGTAGAAAAACGTCTGTCAATTTATGTATTCGAAAATGAATTTCCTTTCCAACAATTAAAAGTGTATTTGTCTGTTCAACCGTTGCAAAAATCGTCACTTCCGGTTTAATTGGAGCAGTGTGTATTAAAGAAACTAGATGAGATATCATTTTCTTTTCTCATCGATGCTGGGCCCAAGTAAAATTGTATTACTCTAACCGTTTTATTTACTACACGATAACGTATGCTAGTCATGCTTGGCTATGCTAAACTGTCACGTCGCTGTGATTATATCACATACTTGCCAGTAACTTAGAAATTATAAATTGTTTGTTTGTACCATACATCGGAAAGTAGTATAAATTCATGAAATTGGATTTCATATTCGAAATTTTTATAAATAGTGATCGCATTTAGAGATCATTTTTAAAAACGAAATATAAGTTTTGTTGTTTATCAAATTGGAATGGAAGTTTAAAATAAAAATGTGATTTTCAAAAATCCAATGTGGCACCTAATGGATTATTCACGAGGGTCACACCGAGTATAGACGCAGAGGCTACGGTTACCGGAGCGAGTGAAGCAGCGCGGAACGTCGTTGTCCCTACTAACTTCCGTTAGTAGGGGCAGTATTCCCAAGCAACCCTTGAAAGGATATTGTGTCATTCAACTACAACGAGGTTAATCGTTAAGTGCAGTTTGTCCAAAGGGAATTTGTAGAAGGTGTTAAGCGTTTTCACCTAGTGCTTTCCCTGATTCCATGGAGTAGTTATCTCTTTTATGCGGAAGAAACCAAACGTTTGTTCCTAATTTTCAGACATCAAATTCACAGTTCTCCGATAACAAATAACTGACTGTAACTAAACAAGCATTTCGTTTTTTTTTTAATAATAGGTGTCATTCCGAACTTCTCTATAATTAGAGCAAAGATAACAAGTAACGTGAAATATATATTAGTGTACGTACAACATCCTATTATTTTATAACTTAAATTATAGTACAAGCGTATTAATCTGTGTTACAATCCAAAACTATTTTAGGATTTAAGCGAGCTGTGAATTGGCGTAATTAGGCATTTGAACCTCGATTATGTCACTTCAAATACTCTCGCTCCATTTCCGGTTTTTATTTCTACCCCAACCCCTATTTTGACTTATTTATGGTAAGTTATCCTATTGAGCGCAAAATTTAGTAACACCTTACCCACACTCAACCACTGAGCAGTCGAGCAAAACCCCAGTGTTACCTGTTATCCCGTTCTACTACCAGTTTATACGTTAACAAACTCCTACAACGTACGTAATAATTAATATGAATTTAAAAAGTTCTAAAAAATGTCGCCCAGAAAGCTAAAAATCACTTTTAAGTATAGGAACATTTTGAATTAACGTCTCGAAAGAATAAAAACGTTGGAAACCAGCTCGCAATTAGCACGTAGCGCCATTTGTATCAGCCTCTGTAATCGAAATCTAATCGTATTACTAAAATTGCTTACACAAACAATTGTTTAGATACACTAACCTTCCACAACAAAATGGCAACGTGGCTTCATACTAATTGACTGCAGCCATAAGTAACATGAATTGTTTGAGTATGAAATGTGAGGTTAATTTTACAACTGTAAATCATTTTCTTGCGTTCATTTTGATATGATTTTAACAGTTCAAAGTCACTTTTATCGTGTTTCAAAATCTTCTATATCATACCAGAATATAATACCAGAAGTATATCGTTCAATTTATACAGCATTAAAACAATGTATACTCTGTGACATAAAAAATGCTACACCAAGATGGTGTTGGAATTTTTGGACCAAACTAGACAAATGTAGTAACTTTTTAAAATTTGAAAGAAATTAAACAAAAAATAAAGGCATATTTTATTAACAATGTGTTGCGCCACCCCTATTAGTTTCATACTCCTGCACCCTTCTTGGCATGGATTCCAACAGGTGGCCTATTTCTTCCTGAGGTATTGTATCCCAGGGAATCTGTAATTCATGCCGGAGAGCTTCTAGTGTCTGCGAAGGATTGGCTAATTGCTTGAGTCTTCTACCCATTATGTCCCACACATGTTCGATCTGGGTTACAACGGCAAGATATTGACGTTACCTTCTTCAAAGCGCTATACAGCATTTCTTGCAATGTGGAGACGGGCATTACCCTGTTGGTAAACCGGGTCCTCCCGCTCGTGGAGGAAGGGAAGGATATGGGGTTCTACCACTTCATCAACATATCGGTGGGAATTCATATTGCCTCGGATGAATACCAACTGAGACCTGCTTCCATAAACAATAGCACATCATGACATAACTCCCACAGTGTGGTGCACATGTTGCTCAACAGAAAACTGTAGATTACGAGGTTCTCTACGTCTACGTTTGACCCTCACGTGACCATCGTGAATTCCCAAGCAGAAACGGGATACATCACTGAAGACCACCCTATGGTATTCCACGTTCCAATCCAGTCGCAAGGTACACCACTCCAAACGTTGCTGTCGATGACGAGCTGACAGAGTAAGCACAAGGTGTGGTCAAGCCAAACGTTCTAATTCGACGGTAAACTGTACTAAAGGTTACAGGACATCTTTCGTTTACAAACCATTAAGCGGTTATTGATCCTGTGCTCGAGAATCGGTCTCTTAATACCATTAATCGGAGTTGGCGGTCATGGACAACATTTGTCTGTCTAGGTCGTACACTTCCTTTTCTACGATGTTCTTGACCTTCTCTAGACCATGCTTGATAACACCGTACTACAGAGGATTGATTACGGTTAAGACGATTAGCAATTTCTGTAAATGAAGAACCACCTTCACGTAATGAGACCTCTGTCGAATTTACTGTTGTCGATAGTTTTCCCGTTGCCTCACTCTAGGCATGATCGCAGCCTCAAAATGCAAGGAAGAACACAGAAGCTAAATAATTGCAATCAAAAACAATAACCGAAATCGACTTAATCCTTTAAGAAATACGCCCGATAGTTTCGATCGTTAGAACAAGTAAAACGTCAAATTTTCCATGGCTACTGTATTATTTTCTATGAAATTTTAATCAATTGCTACATTTCGCTAGTTAAGCATTTCTGCCAAGTTTGGTCCAAAAATTCCAACGCCATCTTGGTGTTGCATTCTTTATGTCACACAGTGTATTAAGGTAAAGTATTTATTTAAAATAATTTTTTATTTCATCTATGTTTTTTGAAATCATCAATTATTAAAGACATTTGTGACAGTTTGCTGCGCTTAGATCTTGGGACTGATTTAAATTTGCCTGTTAGCAAAAGTGTTTCATGCATTAATTTTGTTCCAAAAAATCTGTTAAATTTAAATGATTCATTAAATCAATTTTTAATAGAACTGAATACCTCTATTTTTTGTCTTTTTGTATTACAATCGCAATTTCTTAAATAAACCGAAAATGTTTTTACAAACAGTGACACGCCCTGTATATTATTAAAAAAAATTTGAAAATTAAGGTATTTCAAAATACTATAGGACTACCAAACATCAACAAAAGTCGCCTAACAAATTAGTACCTTTTGATATCTACCCGTGGTCAAAAATCATTTTTCTGATTTATTTCGTCTTTGTACAGACTTCCACCCCCTCGTTCTTTGGCCACCCTGTATGTATATATGTCGGAGACATATGACGACTTTTGGCCCGTGGCCGAAATAATTGGACTTATCGTGTTATGTCCATTATTGACTTACCAGATTCCAAACTAGTGATGTAATTCGGCATCTGGTTAACACTATTTAAAGATATCCCGGAATGTTCATATTCAAGATAAACCGATGCTGAGCAGAACAAAAAGTATTCCAATAAAAAGGAGTAAAAAAATATAAATTAACTCTATGGTAACCTAGGTTACCGTAGATTTATTTCCACTTTTTTTATCTGGTGATATAAAGATCGGCATCGACTTATCCTGTATATAGACATTTCGGGATGTGTTTAAGCCTGCTGTTACCTTCGGGTCTATATGACCCGAAATCAAATTGTTGTTTAGATAACTTTTTTGTTTATTAATATCTAAACTTCGTAGTTAATGACTTTGTTTCCAATCCATTGAAGAATGAGGTGGCTTGTTTGCTTTAATAATTTTTTTTTCCTTATTTTTTTAAACATGATTGTTACATTGATGTTCCTCGAGTCATTATGACCCGAGGCTGTAATACATTAGTAGGACGTATATATTTGTATTTCCAATTATTTTATATTGACATTTGAGGATAGATAATATGCATATCATTACATGCTTGTTCAAACATATGCGAGTTACTACAACATTTTCGGCAGGTCTGTAGCCGCGTGTGCAAGTCGAAACAGGAACAGACTTGCAACTTGCAGCTGGTATAAATATCATATCGCAGTATGCAACCGACAGTTTTGTTTGTTACGTTGGAGAGTAAAGTGCGGTTTGTTGTACGTACTACTAGTTCTTCTAAAGTGCTGAAATAACAATAATGGCAAAAAAATATCTTAGCGGTGAAGACTTAGAAAAACTTGAGTGACATTAGTGACGATGAAGCTTCTGAAGAGGAAGATCTTATCAGTGAAGATAGTGGTTATGGACAGTCAGACGATGATTTTTTCGACGATGCTGGACGGACAAATCCTACGCAATTGATGCCACCTGCTCAATCGGTTCAATCTAAAGATAATGCCATAACTTGGATGTTAGATCCATTTACTCAATCAGGGCGTGCAACTAGAGCAAATATCATAAAAGTCGCTCCAGGTCCAACTAGATACAGCAGTGCACGAGTCCAGGATCTAAAATCTACGCTTCAGCTATTCTTCAATAGTTCTCTGGAAAATATAATTTTGAAAATGACTAACATCAAAGGTCGTAGAGTGTACGGTGACAAGTGGCAAGAGTTAGATGACATTACGTTGCATGCGTACATAGGTTTGTTACTGTTAGGAGGAGTTTACAGATCGCATGATGAATCTACCAGAAGTTTATGGAATGCAGAAACAGGCATACCTCTTTTTCGCGCAACAATGTCGTTGAAACCATTTTATTATATATGACGCGTGTTACGGTTTGATAATAAAGAAGATCGTCAAGAAAGAAGGCTACGGGATAAGTTGGCTCCTATTAGAGAATTTTGGGACAAATGAGCTGAAATACTACCAAAATTGTGAAATCCTGGGCAAAACGTAACTGTGGACGAGCAGCTGGTTGCATTTAGAGGTCGTTGTTCATTCATGCAGTATATACCAAGCAAGCCAGCAAAATATGGCATCACGCTTTGTGATAGCGCAAGTTCTTATGCTTTAGAAGTTCAAGTATATACGGGAAAACCACCTGGGGAAAACCTGAGAAGGATCAGGTGCTGAGAGTAGTTTTAGACCTTACTTATGGACTAAGACGTCAGAATCCAACTTGTGACAATTTCTTTACATCGTATAAATTGGGTCAAATGCTTTTCAAAAGAAATCTTACTATGTTAGGGACTGTCAGGAAAAGCAAACCTGAGCTACCTATCATGGAAGTAAATAACGATGTGCATAGGTCCAAATTTTATTTTACCAAAGATACCGCAGTTGTGTCTTATATTCCAAAAAAATACAAGAAGGTCATTCTAATAAATACGTTTCATAACCAGAAACAAATAAGCTACAGAGAACACAAAAAACCACAAATTATACTTGATCATAATTCTACCAAAGGAGCAGTTGATACATTAGATCAGCTAATCGGTGCATACACATGCAAACGAAAAACAAATCGATGGCCCATAATCTTATTTTACAAAATTTTAGATACCAGTGCCTATAATGCTTTCGTGGGAAATAAATCCAGACGTTTCATATAAAAAACATTGCATTAGAGAAATAAAGTTAATAAACGTATAAAAATTGTTGTTATATTGGTTTTAATTCATATTTCAGGAGTTTGGGTCATTATGACCCGAAGGAGTACAAGTGTATAGTCTTGTCGAGGAGACAGCAGGGTTAAATAGTGTTAACCAGATGCCGAATTACATCACTATTTTGGCATCTGGCAAGTTAATAATGGACATATCGCGATAAGTCTAATTATTTCGGCCACGGGCCAAATTCGTCATATGTCTCCAACATATATAATGAAATGTTGTATATTAACACCCTACGTGTAAATAAGATTATATATTATAATAATAATAAAACAATTATGCTTACTTATCGGTAAACGAACAACAATAACGTAATAGTTGGTAAACATAAAAATACCAACCTTCAATAAATAAATATTGCCATAAATGCAAGAAAATTAAAGATTAGTTTTATATTTCAGCAACCAGTTTCAATAGTTTTAAGTTAAAACTAAAGCTAAAAATAATTACGATTTTGTAAAAAAAAAAAACAGAAACAACTGTAAATGTGAAAACTTGTTAAAACGAATTCTAACAAGCTATTTTATCACACAAAAACTTTCACGAAACTACGGAAACTGTATTAACATTCTCATTATCTTCTAATTCTGATTACGTTTGGGGAAAGAAAATTTGGATAGAACATAATTACAAAGCACTTTACGAAAGATCAAAGGAAAGATATTATTTTGCTGTAATTACATCAACTTTTGAAAATTAAATAAATGCTTAGTTAAACTTTCAACCAAATATTTATACGGAAAAGTTTGTTGCTTTTCTTAAAAATTGCATGAAATTATTAAGATTAATTCAAAACAAAATAAAAAAGAGTATTCAAGTAGAAAACTGTAAAGATTTAATGTTAAAAATTGAAATTGAAGAGTAACGCAATGTTGCTTTAACTTAAAGTTTGTAAAATTTATGAACGTTTTGTACAACTATCAAACTTGATTATTTTTCCAAAGAAGTTATTCTATTAAAGTCGTTGAAGCGAGAATGATATCGGCTGAAGGGAAACTACTTAGAAGGATCAGGCGCCATATTGAATAAGCCAAGCATGTAAAAGAAAATAAAAGGTTAGATCTAAATCCCGTTCCTTCTTTTTCCTGTTAAAGTTTCAGCTTTTTCTCAAAGAGTGCATCACAATCATGTTGTAAAGATCCAGTTAAATTAATTCAAATGAATGAAAATTAGGTCATTTACTTCTACAAAGAGATCGAGAAATAATGTATAAACAAGATTAACAAATACTACTTTCAAAGTTAACTAACTTTAAGTATTGTACTAATTGAAAACTTATCAAGTTTGATTAGTGAAAGAACTGTAAAAGTTTAGTTCTCTGAAAGTTTAATAATCTTAAATACTTTTCGAAATGAATATCATGATGTTATGGTATTTCGGTTTTTTTATTTTACGAAATAATATACTTCAGAGAGCAAATGCAATCCGTATTCACGTGGAGGTGGATTAAATTGTAAAGAGTTGAATTGTTATGAGTTGCGTAATTGCATTGAAACTAATACTCATTCTTGGAGATTGCAGGAGTAACAGAAGCAGATCATATAAATCGTAGAACATTTCGAATTTTTTGTAGATGTCTGCTGTTATAAGCAATTATGGATTGCTAAACTTAAAAATATTGTAATAATTGTTTATAATATTGTAAACAAAGCAGGCTTTCTATCAAAATAGACTAACGAAATACATTCTAAAAGTAAAAACACAAAAGTAAACACACGAATCTACTACAAAATAACAATGTTCCGTTTTGGTTGCGTTGGAAAATCTTTTTTATCATTGACATTGTATATTTAGTTACATTTGGAAACTATTATAACGATGAAAATTTAAAAAATTTGTTTTGTATTTTTCCATATTTTGTTAGATTCAGTTACACATTTCAAGTAATGTTAAAGTAATTAAGTTTGATTATAACAAAATAACGTTTAAAACTGGCGTGTGCGACATTTAAGTAACAAGAGGCGCATATGCAAACTTTTACTATTATCATTAGCAATTAAAACAAGTGTCTTAATTGACAGGGTTTGAAACCTTACCACGTCATACTTTTGTACTATTGAGTGCTTTTATGATCGAACTAATTGCACCATGTACCTAATTATATTGTACGAAGTTAGACTTGCGGCTGTCTATCTTTGAACCCCTTGCGGTGTATTGCTTTTCCATTAGTAGTTATATTTCCCTTATAAAGAACACACGATGGTATAGCTGAATAGAACGGAACACATGTTACAAGATCTTGTCGTTCAACATTTAAAAAAGAGTTTTTGAAGATAGCGTTGACGCAATAACCACTCATAAAAATAAACGATGTAACCTGATCGAGTAAGTTGTTATTATGCAGAAAAAAAATTGCGCATTTACTCCTAAACGTTATTCAATTCGACAATACGTTAAAATTATTGACAGTTACATGCTAACCGATAAAATGATATGCAATAAATAAAAAGTATTAAGCTAAATTGTAAGCTTTCGCGCACACGGTGAGCTCAAGCGTATTGCTTTCACCTGTACACACTCAGTAAGGCGGACGGACAGATTGACCACGCCCAAACGGGTTTTCTCCTTTAGGAAAGGTAGACTAAAGAGCTGATATAAATTCAACACATCGGCAAACTAAAACCCCACAATACGTTGTTTTACTTACTGTATGAATGGCAATGGATACGTTTACTATGCAATTTAACACTATAATCGAATCAAGTTAGGCTGACATGCCCCAAGTATAGAGTTAGCAAAAACAAAAAGCCCCTTTCCAGAACCCCCGTAGAGTGACCAAATCTAGACAAAAATCTTTCCGGACAAACTGCCGCCTCGTGGCATTTTCCGACATGCCCACCAAAACAAAACTACCTTAAGTTAATCTCACCACTGACAACGATCACACTGTCCCTTTACCCTATTGTCTTTCTAGATAAACACGTAAATAAACTACCCAAACCTACCCCGTGTCTAAACACCCTTGCACAACAAATTTCATTGAAAGTAGGTCAGCCGTTTTCGAGATTATCACACGCCCACGCGCACGCGCACGCGCACTCGCGCGTGCACGGTCACGCGCACGCGCACTCCAGCGCACTCGCACGCGCAAACGCAAACGCAAACGCAAACGCAAACGCAAACGCAAACGCACACGCAAACGAAAACACAAACACAAACACAAGCGCAAGCGCAAGCGCAAGCGCAAGCACAAGTACAAGCACAAGCACAAGCACAAGCACAAGCACAAGCACAAGCACAAGCACAAGCACAAGCACAAGCACAAGCACAAGCACAAGCACAAGCGCAAGCGCAAGCGCAAGCGCAAGCACAAGCACAAGCACAAGCACAAGCACAAGCACAAGCACAAGCACAAGCACAAGCACAAGCACAAGCACAAGCACAATTCTTCAGTAAGTCGTGATGTTTATCAGACTCACACTTATACTCACACACACTTGCACGCTGTCTGATATTTAACCCTGAAAGGGTCAATTAACTTTGGTATAAATCAATGACATCGTTATGTTTTTAGATAAGATAAGGCCAATGTGTTGAATTTCGTAACTAATTTTATATTAAGTATCATGAAATATTGTACTTATGACAGTATATTTTTATTTTATTTTATTACATCATACAAACAATAACAAAATCATAATATATATATATATATATATATATATATATATATATATACTAGGTTAATTAACGAATGGAATTATCAACATTTGGTATTTTAATAAAACTTTAATAGAGATTTCTGACTAAACGGTTGCATTTATCGGCTTGAATAAAGAGCACATAATTTTTTCTAATATTGTTTCTCTTTATAATAATATTTTTGCGATATTTCGAAAGAGAAAAATGTTAACAACAAAACAAATTTTGAGTTTTAGGTAAAGTGTCCTCTAACGGCGCATAATGGAACTTTTTTATTACTGCTCCAATAGAACTTGATCTAATTAGTAAGTATGTCAAATGAGAGACTAATCGACCTTGAACTGCAGAAGTTATTTAAAAAAAAAATTTTTAAAAATCGGTCTTTGACAAGCCGTAACTTGCAAACAAATGACAATCCGAAACAAAATTTCCTTACAAACTGCTATTATTTTAGCTCGTAGAATCTCCTCCGAGTTTCCTGATGGACTTTTAGAACACCTGTATATATATATATATATATATATATATATATATATATATATATATATATATATATATATATATATATATATATATATATATATATATATATATATATATAAATGATTACAATACCAAAGATTCTTTTACTTTTGCATCAACATACAATAATTTTCAATTACCACATAATTACATTTTGATTTCTCTAGACATTGTCTCTTTATTTACTAACATACCATTGGATCTAATACTTTCAATAATAGAAACTAAATGGGATATTATAGAACCACATTGCAATTTTTCAAAAGAATTTTTTATCCTAACTATTAACTTTATTTTCAATAATACCTATTTTTCCTTCAATAGTATTTTTTATAAGCAAATTTTTAGCACCCATATGGGATCTTCTCTTAGTCCTATACTTGCTACAATAGTAATGGATTCTCTTTTTGATCATGTATTACCTTTACTTAACTTTGATATCCCTTTAATTAAAAAATACGTAGATGATGTAATTATTGCCATACCCAATGATACTAACATTCAAGTTCTAGAGATTTTTAACAGTTTTAATAAACATATTCAGTTTACATTAGAAGAAGAAAACAATAATAGTATCCCCTTCTTAGATACCAGAATCATAAGAAAACCTAATAACAGTTTAATAATAGACTGGTATCAAAAACCAACTAACTCAGGTAGATATATTAATTACTATTCTAATCATACCTTTAATCAAAAAATTAATACTGTTCTGGGTCTCAAGAACAGAATACTTAGATTTCGCATCAATCATTACACAAAAGAATCTAGATAACTTATTTTGATTTTTAGTAACAATGGTTATCCAAAACATTATTAAAAATTTATTATACAGTACACCATTCAATTCTCAAATTAATTTTCAAAATACATACTTGACACAAACAAACATGATTAACAAAAGAATCCCTTACATACTAAACTTAACACCAATCTTATGTAATATCTTAAACAACGAACAAATACGTATAGCGAAATATAACATTAAACCTATCAAAAACTTTTTCAAAATTAAAAGACAGAACTCCAATTCTTAGTAAATCTAATGTTGTATATTCCATTCCTTGTAACGAATGCAATAAAATATATATTGGACAAGCATCACAATGGCTTAAAACAAGACTTACTCAGCATAGAAGTGACTGTAAAATAGGAAAAATTCTTGTGCTTTAGCAAAACATAGTAAAACACCAATCACATTCCAAATTTTCCTAACGTTAAAATTTTAGACACAGAAATTAATTATAGAAGCAGACTTTTCCTTGAAATGACTCACATTTTCAGTACTCAAGATACTTTAAATTACAAAACTGATCTAGATAATCTAAGCAACATCTATTCATTTATTCTGAGTACTAATTTGAATTGATTCAGTACAACAGGTTTCATAAATCATATCGTCTAAAATTTTAGTTTGTAACCAGTAGGTATACATGTCAATTTTATAATTTTGAAAGACTTCAATAACTGTCTTCATTTTAAGTTGTGATTTTAAATTGTAATCAACTCTTCTGTACAATAATGTTAGTTAGTTTATAATTCTCGCATTTAGTAAGTAGTCTTTATGATGTTAATAGATTATTTCTCACTTATGTTCATCTTACACAGATTCCTGATGAAGAAATAAAATATTTCGAAAGCTTGAATTAAATAAAGAGTTATTTTCATTTTAACTAGACCGCATCCCGATACCATATTTTATATATATATATATATATATATATATACATACAGTGCGTTCAATATAATCGGACGCACTCAATAACTCTTTGTATTGCGTTTCACAAGAAAGTGTTTAAATAGTTTAAATACTCTATTAAGTGCTTGGTTTAGATAATTTTTAAGCTTCCGGTTTGACCGGAAGCGCACATAATTATTTTTAAATCACACTGTATGTATATTTTACATTTTTGCATTGCCTATTTTTCTCAATACATACGTATAAAATTCTTATAGGGTTTTATAAAACAAAATTAGAAAAATGCCATCGAAAGTTTTTCAATTTTATTATATGATTAGAAAAATTAAACAAAATCAGTTATAAGTAGCGAATAAATTGTTCAAAGTTGCCACCATTCTGTTCTAGACATGCTTCTAATCGTCACCTGAGTTCATGGTTAGTTGCTTTTTTGATTTGCTGCGTAGTTAAATTAACACATGCAGCTGTAATTTTATTCTTTAAGTCTATAACATTTGAAGGTGGATCGGCATACACCACTGTTTTTAAATGATCCCACAAGAAAAAGTCTAACGGTGTAAGATCAGGTGATCTCGCAGGCCATTCTACCGGACCGTTAGTTGCTATCCATCGTTCATTGAACATTTGGTTAAGATATTCTTTTACTATCAACGCGTTGTGAGCTGGAGCTCCATCTTGCTGGAAATACAATTGTTGTCGCAGAAGCAGAGGAAACTCATCGAACATTGTTGGTAGCACGTTATCTAAAAATTGAAGATACCTATTGGCATTTAAATTACCATCATAGAAATAAGGCCCTAGTAATTGGTTTCCAATTAAATCGCACCAAACATTAGTACCCCATACGGTTTGATGGTTAGTTTCCATTGACCAATGAGGATTTTCGTCAGACCAATAACGATTGTTTTGTTTATTAATAACTCCATTATTTGTAAACTTGGATTCATCTGTCCATAAAATATGATCTAAAAATAATGGATTGTGATCACATTGCTCAACTATCCATGCAATCAAAGTTAATCTCCGATCAGAGTCTTGAGGCCGCAAGTGTTGAACCAAATCGACTTTATACGGCAGCATTTTGAATTTTTTTAATGTCCTGTGAATTGAGCCAACTGATACACCTACTTCTTGCGCTACATCTCTAATAGATGACCGTGGATTTACTTTAAAATAACCCAATATTTGTACTTCAATATCTTCGGTCAAAACATTTCTTTATTGTTCTAAATTCTGATAATTTACTCCTGGTAATGTTCCACGCATTCTAAGCGATTGTTCAATTTTTCGTATGTAACTTTCGGAAGGATGGTATCTATTGGGATATCTTTGTGCGTATAATTCTACCGCTCGTCGAGAATTACGTTTACATTTACCGAAAATTAACAACAGGTCAACTTTTTCACTGTTATTCATTTTAACCAATTATTTCGATTGAAATCAAGTTAAACTTTTATCTGATTGTCAATTGCAATAAACCAAAAAACAATTGCGATGCGATTTTGTTGACGTACGCTGCCTACGGTTTTGTTTGATTCTTCTAATCGTATAATAAAATTGAAAAACTTTCGATGAAATTTTTCTCTAATTTTGTTTTATAAAACCCTATAAGAATTTTATACGTATGTATTGAGAAAAAAATAGGCAATGCAAAAATGCAAAAATATATATACAGTGTGATTTAAAAAAATAAAATTATGTGCGCTTCCGGTCAAACCGGAAGCTTAAACAATTATCTAAACCAAGCACTTAATAGAGTATTTGTAAATGAATAAAAAACTATTTAAACACTTTCTTGTGAAACGCAATACAAAAGAGTTATTGAGTGCGCCCGATTATATTGAACGCACTGTATATATAGGATAGCTAACTAATGTTGTCAAGTACATACATAACTTAGCAACTTAATCTTAACATAATTAATCCTAACACAATGAACATTGAGCTCTCCTTTCACAAAATCTTTTCTGTATTTATATTTAGATGAATCAGTCACCTTCGGGTTCAACAAGTCATTGAATGTATCATTTTATCTGATTTTATTTATATTATATCTCTACGAATCGTAATATGACCCAGGTTGTGATCTTGAACTGGTCAATGAATTTTACTTCTTAAGGTTTTAAGAATCGACCACCAGGCTACGTTCGGGGACTTAATAACATCGCGTGGCAATACGCTTTCAGTTGGTTAGTGGTATTTTCATTCACTACTTTTCATTTTACATAACTGCCAGTAGAATCGAATCTCTCCATCAAATTTTCAAAGTGAGCCGAGTGGGTTGGCGTCGAGTAAGATACTTCATTCTGTACAATCTTGAGAAGAAGACAGTTATTTGAGTCTCTCCTAACACATCAAGCATATGAATTAGTTCACTTTTAGAATAATCAATTATTTTACTATTGAACACACAAAACTTTCACAATATGAAATGACTACTAAAATGCAACAACAGTTTGAAAGGTGAAACATTTCTCATGTAGGAAATTGTTTTGGTGGCTACTGCGAATAGCCACAAGAAAAAGCGTTGAAATATTGAATAATATAGAAAATCAAAGGAACTAAAAAATAGTGAGAGATAGATATAGGACATACTTATGAAACATTTTGTGGTTTTTGATTCTCTTTGACACAGCGTAAGAATGTACAGGGTGTTCAACTTGAGAAAAGTTTCGCAGGTTTCAACATATATTTTTATTTTAGACAAAATTTCGAATTATTTCAAAACCGTAAATTTTACATGCATGAAACCTACATAAATAAAGTTCTATAATTGCCAGTAGAATTGAAAACTCGAACGATATGCAGTGTTACATTAAAAAATACCAACCCTGTCTTTCCCTGATTTTTTGGAACACTCTGTATAGACAGGAATAATTTTAAACTGCGCACACTTACTAGCCATGTAATACGATTAATACATTTTATTCGTAAAGTTTATCCATAAAGCTCCAATTCATTTTACTCGTTGACTCACCCAGTATTTTATACAGTAATGTCAACGGCAAGGTCTGAGTACATATGAACACGTTACGTGCACAAAGATACTGATGGCTAAAACTAGGTGGTGCGCCGTAAGACCTAATAAGATGAAGGGAAGCTCAGTCGGTATTGGGTATTGGGTATTGGGAGGGCGCGTGGTTGGAATACAAACATACAGTTCTTAAAACGATCACCACTTAGTTTGTACTTGTTTCACCCTCAAACCAACAAACGAGCTAAGACGTTGACCAAGAAGAGGGCAGGTTAGTTTAGGATTTGCATCCTACTATGTTGAGAGATAAAAATGTTAGTGGTCTAACACAATTCTTTATTGCTTATCGCAACCCAACCCCCAAGTAAACAAAATTGGTAGCCGTGCTTCTAACTTTAAAATTGACTGTAATTGTAAAACAATAAATACGATGAGATAGGATAACTAACTTCTAGTAGGCCTAAACCTCACATATGATAGCGAAACCTTAATAAAACCATATCGTTACGATAGTAAACCACTTACCCTTGTCAGTGTTAAATCCAAGATCAGTACAAAATAAAAAAGAAATGAAACAAAACCAAATATTTTCAGCACTGTCACACATCCAGCGTTGAACCGGGAGGCTAGAAAAAAACACACAACAAAGGCAGAAACATTTTGAACCGTGGTTCTAGGAAGATCTCTCTTTAAAACTTTAGTACGTTCTTTTACCCAAGCAAAACTAAAGTAATAAGACGTAATTTATCAAATTGTAGACTAGCCAGATATCTACCACTGAGATTAAATAATTTACAACCATGAAAATAATTGCATAATTTTTCAAGCAGAAATGAAAAGTAGGTAACTCAATACTACTGCCATGAATAATTACTAAATGCATAAGATAGAACCCCTAGAATTGAATAATAAGAACTCTAATCCCCAAAAGTGACAAATAAGTCACTAAACAGTAACTATAAATTTCGCGGCTGAAGGCTGCATCACTTACAAATACATTAGTATCTAATAACCTTCTCGTTATTATAACGTTTGTTACAAAGCACATTAAAGCCTACGTTAATACACATAAAGCAAGAACACAAAATACAAATTAAAAATTCAATTACCTTGGCAAGTATTACAAGCTTAACATGGATCACCCTGAATATAGAATTAAATTTACAGAAGCAAAATTCAAGTACAAGTAAGCGGCAGACTTCACAGCTATATGTGTGAGTTGTAACAGTTGTTTGCAATATAGTTAGTTTTCTTAGTAATAGTTAACGCACAATTAAATATTGTATAAGCGAAGCCGATTAGAAAATTCCGAAGCGGGCACCTAGTGTGAGTAGTATGTAGATTAATTCTAGCCAATTTTAATTCTTGCCAATTATGTCCATAACCTTGTAAATTGAACCGAAAAATCGTGCATAACATTTAAGTTTATAGCGACCACCTGTAAATAACTGAAGTAGTTTTACACCTCTATTTATGACTCGTGGAATTAGAAGTGAGCAACACCCAAAGTAATTATGATGGTTATATGTGACTATCATTTCTCCAGAGCTCCGTCACGAAATAGGAAAAACAAGACCCACCAGTAAGTTGGTTGTGTCAGGGATACTCCAGCGTCTTACTTGATTTAACTTCGGCGTTGATAGCAGGACCAGCCCCTTTAATTATCTTCGATCGGAAGTTGTAGGCCACCGTTCAGTTTTCAATCTTGAGGAAACGTAGTTTCCAACGTATTGATAAATCCCAGTTGCGAGAAGTATTCACGTAGAGACAAAGAATCGATTGCACCATAAACCGTGGGTGGATGACTGGGTGGGGAGGGGGTGGTGGATTGAGTGAGTGAGTGCGTGCGTGAGTGCGCGCGTGCATGCGTGTGTGCGTATGTGTGCGAGTGAGTGAGTGCGTGCGTGCGGACTGCGTGCGTGCGTGTATGTGCGTGTGTGCGAGATTGTGAGCGAGTGTGTGTGTGTGTGTGTGTGCGTGTGTGTGTGTGACTGTGTGTGTGTGTGTGTGTGTGTGTGTGTGTGTGTGTGTGTGTGTGTGTGTGTGTGTGTGTGTGTGTGCGTGCGTGTGCTGTGCGTGTGCGTGTGCGTGTGCGTGTGCGGTGGTGGTGCTGTGCGTTGTTGCGTGTGCTGTGCGTGCGTGCGTGGCGTGTGTGCGTGCGTGCGCGTGCGTGGCTGTGCTTGTGCGTGTGCGTGTGCTGTGCGTGTCGTGTGCGTGTGCGTGTGCGGTGCGTGTGCGTGCGTGCGTGTGCGTGTGTGTGCGTGTGCGTTGCTGCGGTTGCGTGTCGCGTGCGCGGTGCGCTGATATGTGCGTGGGGTGCTTGCTTGCTTGTGCTGTGCTGTGCGTGTGCGTGTGCCGGCGTGTGCGTGTGCGGTGGTGCGTGTGCGTGTGCTGTGCGTGTGCGTGTGCGTAGCGTGTGTGCGTGTGCTGTGCAGTGCTGTGCGTGTGCGCGTGCTGCGTTGCGTGTGCGTGTGGATCGTGACGTGCGTGTGCGTGTGCATGTGCGTGTGCGAGTGCGTGTGTGTGTGCGTGTGCCTGTGCGTGTGTGCGCGCGTGTGCGCGTGCGTGTGCGTCTGCGTCTACGTGTACGTGTGCGTATGCATGTGCGTGAGCGTCCGCACGTGGGCATGCGTGTGTGTGCGCGTATGTCAGTATCCACGATAACTCCAGAACGAGAACACCTACGTATTTACAATTTTGTATTTTAGCTTGTTTTCATTTGGATTGGGGCTGAAAGATTTAGGGTGATATCCGGCGGCGAGAAATGGGGAGGGTTGACTGGGTCAGTTTTTGGTTTTTATCAAATATTTGTAAAACACCTGCATATTTCAAAGATATAAAAATACCACGATATAGACCATAAGCATATAGATCAATTATGTTCTATTAAATTTTTTGATACGACGCCTAATTTAGCAGCAAAAAAATTCCTAAGGTAAGATTGAAGTGTTCAATTTTTTCAATACCTAAATAACGATTAATTTTATAAGAAAAAATGTAAACATATTTTTTAAAGAAAATTTAATTTTACATAGGCTCTTTTCTAAGTTTATTAATATAATTAATATAATAAGTCTACAATATATTTAAATGTGAATGAAAATAGGGAAACTGTATTATTGATATCTTATAGAAGCGTGTGACTTTGGAATTTTTTTTTAAGTTAACATGTATAATCTACTTGTTTTCATTTGCCCCCTAAATTGGGGGCGTTTTATTATAACACCAAGAGTATGCTGGTAATAGACGGTTCTCACTAACTTCAAATCTTATTAGATGTCAAAATTAATTTAACAGTTGCCAGTGTTAATTGAAATGAATAGTAACCACGGATCACTGTATAATAATAGAAAGGAGGGGGCACGTTTTAAATGTAAAATACCTTTCGGTCAGAATTTAACCAAATTTTGATATGTTCTAGAACTTGACCAATTGATCAAATGTCTTCATTGCCCGGAAGCTCAAAGGTCAACAGTTGTTGATATACAGGGTCTGCAATATCACTGTTTGATACTTTCAATATATCATAAAATGGACATTTTTGCCAATATTAACGCAAAACTTAGTGGAATGTTATTTTTTTGTGCTACTGGTTACACAACCTTTTCTTTACTTTCATTATTTTGGTACATACACCTGATATACAGGGTGAGACCAAATATATGTATCTGAGAAGAATTATACGGTGGTATTGTTTTGATATTTTGGTGAATGGAAGTTAACACATATCTATACGTCCATTTAAATTATTATTGCAAGTTAAGTCCCCTAGACGTCCGTTATACAGAGTGTTTCATTTCTTTAATAGATTTAATTGAGTATTATTATACTTCCTAGTTAATTTTCTGATAACTTAATTGAAATGTCTATATTAAAATAAACTATTTGCTAACTGAATATACCTACATAATAGTCACGATGTGTTTATACTGAAACTGGGTGTCCAAGTACAAAGGACCAAAGCGATATCTTAAACTTCATATAGGTACGGAAAAAACCGTTAACATAAAAAATCCCTTGCAAATGGTTGTCGTTGTGAAATACAAAGGCTTTGGAGATTGACAGATAGAAAGGTTAGATGTGCTTCATTTATTATGCTCACTATTTTCTAATAATGTTATATTTAGTATTTACTTGGTTTAAACCAAAACCGTAATGTGGTATTGCGCTTTTTCTTCTGCTTTTATTCGTGCAACTAGATTTTTTCTGATTTTCCACTTTTCTTTCCGTTTTTCATACTACAATTTTCATACTACAATTATTATGTTTTTCTATTCCCCAACTTACAAAATAACAACAATATTGTAGGTGGCTATGAAACGTCAAAAATGAATCCACTAATTAAGTGATATTGTTGATGCTTAGCTGCAAATCTACTTTTTGAATTAAAATCGTTCAAAAGTTTATGTGAAAAATGAATCTAATTCCATGTTTTGCTTGTGGAAATGCTTTAGTTACTAGGGTTATGGTGAAAATAAGTGGTGAGGTAAATGCAAGAAAGCAGGAAATTGTCATTGCTCGTCGCCGCGAAGCAAATCTACCAGAACGGGTCATAATAGAAGAAACTCGAATCCGCAATGTCTGCAATATTTCTATTGTAAGGGAAATTCAAGCAATAGACAATAATCCAAATTGTTTGCGATTAAATGTGCTACAAAGGTCAACTCACTTATGCTGCCTATGTAACGATGAGAATGATATACATAAAATATCCATGAAAGGTAGAATTAATATTTTTCTTGCCAGAAAATACGTACCGCTGTAATATTCATTTGGATGAGAATGGTAATCTGTTTGAGTTTCTGCTCCCTGGGTTACGATATGTCAATCGGCCATTCTTAGCAGGTAATGAGATTTATATTTTTTTACAAGCATTACGTAAGGAAATTAAGAGAAAAAGCTACCACACGGCTTACGAAGACGAAAATAGCTTCACAGATTCTCAATTTAAAGCAGTTTCTCCTATAACCAAAGATCAATTTAATAATCTTTTCAACTTTTGTGACCCCGTTAGAATAGGAAATTCTTTGAGATATGTAAGTAAAAAAGATCTCTTAGCATTCCTGTGCAAGTTACGACAAGGTCTTAGTGATATTTTGTAGCGGTTATTTTTAATTATTCCACAAGACAACAAGCCAGTTTAGCTATATCTCTAGTTAGACAATCTCTTTCTGCAAGATTTTTACCACAAAATATTGGATTTACTGCTACAACAAGAGACAGCTACATCGAAAATCATGTAACTCCTTTTGCAAATCGTCTATATAATCAAAACCTGGATCTGCCTCAAGTTATAGTGTATAATGACTGTACTTATCTAGAAATAGAGAACAGTTCTTGTTTTAAAGTGTTGCGACAGTCCTACTGTACTCATAAAGGTAAACATCTTATCAATATTAATATATTAATATATTAATATATTAATATATTAATATATTAATATATTAATATATTAATATATTAATATATTAATATATTAATATATTAATATATTAATATATTAATATATTAATATATTAATATATTAATATATTAATATATTAATATACTAAATGCAAATAATGTGGAGGTGATAGACATTTAACATTTGATTATGCAACTTTTTGATTTCTATGACAATGGTTATATCAAGACCAAAAATTATTTACTGTTTTCTGCCTCATCAGTTCAGTTAACTGATATCTTATTAAGCTTAGATATTTTTAATATATTAAAATACGTTCATTAACGTTTCTACATAAACATTTCTTATTTCCAATGGCTGTACAAAGCGGTAATGATGATGGAGGTAGACCTGCGAAACCGGTCTGTCGATGGTGTGAACAGTGAAGACACTAGTATCTTAAAGAATTTTCTTTTCTTAGTTTTGCAAAATATAGATGAACTTCGACAAGCGCCTTCTTTATCAAAAGAATCTACTGAAAACTTTATTAGAAAATAGTGAGCATAATAAATGAAGCACATCTAACCTTTCTATCTGTCAATCTCCAAAAGCTTTGTATTTCGCAACGACATCCAATTGCAAGGGATTTTCTATGTTAACGGTTTTTTCCGTACCTATATGAAGTTTAAGATATCGCTTTGGTCCTTTGTACTTGGACACCCAGTATCAGTATAAACACATCGTGACTATTATGTAGGTATATACAGTTAGCAAATAGTTTATTTTAATATAGACATTTCAATTAAGTTATCAGAAAATTAACTAGGAAGTATAATAATTCTCAATTAAATCTATTAAAGAAATGAAACACTCTGTATAACGGACGTCTAGGGGACTTAACTTGCAATAATAATTTAAATGGACATATATATGAGTTAACTTCCATTCACCAAAATATCAAACAATACCACCGTATAATTCTTTTCAGATACATATATTTGGTCTCACCCTGTATATCAGGTGTATGTACAAAAATAATGAAAGTAAAGAAAAGGTTGTAACCAGTAGCACAAAAAATAACATTCCACTAAGTTTTGCATTAAGATTGGCAAAAATGTCCATTTTATGATATATTGAAAGTATCAAATAGTGATATTGCAGACCCTGTATATCAAAAACTGTTGAGCTTTGAGCTTTCGGGCAATGAAGACATTTGATCAATTGGTCAAGTTCTAGAACATATCAAAATTTGGTTAAATTCTGACCGAAAGGTATTTTACATTTAAAACGTGCCTCCTCCTTTGAGTAAAGAGGCAGAGTTCCGCCATATTATAACTTATCCATACATTTATTCTGGGGTGTCTTTCGATTGAACTAATAGATTTTTATTAAATTTCACAAAATAATTTGTTACAACTAAAAAACGTTTATTTTCAACAATATTAAAAACTAAACTCAAATAAATAAAGGAACCACACTGCTTCGTCGTTTACTGTTCTTCAGGTAGTTAAATAACTGCAAATTGAATCGTGAGTTGAGATTATTTCAAGATATTCTGAGTCAAAAGTCCATGTCCTTATTCCATCTCCATTATTTCTACATCTGAATTAGGTTCATGTTTTCGAAGAAGTTCCAAAGTAATTATGATGGTCATATGTAACTGTCATTTCTTCAGAGCTCCGTCACGAAATAGGAAAAACAAGACCCACCAGTAAGTTGGTTGTGTCAGGGATACTCCAGCGTATTATTCGATTTAACCTCGGCGTTGATAGCGGGACCAGCCCCTCTAATTATCTTCGATCGGAAGTAGTCGTAGGCCACCGTTCAGTTTTAAATCTTGAAGAAACGTAGTATCCAGCGTATTCATAAATCCCAGTTGCGAGAAGTATTCACGTTGAGACAAAGAATCGATTGCACCATAAATCGTGGGTGGATGGCTGGATGGGGGGGTTGATAGGGTGGGTGGAAGGAAGGGATGGGTGGAGGTAATGTGGTGTGCGTGTGTAGTGAGTGTGTACGTGGTGCGCGTGGTGCGTGACAGCGTGCGTGTGTGTCGAGAGTACGCGATGGAGCGAGGTGTGTGTGTGTGTGTGGTGTGAGTATCGTGTGTGAGTGTGTGTGTGTAGATGTGTGATGTGTGTGTGAGTGTGTGATGTGTGTGTGTGTATGTGTGTGTGTGTGTGTGTGTGTGTGTGGTGTGTTCGTGCATGTGGTGTGTGTGTGCATGTGGTAAAGCGTGTGTGTGTGTGCGGTGCGTGCGAAGCGTGCGTGTGTGGTGGCATGCGCGTGTGCGTGACGATTTGCGTGTCTGTGTGCGAAATATGTGACTTGCGTAGCGCTGCGTTGCAAAGATCTCGTGAACTGTGTTGAAAATGGTATAAATGAAGCACTCTAACCTTTCGTGTGGTATGTCAAAGTTCCACGATAACCCCAGAACGAATCAAGGTATTTACAATTTTGTATTTAAGCTTGTTTTCATTTGGATTGGAGCCGAAAGATTTAGGGTGATATCCGGCGGCGGAGAAATGGGGAGGGTTGAATGGGTCAGTTTTTGGTTTTTATCAAATATTTCTAAAACAGCTGTATATTTCAAAGATATAAAAATACCACGATATAGACCATAAACACACAGATCAATTATGTTCTATGAAATTCTTTGATACGACGCGTAATTTAGCAGCAAAAACATTCCTAAGGTAAGATTTAAGTGTTAAATTTTTTCAATATCTTAATAACGATTAATTTTATAAGAAAAAATGTAAACATATGTTTTAAAGAAAATTTAATTTTACATAACTCTTTTCAACTTTCTTAATATAACGCAAGATAAGTCTAAAATATATTTAAATATGAATGAAAATAGGGAAACTGTATTATTGATATCTTATAGAAGCGTGCGACTTTGGAATTTTTTTTTAAGTTAACATGTATAATTTACTTTTTTTTATTTGCCCCCTAAATTGGGGGTGTTTTATTATTACACGAAGAGTATGCTGGTAATAGACGGTTCTCACTAACCTCAAATCTTATTAGATGTCAAAATTAATTTAACAGTTGCCAGTGTTAATTGAAATGAATAGTAACCACGGATCACTGTATAATTATAGGAGGAAATTTGAGTTCCGCCGTATTATAACTTATCCATACATTTATTCTTGGGTGTCTTTCAATTGAAATAAAAGATTTTCAATAAATTTCACAAAATAATTTATTACAACTAAAAAACATTTATTTTCAACAATATTAAAAACTAAACTCAAATAAATAAAGGAACCACACTGCTACGTCGTTTATTGTTCTTCAGGTAGTTAAATAACTGCAAATTGAAACGTGATTGAGATTCTTTGAAGATATTCTGAGTCAAAAGTCCATGTCCTTATTCCATCTCCATTATTTCTACATCTGAATTAGGTTCATCATTTTCGACGAAAGTTCTGAATCTGAATCTGATTCCTCGAAAGAAGTAATGAATGGTGGAATATTTTCAATAGAAATTGACCCTATTAGTTTTATCCTGTCTTCCAAAATTATCTTTTCGCAACAATTTACATAACTTGACACATGTCGGACGTACATTTTCAAAGAGCAAGCCGCCATAAATTTGAAACCTTATCTTTTGATTTAGGTTGAAATTTATGTGCTTATTATAGAAGGTTTTGCAATAATCCCATGCCAACTCAGTTGGATTGTATTGACAATGGTATGGGGTGAAACGAAGAACTATATGACCATGCTTTTTAAAATGTCTTCAATTATATACAAACCGTTTAGTATAATGTTCTCGAAATAGTTTAATCAACTCCCACAATTGTTTTTTTGTTAAATTGTTTAATTTTCATATTGTGGTTAATCAAAAAATCTTGCATGTGAGATTTCTTGCTAGAAAACGTTGGTGGCTTGTTCAACTGCACCGAGTGATACGGTGCATTGTCCATTACCACCACACTTTTTTATTGCATTCTATCCAAAGCAGGAATTAACTGATTAACCACCCAATTTTGGAAATGTTCTGCAGTCATTGTCTTGTGACAGTCACGGTCATTATTTTGTGAGTTCCAGTAAGTAGTCGCACCCCTCTAAGAATCCAAACTTACAACCTGCGTGTAATATTGTAAAACGTTTGACTTCGACGCAATTGTGGGAGGATTACTTTTCAAATCAGTATCATGCACCCAACGACGAATATTACTCCCATTTTGGTAAATCCACGTTTCATCCAAAACACGAATATCACATTCTCACTTAAATTTAGAAATTGGACCAACCTCCTGAGAAAATTGATTTTTAATTCAACGCATAGTTGCTTACGTCCATTAAAAATGTTGTACCCCATCGATTTTATAATTTTGAATAAACTTGATCTACTACCCTTGAAATCCATATGTTCACGAGTGTCGGCCAAAAGTTCTTCGATCGTAAAATGTTTAGATTTTGAATTGTATTGCCAAAAGAGTCGCAGTAAATCCTTGCGAAAAATATAATTTTCCAATATATCGTCACTAGCAGATGTCGGCCGACCAAATTTAGCAAAATTTGTCTGTTCGTCGCGTCCGTTCACAATTTTATTGATGCTCTTTACAGAAACCTGACAAAATATTAATTTAATATATAAACTATTTAATATAAACTTAAATCACTTACATCAAATATTTTTCCCCTTTCAATTAAAGCTTTTGTACGAGGAACTTTATTATTTATCAAACTGTGAAAGGTTTTTTTTATATAAATTATGTTGTTATCTAATTTTGTAGGCATTTTTAAGTTTTTAAAGTGACAATATTGATCAATTGCACACCTTCAAACTACTTTGTACGTTGCTACGGAAGCGGATATTTCAAATAAAAGGCAACATACATCAATTATGTGAAAATAATTAATCAAATTTGAGGTTAGTGAAAAATATTACACCAACTTTGTAAAAATCCCAAATCTAGAAGACAAATAAAAAAATAGATTATATTTATGTCTACTAATCTCTATCTGACATGAAGCTTTAAACGTCATTCTAACATAGATTATAGTTATTGTTTCTACAATGTTGCCAGTTTTCGTTATGAACGTATAAAAAGGAGTTAGCATAGTTATCCTAAAAAAATAATATTTAAAATTATTTCATTTCTTTTAAGTTTTTAAGTTACCATCTAGATATCTATTAACCTCTGTCTGACATGAAGTTTTAAACGTCGGTTTGACATATATTATTATTTTTGTTTTTACAATGTTGCCTATTTTTGTAATGAACTTATTGTAAAAGAGAGTGTATAATTATCCCAAAAAAATTTTGTTATAATTATTTCATTTCCTTTAATTTCCATCTTGTAAGTTAGAAAGTCGTGTGGTGTTACACACCAGATCTTTTTAGGATAACTATGCAACCTCTTTCTGTCAGATTGAGATTAATAGACATAAATACATGATAATTAAAAAAAAACTCCAAAGCCTCCCGCTTCTATAAGATATCAATAATACAGTTTAACCATTTTCATTCATATTTAATTAATTTTTAGACTTACCTTGCCTTATATTAAGAAACTCTATAAAGAAAGGTTATGTAAACTTAAATTTTCTTTAAAAAATATGCCTACACTTTTTCTTACAAATTTTTCTTTGTCGCTAAATTACGTATCGTATCAAAAAATTGCATAGAACCAAAGAGTATATAATATTATATTATATACTCTTTGATAGAACTTAATTAATCGATATGTTTAAGGTCTATATCTAGGTATTTTTATATAATTGCAATATGCAGCTGTTTTAGAAATGTTTGATAAAAACCAGAAACTGACCCTAATATATCTCCCTCTCGGCAAATTATTACTGTAATTGCTATAAATTGCAATAAGTATAGAGCATATTTAATCGTTGGGGTACAAAGCATACCTCAAATATAGATTAAAGTAGCAAGCAACAGCGCTTACAAAAAAATCTCTGATACCTGTACCGATTTTTAATATTCAATTGCACCATTAAATTTTATTTCTATTAGTTTATTAAGCATTCACGTTGTAAATTCATGTGAAGAGAATTGTTACTATTAATTATATCTACATTTCAGGTATGAATAGCTTATGTTACATTTATCATAAACGAGAACTTCATTCGCTTACATACCAACATAAAAAAGTAAATTTTCAGATTCATAAAGTCAAACATTAAAATACGCGCTTGAGTGTCATAAACTTATAAACCACGTATTATATACGCAGAATAGAAAAATAGAAGACTTTATTGGACGCTGGGAGAGATAGAAAAAGTACGACCGATTGCTTACAAATAATGATATATAAATGAATTTTATTAATTTTAAAACGTTTGAAAAAAAATAGTGTGTTTATTCAGATTAAAATCCGCTTCTTGTGATTCGTGAGTAGTAGTCGGACTGCTGATAAAACAGTGTACCTGTGAAATTCAATTTACAACATATACGGTGAAAAATTATATCAGTTTATACCATCACTGCAACAATTTAATAGATCTATTTATATAGAATAAAATTGGATAGAACAAATTGCCACATTTTAATCAATTGCAATTTATAGTGTGAAACTGCAAAGCAATAAAACGACAAAGTAAAGATACCACTTCAGTTGTACGTGTAACTTTGTGTTGATCAGCTTTTTGTAACTAGGTGAAATTAAGTCAATGTGAATTATAAATTAATTTAAATAAGTGCTTTAGAATTATGATTATCACTTTCATGGAATACGATAAATAATTGGGTGACATACAATATCCGAAATCTTAAAACCCTAATCCTTTTATTATCCTTTATTTCATTAACAAGAAATGAAAATTAAACCCGTTATCACTGAATTAAAGGAAATTTTGTTCATTATAGCCGAAAATTTCTCTCGTTTTTTTTTATTTTCTTATTTAAAGTGGGGGAGGATGAAACTAATGGCACAAGGAACACATAGCTGGAACCTTCATTAAATATTGTTTGAAAAAAAGGGGTTTAACCATGTTTCGCAATTATTTTTAGAGAGGTCTGCTGTCTATTCGTAATTGCGGTAAAACTAACAGTTGTGTACAAAATGGAAATTCGAGGACAATAATAAGTTATAGTTCATTGGAGATTCCTAACCGAAGCTAATATTGATTTCAAATTAAAGTTAATTTACGTGATACCCAACTGTAATATAGTTATTTAAAGAGTTAATGGATTTAGAGCCAATAAGATTTGTGTTTAGTAAGTACTCAAAACAATTAAATCATTAATAAAATAATGCAATAAGGTTTATGGCAAAATCTTACTTCTGCAAAGTAGATGAGACACAAGCAGGATTAGAAAAGAAACTAAAAGATGATGATTACTTAAATTAAGAACAGTAATTTTCAGTTATATCTTAATACACTATTTAAATTAAGCAAGTTCCACTTGAGTTTCACGAAACTACTAATTTAAGTTACCTATTTTTCATAAGTGGTTATTTTTAACAGTTTTAATGAGAGTCAAATCAAAACTTGGTTCGCAAACTTATGTTACATAAATTCCAAAACAGCAAATTGTCAAATTGTTATTTACAAAGCTAACTAGAAAATAATGCAAATGATCTTTGTAAAATGGCATCTATCCTTATCATTTTATTAGTACTATGTGTGAAAAGGTCTATCCTTTAAGGCAATATTTTACCCGTGAGTAGTAATTAAATGTGGACAAGTATTTATTCCAATGGTTCATTAATTAGTTTCAAACTTTGATCGGGACGTCTTATCTAATTATCATAATTTAATAATAAGGGAATTTTTAATCGATAAAGATTGGTGATCTATTATATCTTTCAATCTGGAAGGAGTTACACTCAATAAAAGCAATTTTTATTTGAAAATATACATATAAATTTAGCAGCCTCGTGAATGTATGTATTTTGGTGGGCTATAATGTATTGTGTCTATTATAGTAACTTCCGGTATCTGTGATTAAATTTTTAATTAAAATTTTTATGAAATAAGTTAATGAACTAATTAACCGTTTTAGATATCTCTATTCAAATTGTGAATGAAAACATCTTAGAATTTATTTCTCATCAAAATTAAGTGCGTAGGCACTTTTAAAATAATTAAATCTGATTATGATTGGCGTGGTTTGCAATCTCTGAATGTAGATTTCAAATCATAACTCCCAGCTATAGTATGTTTTGTGTACTGTATTTTTTTAAGGATGACAAAATTCTGTATTATTATTATTTTTGTTTGGACTGAATCTTGTATATTTTTTTGTACTAATGCTGACTGTAGCTGGACACTTATTTTTATTTTCCGGCGCTTATTTAGGCAATTACTACTGCTATAGAATAGTATATTAACGTATTAACGCCCAAAGGTACCATATGGAGCCAGGCGTAAACGGTGAATTGATAAGGGCTGAGTACGGGCCTGGTATGATCAACGGTTGCTTAGTATAAATGTTTAGCATCAGCACCGCTGGTTTCGTCATCCCTGAATTGGGACTCGAACAAGTAGCATCGATACTTAGCGTAAGCTAATAAATCTCAAAAAAAAGCTACGATTTCTGCCGGTGTCGTTTTCACGATGCCGCGCGGTTTTGAGAGGTTCGTCGACACGGCCGACTCCGAGGATGATTGCGGTTTCCCGCCGTTGGGGATTCCGTAAGTCATCCAGCAGATCCCGTCGTTGCTCAGCTTACTGTGCCAGCAACCACGGAGCAACAACGCACCACCGACCGTCGTCGCGCAGAAGAGACGACGGCCCAAGAGGACACCGCCGCCTAGACCAGTAGAAGACGCAGCCCGGCTTGCCGAGGCACAACCAGCTGCCACATCGACGTCCACCGCCGCCGCAGCCGCCAACGACGCCTCACAAGGAAGTAAAGAAGAAGATGCCCGTCCCGGATCCGCCAGCCCCGATGCCTTCGTAACCCAGAAGAAGAGGCCAAAGAGAACCACAACCGCACGCCTGCCAACGCCGCCCCCGACGGACGACGCGTACCAGGCACTACAGGAGTACACCGACAGCCCTACAGCGATGGAGAAGACGCAGACCGCAAAAGACACCAGGGAGAAAGTACCCCTGGTAATCCTTCATCAGAGCGAGAACTGGGTCGCTTTCTCCCGTAAACTGGATAGAGAACGGATCACCTTCACGAGAGCCAAAGCGACCAACGAGGGAATCCGAATCCAGCCTGCCTCACTCGAGGACCGACACAGGCTGATGAGGTATATGGATAGGTGTGGTACGCCGTACCACACCTATCTGGCAAGGAGCGAACGTCTCGCTAAAGTAGTAATACGAGGCTTGCCCGTAGAGCTATCGGAAGCTGACATTAGCTCAGAGCTTACCTTACACAGGATTAAGGTAATCCTTTGTTTCAGAATGAAGCAGCGAGGCCGTGCGATCCCCCTTGTGTTGGTACACTTACCAACCGAAGAGGACAAGAAGAAGATCCGAGAGTTGGAGTACGTCACCCGCCTCCGAGCCACCGTAGAAGACTTGCGGCGGAAATACGGCATCGGGCAGTGTCACCGGTGTCAGGGATTCCGTCACGCACAGCGTTGTTGCAGGGCGGCAGCACGCTGTATAAAGTGCGGCAGAATGTGGTGGGGGCCACCCCGCCAGCTACAGGGGATACCCGAAGTTCCTCGACTTCCGCAACGGAAGAAGACGGAAGGACCGCAGAGACCGAAGAGGACACCGCCGACAGCGGCGCCGTCTTCAACTCGGACCGGCGTCAGCTACGCCCGTGTGACGGCAGGTGCGGCTGGGAAAGCCGAAGTACCGAGAGCGGCTCCCGTCGCTTCCGATACCAGCCTACTCAGCCCGCCTTAGGGTTCAACGTCATATTGGGCCTCCTCGGAGGTTTGGAATACTAATCCGAAAACCGCACTGTATTAACCCTAGTACTACAGCACAACTTATGCGTTTTACTAATACTTGTTTCTTCCTATTACAGATCAACCTGGGCATCAACAACAGCCACATCACGGGACACCCGACCACAGGACATCCACAACTTCACATCCATACAAACATCACCCACAGCAATTAACTTCCACCGCTACTACAACAACATTCGAAGAGCTACAACCACCAACAACATACCACCCAGTGCTGAAGGAGGAGAACATCCTCCAGCTGCACATCACAAACATACCTACACTTGTTATATTTTATTTATAATCTGTAACTTGTTTATATATATATATATATATATATATATATATATATATATATATATATATATATATATTATTATTATTATTATTATTTACCGCTGGTTTCATACACAACGGTTTTGGACGTACGTTAAAAAGACGTACTATAATTTGTCGTAGCGTCTTGTTTTTCACACATTACGATTATTTTCCGTTGGTTGACCTCAGTATAGATCTGGCATCATGAATGATAGTGTGTAGCAATAAATCGCGCAAAAATTGGTGCGTTATGGTTAATTTATCGAAGTAAAAAAAAGGCTGAAATGTAATCGCCTTCTTTTGGTGCATCCGATTAGTCAAAGAAGAGAAACAGAACGAGTATTTAATAAGCTTTTTGAAGACCTCATGAATGATAGTAAGAAACTTTTTCAATATTTCCGCATATCAATTGCTTCTTTCAATGAATCACACAACAGGCTCAAAGATGTTCTGCGACGACAAAACGCACAAATGAAAAATTGTATTCAACCTGATATATCAAGCAATAGTTGTAGTACAGTTGACAGTTGAGATTTTCTCTCTCTACAGAGAAGTAAAGTCTAAACTTTTGGCTGTACAAGAATATTGAGAATGTGCAGTGTCCCTTGAATCGCTCTCCGGGGAAGTGACTCCAGAAGATGAGCCGAACTCTTATCCATATCGCGCCGTTGATTGCATACGTTGATTAACATTGATATCCATGCTGCTAGTACTCTGTCGTTGACCAGGAAAATGGCATGTCGGAGTAGTGAATGGTGGGAATGGGATGAATGTGAATGGGGCTGATTAATTAACGATGTTAAGTTGTTAGAGGGGGACTGTGCTGAAAATTGAGGACGTTGAGAAAAAAAGAATTGGACGGGGCGGAAAACTGTTGAGAGTGAGAGGATATAGAAATGGATTGAGAGTATAACTGATAAGGCTGAGCTACCATTTTCTTCAATTCATTTATATGTGCTATCACTTGCAGAACACCCGTTTGAAATTAAAGAAAATCGTTGTCATCAAACTTAGTCACGTGAGGCAACAAACTGTTGAAGAACGCCATTTTATTATTAGGTTTTTCGGATTCCAGTACTTTCATAATCCTTAATTCACTCTCGTCAGGTTTACGATGCTTCCTTGCTCTCAAGAAAGGGGTTGCAGCTGCTCTTTTAATTGCCTCGTCATTAGTGGTACTGCTAGCTCCCTGCCCCTCTGTATCTCCGTAAGATCTTTGGGGAACTGTATCATCCTCTTCTGCATCTGCTAAACCCCCATGTTCGGCATCACCATGTAACCTGTCAACTGTATCTCGATGATGTTCATAGATTTTATTGAAAAATTGAAGCTGATCGTTATACAGTGTGGTCATTTAATATGGAAACTTGGAAATATTAATTTCTGTGATAATTTTCCGAAAAATCCTAAGACCCGTCGATGTTTATTTTTTAATGCGCACATTTTGACTCATCGGAAACTTTTTTCTCACCATATTTAAAAGAGAAACTTTTTTTAAATAGCAACCATATGTTTTTTCATCAGATTTGGATAGCCGGTGAAATTATAAAAATGACGATGTGTTATGATTTATTGGTCCGGAATTATTTAAACGAAATATTTCCAAACAGATTGATTGAAAGAAGGGGTTTTATTGAATGGCCTGCGCGATCACCAGTTCTTACCCGGTTAGATTTGTTTTTATGGTTTTATCTTACAAACAAAGTGTTTGTGAATAGGCATCATACTCTCGAGGACTTAAAACAACGAATACGTGCCGAAATTCAAGCAATCACTGCAGAAACAATCAAGAACGTACTACAGAATTTCCAATACAGACTTGCTCCGTATCAATTTCGTGGACTACAATTCGAACATCTGCTTTAAATGTTATTTTGTTCGTTTTGCTGAATTAAATGTTGTTTTGTTATTTCTGTTAAATTAAATGTAGTTTTGTTATTTTTGTTGAATTAAATGTACAGTTTTTAATGTTTATCGATGTGTTTTGTTGCAATAACAGTAATTCTGTTACAAGAATAGCGCAATTTTAGGACTTGAATCTTTGAATTTTGATACCACTTTTTCTGAAAATTATCAACTGCAGTGCAATACTTTTACACATCGTCATTTTTAGAATTTCACCGCCTATCCATACATGATGAAAAAACATATGGCTACTATTTAAAAAAAGTTGCGATGACGTCATAGCTCTTTTAAATATGGCGAGAGAAAGTTTCTAATGAGTCAAAATATGCGCATTAAAAAATAAAAATTGACGGGTCTTAGGATTTTTTCGCTAAATTATCACCTAAATTAATATTTCCAAGTTTTCATATTAAGTGATCGCACTGTATACGTATTTTTTAAGTTTTTTCCCCCCGGCTCCACTTTTATTGCAGTTCTTGAGTTTTATTTTAGACTTAGCTAAAGCGTCTCTAAGATTTTTCCACCTCCTGACGACATCCTTACCCACAAATAAAAATTAAATAAGAAAATAAAAGACATGAATAACAACATAACACATATCGATTGAGTTAGTAATAAATGTTTTGTTTCAGATATCCCGCAATTGGTTGAACTTTCACCAATCTACATTGTGTTTTCAAATTTGGAATCTCTGCTGTAAGTAGGATAGTAAGAGACGTATGCACAGCGATCTGGACAGTCATGCGACTGAAGTGTACACCTTAATCTACAACAGAGCTATGCGAATATATCGCTTCTCACTTTGAAGCAGTGGCAAATTTTCGCCATTGCATAGGCGCAATGGTCGGTAAACATATACGTCTTACTTGTCCACCTCGTAGTGGGTCCATGAAATATCAACTATAAAGATTACGATTCTGTGGTTCTAATGGTAGTCGTAGACTCCAGATACCGATTTGTTTTTGTTGATGTAGGAAGCCATGGTAAAGAGTGTGACTCTTCTGTATATAAAAAATTCACACTTTGGCAATTTATTAATGCCTTTTGGGGGAACGCATCTGGCACTCGAGAAAAGAATATTTACCTACCGGTTGTGTAGAGCTCGACGCTACGTCGAATGTGCTTTTGGTATTCTCACCAACAAATCGCGAGTATTTCAACGGCGTCTTAACGTAGACCCAGACTTTGCACTCGACAATGCCAAAGTTTGCAGTGGGTTACGCAATTTTGTACGAGACAGAGACGGATTTTTGGATGAGGATACAACAACAATAATAGGTTTGGAAGATTTACCTCTCGAGAATATAATAAGAGGTGGTCTCGCAGCAAACAATATTAGGATCATACTTTGCAAATATTTTTCATCGGGTGTCGGTAGCGTACCATGGCAAATGTCAAAAATATAATAATATAATAAAAATAGAATAAATATAATGCCTTATTTAGTATGTATTGTTACTATTAGTATGTATATACTAAATTAACCGTTTAAAGCACAGAAATCTGGGGTATATAATATATCACTTTTTTTAGGTTAAACACGTGTTTTGGTATCAAAGACTGTTAAAACTGTTTACGATATTGGCTAAATGCCTTGATAGTTGAACACTACTCACCAAATGCAGTTTTTTCTTTTTTCTTCCAACTCTGCAAAATCTACTTTTAGTGCCTGACAAACTTCATGCCAGCCATTTCGTGTTAAAATACGATCTTTAAAGCTATCCAGAGTTTTATCTTACAATGCAGGTATGTTTGCACGAGGGAAATTAGAACCTCACAATCAATATCTTCAGCCATTTGATTTACAACCTTCTTGACTGGGAGCTGACAAATGACTAAAATTCGTTGTGTGTGAAACTTGCGTTCAATCACGTAAGCCACTACTTTCTAAGAGCTGCGCGGTTGCCGTCAATTATAACCGCAATCGACGGCTACTTAACGGCACGTCTACGCCGCCGTGCCTTCCATGCATTTCCTCAGTTCACTAAAGAAATGTGGACTAAAGAAATGTAGTCGTACGTCTTTTTAACGTACGTCCAAAACCGTTGTGTGTAAAACCAGCGAAGGCTCTAGAAGTACGTGAGTGAGGTTATGCAGGTTGGCTCCAAAATTTAATGAATATTTTCGCGAGGTGAAATTAGTGGTTGTGGAATTGTTGTGTTGAATTCATGTGTTAATCATACCTTTATAAAATTAGTTCATTTAAAATTATCAAAGATGGCTATGGAAAATAAACAAAATAACAATTGCGTGAACGTCAAAGTAACTAGTATTACAGATATTAGTTGAGGTTAAAGTGTCAAATAAGTTTTAAGTGAAAGATTTTTTATTATAAATGAATTCGTTAGTTAATTTTATAAAAGTATGATTAACGCATGAAAATTTCAAATCGATTTATTTCCAAAACGATGCGCCGTAGCGACTTCAGACAAGAGTATCATTCTTTTATAAAATAATTTTTTTAATTTTACCTTAAAATTGCGAAATTTTGAAAAACAAAAAACTTATGAATAACAATGGCCAATGCCCCGCCCAAACGAGCCGCTTATGAGTACAACTAAAAAATCATATTCACGCCATGATTGGGCATATTCCACTAAATAAATGTACAGAACGATATCATTCAAAGGGAAACCATTTTGAAGATATTTGAATTAAACCGATGCTAGGGCGCCATTTTCCAAGAGCTCCAGCTCTCTTAGGAAGTATTTTTATATTAAGGTAATTTACGTTAAATCGACAAAAAATCAGCTCTGAATCTGCAATTTTCTTTTGTGAAAGAGTTTGTGGACACCCTGTATATATATATATATATATATATATATATATATATATATATATATATATATATACAATGTGTCCCAAATTCGCTTCTCTATAAAGGGATCTCGGCTTCTTATACTTAAAAGGTTAATAAAGCTTTAGAGGAAGCTTAGAGCATTCGATATCCGGTTTCAGATTTACGATCGGTCAATTGGTTATGAAAATATCGTCGAAAAACCGAAAATGGCGGATTTCGTTTTTCGCCAGTAAATCCGAAATGGTTAATTTGACAGCTGTCACAATGTGAGATTATTCGGACACTTTTTTAAGACGAATAAGATGGCGTGTATGACATGTCACAATCGTCTTTTCTTATCCCACAATCTGCCTCAACTTCCATTTTTCTTATTGCCGCCATATTGGATTTTTCGATTTTTTGAAAGAGCGCAATATTTCCAGTTTAGTGATGTAGAGTTTCATCGAAATATCACACTTTCTAAAGTTATGTCTTATTTATTATTAGTAGGCCATAATTTATTTGTCGCAAAATAATATTAATAAATAATGTATAAAATTTTTTGAATTTTCAATAAAACATGAAATTAAATAACGACCTCTCAACAAGACAGATGTTTTGGGACTAATTCCCAGCTATGAGTGTGTTAAAAATAAAGCCAGAAAAATCGTCATTAATTTAATTAATACTTGAACCTTTGAACAACCCACAATAAAATTACAATTACAATTAATTTACAGGTTTGCAAAATGACGTCCATTTACATCGAAACAATTGGTGTTTTTCGTACAACCCTAGCAAGTGTATTTCCATTAACACTATTTCTAAATGTATCCAAAACTCTCTGTCTCAGGATTTCTATGGTCGCAGGAGGATCAAACTCGTAGACCTCATTCTTTGTGTGACCCCAGAGGTAGAAATCCAAGGGCGAAAGGTCAGGGGATCTAGGAAGCCAAGATATTGGAAGCTGTTGGAACCAGGTTCTTCTGAACTCATCTTCGGTGAGAGTACCTCGTAAAGCCGGCACAACCTGGGGTTTCGCAAAAGCCCTAGGTACCTCTGTCCGTTTAAGTTATATTCAAACAAAAATGGTCCTATAAGTCGATTTCCTGCAACTATTAACAATTTATAATACATAGGTGCCCAATTAAAATAGGTAAGTTAGATTAAATTACCAATAATCCCACACCAAACGTTACTTCCAAATCTGGTCTGTAGACGTCTCACTGCCACTTCGTAAGGGTTTTCTACAGCCCAATGATGAATGTTGTGCTTATTAAAAACTCCACAATTCGTAAACCTACTCTCATCAGACCACAAGACATGATTAACAAAATCGGGATTTTTATTAAACATACTAGTATACCACTCGCAGAAGCGCATTCGTCTTGGAAAATCAGTTTCCTTAAGTCCTTGAACTATTGTGGGTTTGTATGGATAGTAGTTATTCTTTTTTAACACTATTTGTACCGTTGATTTTGACACACGAATTTCCCGTTCTACTGTTCTTACGGATGCACTGGGGTTTCCGTTGACAGCTTGTAAAATGTTTCTGTCACGATTTTCATTATCAATATTGTATCCGCCTTTAGGTTGTTCGAAGGCCCCATAGTTAATTAAATTAATTACAATTTTTCTGAAGTGGGTTTTATGAGGCTGCCGTCCTTCGGGGTACATCTACAAATACCTCGATGAAGTAATGTCGGCGTTTCTGTTTGACTGCAAGTAAAGCGCTAACATGTCAAACTTTTCTTCATTTGAATAGGGAATACCAATACCGGCCATTTTCAACAGGCTTTTACAATTTGTGTGTAACGTTTATGATTTTAATGACAGAAAAGCGTACTACTTATAAAACACTACTTTGAATTATTTAACGTCAAAGTCAGAGCCACCTTATATGGAAAAAATGAAACCCAATTTTACTGACAAATAAATCATGTCCTAGTAATAATAATAAATAAGACCTAACTTTAGAAAGTGTGATATTTCGATGAAACTCTAATCTTTTATGCACTTGTGAGACATCACTAAACTGGAAATATTGCGCTCTTTCAAAAATCGAAAATCCAATATGGCGGCAATAAGAAAATGAAAGTTGAGGCAGATTGTGGGATAACAAAAGACGATTGTGACATGTCATACACGCCATCTTATTCGTCTTAAAAAACTGTCCGAATAATCTCACATTGTGACAGCTGTCAAATTAACCATTTCGGATTTACTTGCGAAAAACGAAATCCGCCATTTTCGGTTTTTCGCCGATATTTTCAAAACCAATTGACCGATCGTAAATCTGAAACCGGGTATCGAATGCTCTAAGCTTCCTCTAAAACTTTCCCCATTTAACCTTTGCCGTAAGTATAACAGAAGCCGATATCCCTTTATAGCGAATCGAATTTGGGACACATTGTGTATATATATATATATATATATATATATATATATATATATATATATATATATATATATAATAAACTCATCTTGGTATTTTTTTGATAAAATAATTTGTTGTAAACGTTGAAGATCTCAAATGGGATCATTAGGCGTTATGGGTGTGGAATTTTTTTTATTATTTTTTTTGTTTACGCTCCACGAAGCATTAGGTATTGGTTACGATGAATATGTCGAGGACATATTTATTGAATCTCCTGAGAACTGTGTACTTATGGAGGGAGCCATGTAGAAAATTTGAGTTCAGGGCAACTTTCTGCTAGTGCAGGGGTTATTCTGAAAATACGAAAGGCTGGGGACTAAAATAGACTTTTAGGAAGTACCTCATTTACCTCAAATAGCTGACCGCCATTTGAAACTAGCAGCAAAATCCGCATATTAAGGTACTGGTTCTATAAGAAGCGTTTCTGTCGCACAAGTCTGAGTTTAGAAAACGAATCGTACAGCGGCGAGTTTTTTATCAACAGAATGCGAGGAGATGCCTTATAAAACGTGTTTCTTATATTATTTTTCTTATTTTGCATATTTTATGGCAAATTGAGGAAAATAATTTTGAATTAACAGGGGATGTTGCGATTGTTTCAGGTAGCTCGACAACGCTGATTGTGAGATTTTCAAAGTTAAAAGGTTCAAATTCACACGTTGTGTGAAAATCTTATGAAAATTGCGCAGAATACTTATATGTGCTGGTTTGTTCGTGGGATAGAAATTAATTCAGGACATGATGGTGTCGTATTCTTTGTAAAACGCATAAAGCGAACATACCCCCTTTGAAAGTATTGATTTTCTGTTGACCGTAATAGCAGGTAGAGAAACTTATATTATCACTGCATGAGCTAGCCCACTATTACAAATACAGTTATAATAGCTGTATAAAATTTTGCTGCTGTCAGCTACCCGAAAGGTCCGGCTTTAAAATTTTAATTTTATTTTAAAAATAAATAAAATCTCGTTATATCGTAATATAAGTTAGGATCAGATCTTTTCTGATCGTATAAACATCTCGCTAACCTTACGTTTTCACAGAAAATGTAAGGGGAAAAGCGGTGTGCTGACCTCTGCCCCAATCCGTATACAAAAGGCGCCCACCCAGAGAATCCTAGACCAACTCTCGGCATCCTGAGGGAGACTCGGAGTCCAGATTTTTGGTACTTGGTATTTGTGTTTATTTTACCTGAAGTACTTTGTTATTTTTTTACTTATCGTTTTTATGTCAGTTGTAGCAATATTAAGCGTAAACATTTGGATTTTATAAACCAAACAGCAATAATATACGTCTAAAATCCTTACAAGTATATTGTTCAGTGTGGACGAACCTGGTAATAGTGATCAACCCCAGTAACAACGAACAACTCCCCTCTTTATAGAATTAAAAACCGGTTGAGCTAAATCGAGGCAAATTAAAGCGAACTTTAATTAAAGTAAGATGAGCAGCGTACAATATAGTAGTTACTATAACACATCCTATTTGAAATTTCTTAATTGTTGTCACTAAGGTATATTTACAGTTTGTGATGACACCAATAAAAAATCCACCCAACATGTTTTATGTAATTGCACCTAACAGCTTCTGACCCTAATGAGAAAATATGCTTCATATCTTAAAATTAAGCTTGGTAAGAATCTAAAAATTTTCAGTGAAGTTATTGAAGATATTTTTATTTGATATATTTTCCATTGAGATCCTACTTAACATGGATTTTAGATTAAACACCTGGAGTGAATATATGCTAAATTAATGGAATGGAATGTATCCTTAAAAAGAAAAGAAATCCTAAAGGGTCATACATTTTGGATTTTAATAGAATATTTCTAACATCTGACCTGCATAAATAGTGTCTTTTGAAAAGATACCATTCGAAGACTATAGAGAGGTAAACAACACTACTTGCAATTTAGTAGTGCAAATATCTCTTTTAAAAACACAGTGTAGGGCTATAAAAATACCTTTTCGCTATTGGCTGCAGTTACAGTGGACATTCATCCACAACCCAAATAGTTTTCTTTTCGCTTTGTAAGAAGAAAATAGTTCCGGGTTCCAACATAACAAGTTCCAGCGCCCTACACCTGTCTAATGAGATCGTGTGAGGGCCCCTTGTTCGAAGACAATTTCAAATTTCCGCCTAGGGGGCGAAGACCGGACAAGAGGTGAAGACCCTAGAACAAGTTCTGGTGTCCTACATCTATTTTTGAGTTAGTATGAGGACCCTTTACTGGAATCCCATTTCAAATTTCCCGCCAAAAACAAAAATGGCTTGACGTTTACTTCTAATCCAAAAGGAGAGAGACGACTAATGTATCCATTAAGACGTACGGAGGACCTATTTCAAGATGCTTACGTTTTCAAGATGGTATAGTTTTAAGATGTAAAAACAGAGAACCAATTTAGCCAAAGGTCTCATTTCAAGATGTTGACGTCAGATTCTACTTTTTGTTAAAACGAGCTTAGATATAGGAACAAGATTCAAGATGTTAGACCAAGATGTAGAATTCAACCAAAATAGCCTTAAGATGACGTAACGCGCTCGCCAAATAAAACTTTACTTCAAGAATTTGATATTATCCTGATATCAGATTCTGTCAAAAGGACCATCGATATAGAAACTAGACCCAAGGTACGTATTTAAGGTTTATACTTACTTTTTAATGGTCTTCATGGATACAAATGCATAGACGAAACACTTACTTCTACTTACTGTTCTGTAAAACGATAAGTACTCATTTACTCGTCATGTTTGCTTTTACCAACCATAGCAGGTAATTATAAAAGCGTTAAGAAATATTACATAAGATAATTATGTATTTAATTACAATCATACCTTCCTCTAAAATACAATAACACTCCATACGTTTTCATAATATATATATATATATATATATATATATATATATATATATATATATATATATAATATGACTGCCTGCCAGTACAAAAACGACGTTTCGGCAAAGTTTCATTTGCCATTTTCAAGTTTTCCTTCTCCAACTGAAATACCCGTAGGTACCGGTACCAAAAATGTATCTTTCTCTAATAACTTTTGTACAGTGCACTTAATTTGCAGCTAATAAAGTAAATAAAAACAATCAGCTATTTTCAATCCACTACGTCGTGTCTCCAGTCCCTGTTTTGTGATCATAAACTTTGGCTCTCGCAAATGCAAAAATCATTTTCTACACTACTTGTATTGCCTTAACTTTACTATTCATGATGCCATGTATTGCACCCTAACTTTCATAATAATAACTACTAATTTTCGTATCCCACGGCATTTGAAATACTAAAATAAAGCGACCATTCTTCCTGTATTGTACAGGATAGTCCCTTTCTTAAAAATTTCATTTCATATATGTACTTATTTGAATAAATTACGTAAATGTTTCGTATTTATAAGGAAGTCTCCTTTTTGTCCTGTGTCTGACGTGTCATTAATTAATTAAAGTCTAGAAAGTGCAAAAAATATGGCGCAACTTTTAGATAAGACACAATAGGATGACATCACAAGTTCTACAATTTACGAAACCATTCTAGCACTTGTTGACTTAAATAAATAGCGCGCGATCCCGCTTATGAGGAAGTATTAATAAGTACCAAGTCTAGCGCAAAAAAAATTGCTTACGACGCCATGACGGTGTCTTGTAGGTATGGAAAATAAGTATACCGGTGAGGGTATATAAATATAGTGTAAATAGTCTGTTAATTAAGGTTAAGTGTTAATAAATAACTTTTTTTAAATAAATAATCGTTGTAGTGTAGTTTGTATCTACCACGGTAGAAAATCAGAAAATGCCGAAAAGAAAGTGTACATTTAATAGATGTTTGGAAAGTGAGTATCCATTTATTAAGAGGACAACCTCAGATAGTGATGTAGGGTGCTTAAAATGTTGTGCACAGTTTTCACTTGCACAATGGTGAAAAAGGGGATATTGTTCAACACATATCGACGCTTAATCATAAAAAGGCAGATATTGCTGCTTCTAGTAGTAGAAAAATGTCGTCTTTTTTTCGTAGAGACCCATTTCGAAATGAAGAACAAAAGGTAGCTGCGATTGAATGTACTTGGTCATACCACATCGTGATCCACAATCAGTCGTTTTGTTCTATGGATTGCACCAGTAAGATAATAAAAATTTGCTTCCAACAAAAATTTGCATGAGCTAGAACCAAATCTGAAAGTATTGTGTGTTACATTTTGCAAAAGGAATCATTAAGCTCCATACAAAATGACCTTGGAGCGGTCAATTTGTAACCACCATACTGTTCAAATTAAAGGAGCGTAAAAATGTGTACTGTACTCGTAACATATTTTATGAAAGACAAGGGCATTCAAGTACAACTTTTGTAAGTTTGAGATCTTCCAGGTGAAGCTTCAGACATTTTATCCGAATATATTATTAAAACGGGTGACAAATACGACTTAACAACAAAAGTAATGGCATTGTGCACTGATAACACAAATTGCAATTTTGGAGGAGCAGCAAGACAAAATAACGTCTTTCATAAAGGCAGCAATTACTTAAAAGGCTTTTAGTTGGGATGAACTATACTGCTCATATCTTTCATAACTGTATTCAAACATCAGCAGACTCTTTGCTTGTCTATTGACATCAATGCAATTAATGTGACAATATATGTCTATTTCTACATTTATACTGTTCGAGTTGAACAATTAATAGAATTTTATGAGTTTGTTAATGTTATAGTTTGGCTATGGTTTTTTCACTCGCAAGCTTATACTTTTCATAAATGCATGCTGCAAATGGCATCTAAAAAATCTTGAATGCTTAAGTATAAAACATGGTTTTATCAAATTTAAAGCAACAATTAATAGAATGGAGATATGAAGTCTTTTTGCCAAATCAAGTTAACACTATCTAGTAGCTTTGATAAATGAAGAAGAGGCCTAGTCGTAACTCAATTTAAATCGTCAGTGACCATGTTTCATACCTTGAACAGCCTATTTAGATAAATAGATGCAAACATTTCGTTGGGTATAGCTAAAAAAAGAACCTCTGTGGTCAGATGTTGAAAACTCATTAACTGTTTTTCAAAAACAACACCCTGATATACACATAGAATAGATGATATGGATGAAAATGTGTGGATTACAAAGCATTAAAAAAATGTACCTTTTGCAAATAGTTTAGTTGGATCTAAATTTGTATTAGATTTTAAGCCCAATGTGGTAAATTTTGTTTTTGCTAAATTTAAGTGTGTGTGTTACGTTGACATGCTCTTCTAATCAACTTTATTTTTCTTTAACCGATTGGAAACTAATTTAGTTTTTTCGATATCGGTAATGTGTTTATAGGTGCATTGAATATTATGTATCAGCTTCTACAAAACAAAGGAAATTTGTTATGTGCAGTACATTTAGGTAATTAGCAGTATAATATTAAGATAATCAATAAATGATATTAAAAAGAGTTACCTAAAAATTACGTCTGTTTTGTAAATAAATGATTAGCTAATCCAAAAACTTAACAAAAACTTAGAATTTCTTTCTCAAATTAAAATTAAATAATAGATGAAAATTTTAGAATGCCCAACGGATTTTGTTTGTTAAAAAGTTTAATACATTTTTAAAGGCAGAGTTAACAGTATCAATTATTGATAAGGATTCATAAACATGTAACATTCAACTCTAATCGGTTATTTAACAGACTGAGCAAGATTATGCACACTCAGCTTGAAATTAGGACATGTTTGGTTAAATTCTAAAACAGTAATCAAAAATTGTCACCCCGGAAAATACAATGTTACTCATATTATGATGCAAGTACGAGATTATAATTATAAAAGCATATTATTAACCATGTTGATTTTCTAGTGCTAATCTCAGTTACAAGGTAGTCTTTTGAAGCATGGCAAATGTAAGAGTATTTCAAATAGGTAACTGCAAACTGCATACAAGTATTATGCACCGAATTGCACCATGGGCGGGCATTTAAATACACCATGAAAATGACAAAAATTAAATTGAGTCAAGGTTGCCATATCTAGTGACTCAGGAAGGTTAGAAAAATTTCATGTAAAGTCGAGCCGGCGAGAGGTGTCTTATGGCTCATCTTTTAGTAAAGCATGGTTTAAGACTTTAAAAACGTATTTCGTTATTAGTTCATATAGTTAGTAATTTTGAATACCAACAAAACATCGTCAATGTTTCTAGGTTATTTTCAAATTTAAGCCGCGATGTCAAATTTAAATCAAATTATTGTTCGACTCGGGATTTAGTATCCTGAAGGGCTTAAAAATCCCCATCCACTCGTATAAGTAAAGTCAAATTTCGTTTAAGATCTGTACGCACTTGTTCTGGCATGTAAAGTCCACCGAGTGTGATAAAGATATATTGTACAACTGTAAATATTATCAGAACCGAGACCGGGTCAACAAAATTTCGTTTTGGATCTGTTTTACAAATTAATTAATCAATAATTTTCAATAAGAAGCGAATTAGCTAGCCCGAATGAAGTGCGAAAAGTTTAGTTAATTGCGGAGGATAGTTTTTGGCCGACAGATCTCGCTGCGCCAAAAGAGTCAAGGTTGTAATTTGGTTATCGAAGCCACTTAAACTGATTTTTCCATAAATGAATACACTGCATTGGATGTTAAAAATGAGATTTATTATTAGTTAATAAAATAACCGATTTTAAAAATCTCAGTTTATATATATATATATATATATATATATATATATATATATATATATATATATATATATATATATACATACATACAGGGTGTTACAAAAAAGTAGGCCAATCTGTTAACCATATATTCTTTGGGACAAAATAAGGGGCTTTTTCTTATGTTACTTTTCATTTGAATGCTCCCTTTTCGATATACAGGGTGTCAAACTTCACTTTTGGAAGTGTATTTTTTATTATCTCTGGTGTGTTTTAAGATATCGTTTTCAAATTTAGTACAAATCTTATTCTTTTCCAATTGCACCTTCTGTATGATTTTAAGTAAAAAATTTAAAGAACTAATAGAAAAATAAGAGGGGTGTGGTAACCTTTAACCCCCCATTTTTTTCGGACGAACGCCTATGAACGTCGCATCCATTTTTGTAGTAGTTTGATGATTTATCATATATATATATATATATATATATATATATATATATACAGGGTGTACCAACCAATACGCAAAGTTCGATGACTCCTTTGGTTTCATAGATATCAAAAAAGTTCTCAATCAAAACGGGTAGAAGAAGTAACAGTGCATTATTTAAAATTATTTTGAACTATACAGGATGTTCCAAAATTCAGATATGAATCTAACTTACGTTTTTTTTAAATGGAAACCCCTGTATATTATTTCAAATTCAGAAAGCCCACATTTTTTCGATTATTATAATGCCGGGATTGAATACATTATACAAGGTATTTGGAAAGATATGGATTGTTTTGTGTTGAAATTGTACTCATTTCAATGCCCTGTAGAACAATACACTATGTGGAAATGAATTATCTGTTGGCCAGTTGTCTTTCAGAATATTGTCTAATATCGTTACCCACCATTATTCATTTAGCTACTTGGGGTGTGTATACAAGGTGACCGAAAACTCGAGTGTGTCATTTTCTTCCTTAACTAGAATGGAATACCCTGTATTTTTTATCACTATCAAAGTCCTCTGGTACTCCTCTTTAATTTTTGTCAGAGGTTCCCTTTACCTAACGTGAGTAGTTATCGAGATATTTCCAGATATTCATTGCAATTTGCTGTTTGAAAGTAATTATCCCGAAGTTTTTGTATTATTATCAAGTAATTTTTATATTTGACATATCTGTCAGTTCGACAGGTTTCACTGTAGTGTATCGCTCAGTTATTCGTTCAATTTATTTCTCTGTTTCAATATAGTTGAAGTGAAAAGTAGCTACGAGATGAATGGTGAACAATTTTCCCGTCGTGAAATGACAGACATGATTTGGATACTTGGTGAATGCACCAAAAACTGTTTATTGGCGTCAAGAGTATATCGTGAAAGATTTCCAGACCGGAGACAACCGAGTAAAGTTAGTTTGAGAAAATTGTTGGATCGTTTTGACCGTGCCAGATCGGTTAACTATCATAAGAGAGAAGCAGGAAAACATGCAATAACGGAAGAAAACCAACCCAAAGTGTTACTGAGCGTTACAGAAGACCCGTATATGAAAGATTTCATCTCAAAAAGGCATTAGCCATGGTACGGTTCAAAGAATCCTGTCATTACATAAAATGCATCCTTTCCATGTGCAACTACATCAGTAAATAATTGTAAACGATTTCCAAAGCAGAGTAGAATTTTGTCAATGGGCAAAATCGAAAATCGACGAAGAACCATTTTTCTTTGATTTTGTTTTGTTTGGGGATGAGGCAACACTTTCGAAAAATGGAGGAGTTAACCGACACAATTTTCACTATTACCAGACATCTAACCCACATTTGATACGAACACACAGCCAAACAAGATGGTCCGTGAATGTTTGGGGTGGAGTTTTGGGAAATCGTATAATAGGGCCACACTTTTTTGAAGAAACGGTGAATGGTATTGTTTATGTACAGTTTCTTCAAAATCATTTACCAGTTCTTCTTGAAGAAGTGCCCTCGACATTCGGCAATGCATGTGGCTGCTACATGATGGCGCACCGGTTCATAACACAGGTCCCATCAAGGACTATTGAACAATTATTTCCAACAAAGATGGATAGGCAGAGGAGGACCTAAACATTGGCCAGTTGAAACCATATATTTTGACGAATAGCTATAGGTACGTCATCAAGTAAATTTGTAAACTCATTTTGTAAAAAAAATAAAAAATGTTCGGCATTTAAGTTTGGTGGCAAAAATACCAGACCTAAAAGAAAATTGTCTAAAATTCCTGCCCACACGTTTACTTTAAAATTTACTTGATGACTAGTCTCTACAAGAGCTCTTGGATTTTCATCTGCCCAAACATGGGTGTTGTGGATATTCGTTATACCATTTCGCGTAAAGGTAGCTTCATCCGAAAATAAAATGGATCTAACAAACCGGCGGTTACGGTTATTTTCATTACAGAGCCACTTGCAAAAGATGTTTCTTGCCTGAAAATCTAGCGGCAATAAGTTCTGTACTCTGTGCACATGATATACATGTAATGAGTGACGTTTTAAAATTCCATGCAGGTCTGTTGAATTTATATCATTTCCAATCTGTTGAGCTGTAATCCTAGTACTAGTACCCGGATTTTGTTCAACTATTTGCAAAATTTGTTGCTCTTGATTTGGTGTAATTTTACGTGGCCGTTCACCTGTTCCTATTCGTTGTTGTTTCAATTTTCCAGTGTTTCTTTGGCGGCGTACTAAACTTAAGAAAAATTTCCTTTTTGGGTGATACCTATTTGGATACATTTCTGCTTAACGCCTTGAAGCTAAACTAGCATTAGAATCACATTTTCCTAAAGTGAGAATGATTATTTGAAATGTACAATCTAGAGATTTTATTTGAAATCTTACCCATAATTAAAATCATATCAGTTATTTCAGAAAATTCCAAAATATTCTCTTTATTGGCCATACCTTATTATTCAGTTTAGCGTTTGAACTCAATAGTCATTCGAAATTTTTACAGCGATTAATTTGACAAACATTTGGCAAGACGTATAAAAAAATATTAGGTTTTCAATTATTTAAAAAAATAAAAAGGTGCAATCGCGAAGGGTGTGGACGCATTGAACATAAACTTTTTTTTGTATGCGACGTAGTATTGAATTATTAACTCAACTGATGGTTTTAAACCATTATTATGGATTTATTTTTAACTAAGCTTCTATGGGTAACTTTGTTATTATAATAGTTACAGAGTCGGTTAAATTAGCAATATTACCGTTGCAAATAAAGCTAAAAGACAAGAGAAGTAATTGACAGATATTGTTACGAGTTTTAAGAGAAGCCTATTTTTAAATTTATTTTGCATAATAAATAATAATAAATCAAAATCAATTGAGGGATCGCATCGCAGAAGGTGCATAGGTATTTAGGTTGAAACCGAATATTTTCCAAAGTATTCGGTTTTCAGTTATAAAAAGTTGCATTCGCGAAGGCGGTGGACACATCGAACATTTAATTTAATTATTTGCATCCAACTTCGTATTATAATTATTAGCACAATTAATTGTTTTAAGTTATTATTATGAATTTATTCTGATTAATAAAATAAAAAAATTGTTAAAAAAATCACCTAGTCGAATAACTAAAATTATGTCATAAAGAAAGCATCAAATCAAAAGTTTACAAGAGCCAAAAAGTTAGATAAATCATCAAGCTACTATAAAAAATGACGTTATATATATATATATATATATATATATATATACAGGGTGTACCAACCAATACGCAAAGTTCGATGACTCCTTTGGTTTCATAGATATCAAAAAAGTTCTCAATCAAAACGGGTAGAAGAAGTAACAGTGCATTATTTAAAATTATTTTGAACTATACAGGATGTTCCAAAATTCAGATATGAATCTAACTTACGTTTTTTTTTAAATGGGAACCCCTGTATATTATTCCAAATTCAGAAAGCCCACATTTTTTCGATTATTATAATGTCGGGATTGAATACATTATACAGGGTATTTGGAAAGATATGGATTGTTTTGTGTTGAAATTGTACTCATTTCAATGCCCTGTAGAACAATACACTATGTGGAAATGAATATTGTCTAATATCGTTACCCACCATTATTCATTTAGCTACTTGGGATGTGTATACAGGGTGACCCAAAACTCGAGTGTGTCATTTTCTTCCTTAACTAGAATGGAATACCCTGTATTTTTTATCACTATCAAAGTCCTCTGGTACTCCTCTTTAATTTTTGTCAGAGGTTCCCTTTACCTAACGTGAGTAGTTATCGAGATATTTCCAGATATTCATTGCAATTTGCTGTTTGAAAGTAATTATCCGAAGTTTTTGTATTATTATCAAGTAATTTTTGTATTTGACATATCTGTCAGTTCGACAGGAATCACTGTAGTGTTTCGCTCAGTTATTCGTTCAATTTATTTCTCTGTTTCAATATAGTTGAAGTGAAAAGTAGCTACGAGATGAATGGTGAACAATTTTCCCGTCGTGAAATGACAGACATGATTTGGATACTTGGTGAATGCACCAAAAACTGTTTATTGGCGTCAAGAGTATATCGTGAAAGATTTCCAGACCGGAGACAACGAGTAAAGTTAGTTTGAGAAAATTGTTGGATCGTTTTGACCGTGCCAGATCGGTTAACTATCATAAGAGAGAAGCAGGAAAACATGAATAACGGAAGACAACCAACCCAAAGTGTTGCTGAGCGTTACAGAAGACCCGTTACGAAAGATTTCATCTCAAAAGGCATTAGCCATGGTACGGTTCAAAGAATCCTGTCATTACATAAAATGCATCCTTTCCATGTGCAACTACATCAGTAAATAATTGTAAACGATTTCCAAAGCAGAGTAGAATTTTGTCAATGGGCAAAATCGAAAATCGACGAAGAACCATTTTTCTTTGATTTTGTTTTGTTTGGGGATGAGGCAACACTTTCGAAAATGGAGGAGTTAACCGCCACAATTTTCACTATTACCAGACATCTAACCCACATTTGATACGAACACACAGCCAAACAAGATGGTCCTTGAATGTTTGGGGTGGAGTTTTGGGAAATCGTATAATAGGGCCACACTTTTTTGAAGAAACGGTGAATGGTATTGTTTATGTACAGTTTCTTCAAAATCATTTACCAGTTCTTCTTGAAGAAGTGCCCCTCGACATTCGGCAATGCATGTGGCTGCTACATGATGGCGCACCGGTTCATAACACAGGTCCCATCAAGGACTATGTGAACAATTATTTCCAACAAAGATGGATAGGCAGAGGAGGACCTAAACATTCGCCAGTTCGATCACCAGACCTAACTAAAGTAGATTTTTTCTTGTGAAGTTATGTAAAGAGTATGGTGTATAATGACCCACCAACGACAAAAGAAAACATAAAGGTCAGAATTACAGAAGCATTCAAGAGTGTTGATCTTACAATATTGCGAAATGTGAGGCGGGCATTCGAGAATCGACTTTAACATTGTATTGATGTTGGTGGAGATCACTTCGAACTCCTAATATGATTAATTTAATGTTCTTATTTTATTTTTATTATTTATTCTTTCGTTATTGTTGTTCTTCTATATTTACAGTTAACGTTATCAGTATCAAGTAAACAGGTTAGATAGTGCACTAGACTGATTTATTTGTATTGTTTCGACACATTTGCAGGACAAATCCTTCTCAAACAGCAGTAAATTTGTCAAATTTATCTGTCAAACACAATGACGACCAGATAAGCATCATAATCCTAGATTTTGTATCAAATTCATCAAATATTTGGAAATATACCGATAACTACTCACATTAGGTAAAGGGAACCTCTCACAAAAATTAAAGAGGAGTACCAGAGGATTTTGATAGTTATAAAAAATACAGGGTGTTCCATTTGAGTTAAGAAAGAAAATGACACATCCGAGTTTTGAGCCACCCTTTATACAAATCCTAATTATCTAAATGAATAATGGTGGGTAACGATACTAGACAATATTCTGAAAGACAACTGGCCAACAGATAATTCATTTCTACAGAGTGTGTTGTTCTACAGGGCATTGAAATGAGTACAATTTCAACACAAGACTATCCATATGTTTCCAAATACCCTGTATAATGTATTTAACCCCGACATTAAAAAAATCTAAAAAATGTGGGCTTTCTGAATTTGAAATAATATACAGGGGTTCCCATTTAAAAAAACACAAGTAAGATTTATACCTGAATTTTGGAACATCCTGTATAGTTCAAAATAATTTTAAATAATGCACTGTTACTTCCTCTACCCTTTTTGTTTGAAAACTTTTTTGATATCTATGAAACCAAAGGAGTTATCGAACTTTGCATCTTGGTTGGTACACCCTGTATGTATTTAGGTTCTTGACTTGGAAGTATTTCCTTTAATGTGTATATACTAAACCCCAACTTCTTTCTACACGAGATTACTTGTATTGAATGACCTTTGTAAGTAATTATGTTTGCCTTTTAGTTGTGAGCAATCTTTTTGTTTGCGGAAATTGATGCATTACGAAATTATTTAATAACATTGCTTGACGGCTTTTAATAATTTAAACCGATTTTAACGTAACCAACAGAGAAAAATTCATTATTAAGTACCTATCGAAGCATTCTTTTGTTGATTGATATTATTTCAGTTGGTTATAAGTACTAAAGCGTAACGTAACGACATTATTAAGTAATCGAAGCATAGCATATTCATCTGAAGTTCTCAATCAAAACGGGTAGAAGAAGTAACAGTGCATTATTTAAAATTATTTTGAACTATACAGGATGTTCCAAAATTCAGATATGAATCTAACTTACGTTTTTTTAAATGGGAACCCTGTATATTATTTCAAATTCAGAAAGCCCACATTTTTTCGATTATTATAATGTCGGGATTGAATACATTATACAGGGTATTTGGAAAGATATGGATTGTTTTGTGTTGAAATTGTACTCATTTCAATGCCCTGTAGAACAATACACTATGTGGAAATGAATATTGTCTAATATCGTTACCCACCATTATTCATTTAGCTACTTGGGGTGTGTATACAGGGTGACCCAAAACTCGAGTGTGTCATTTTCTTCCTTAACTAGAATGGAATACCCTGTATTTTTTATCACTATCAAAGTCCTCTGGTACTCCTCTTTAATTTTTGTCAGAGGTTCCCTTTACCTAACGTGAGTAGTTATCGAGATATTTCCAGATATTCATTGCAATTTGCTGTTTGAAAGTAATTATCCCGAAGTTTTTGTATTATTATCAAGTAATTTTTGTATTTGACATATCTGTCAGTTCGACAGGTTTCACTGTAGTGTATCGCTCAGTTATTCGTTCAATTTATTTCTCTGTTTCAATATAGTTGAAGTGAAAAGTAGCTACGAGATGAATGGTGAACAATTTTCCCGTCGTGAAATGACAGACATGATTTGGATACTTGGTGAATGCACCAAAAACTGTTTATTGGCGTCAAGAGTATATCGTGAAAGATTTCCAGACCGGAGACAACTGAGTAAAGTTAGTTTGAGAAAATTGTTGGATCGTTTTGACCGTGCCAGATCGGTTAACTATCATAAGAGAGAAGCAGGAAAACATGATATAACGGAAGACAACCAACCCAAAGTGTTGCTGAGCGTTACAGAAGACCCGTGTACGAAAGATTTCATCTCAAAAAGGCATTAGCCATGGTACGGTTCAAAGAATCCTGTCATTACATAAAATGCATCCTTTCCATGTGCAACTACATCAGTAAATAATTGTAAACGATTTCCAAAGCAGAGTAGAATTTTGTCAATGGGCAAAATCGAAAATCGACGAAGAACCATTTTTCTTTGATTTTGTTTTGTTTGGGGATGAGGCAACACTTTCGAAAAATGGAGGAGTTAACCGCCACAATTTTCACTATTACCAGACATCTAACACACATTTGATACGAACACGCAGCCAAACAAGATGGTCCTTGAATGTTTGGGGTGGAGTTTTGGGAAATCGTATAATAGGGCCACACTTTTTTGAAGAAACGGTGAATGGTATTGTTTATGTACAGTTTCTTCAAAATCATTTACCAGTTCTTGTTGAAGAAGTGCCCCTCGACATTCGGCAATGCATGTGGCTGCTACATGATGGCGCACCGGTTCATAACACATGTGCTATCAAGGACTATCTGAATAATTATTTCCAACAAAGATGGATAGGCAGAAGAGGACCTAAACATTGGCGAGCTCGATCTCCAAACCTAACTAAAGTATATTTTTTCTTGTGAGGTTATGTAAAGAGTATGGTGTATAATAACCCACCAACGACAAACGAAAGCATGAAGGTCAGAATTACAGAAGCATTCAAGAGTGTTGATCTTAAAATATTGCGAAATGTGAAGCGGGCATTCGAGAATCGACTTTAACATTGTATTGATGTTGGTGGAGATCACTTCGAACTCCTAATATGATTAATTTAATGTTCTTATTTTATTTTTATTATTTATTCTTTCGTTATTGTTGTTCTTCTATATTTACAGTTAATATTATCAGTATCAAGTAAACAGGTTAGATAGTGCACTAGATTGATTTATTTGTATTGTTTCGACACATTTGCAGGACAAATCCTTCTCAAACAGCAGTAAATTTGTCAAATTTATCTGTCAAACACAATGACGACCAGATAAGTATCATAATCCTAGATTTTGTATCAAATTCATCAAATATTTGGAAATATACCGATAACTATTCACATTAGGTAAAGGAACCTCTCACAAAAATTAAAGAGGAGTACCAGAGGACTTTGATAGTTATAAAAATACAGGGTGTTCCATTTGAGTTAAGGAAGAAAATGACACATCCGAGTTTTGAGCCACCCTTTATACAAACCCCAATTATTTAAATGAATAATGGTGGGTAACGATACTAGACAATATTCTGAAAGACAACTGGCCAACAGATAATTCATTTCTACAGAGTGTATTGTTCTACAGGGCATTGAAATGAGTACAATTTCAACACAAGACTATCCATATGTTTCCAAATACCCTGTATAATGTATTTAACCCCGACATTAAAAAAATCTAAAAAATTTGGGCTTTCTGAATTTGAAATAATATACAAGGGTTCCCATTTAAAAAACACAAGTTAGATTTATACCTGAATTTTGGAACATCCTGTATAGTTCAAAATAATTTTAAATAATGCACTGTTACTTCCTCTACCCTTTTTGTTTGAAAACTTTTTTGATATCTATGAAACCAAAGGAGTTATCGAACTTTGCATCTTGGTTGGTACACCCTGTATGTATTTAGTTTATTGCCTTGGAAGTATTTCCTTTAGTGTGTATGTACAGCTGTAAACCTCAATTTCTTTCCACAGCGGGATTATTTGCGTTGAATGACCTTTGTAAGTGATGACGTGATATGTTTACCTTTTAGTTGCGAGCAATTTATTTGTTTGCGGAAATTGATGCATTACAAAATGATTTAGTGACATTGCTTGACGGCTTTTGAAATTTTAATCCGATGTTAACGTAACCAACAGAGAAAAAATTCATTATTAAGTACCTATCGAAGCATTCTTTTGTTGATTGATATTATTTCAGTTGGTTATAAGTACTAAAGCGTAACGTAACGACATTAGTGAGTAATCGAAGCATAGCATATTCATCTGTTGTCTTAAGAACCAGTAATTGCTTTGCTAGCACGTGCTGATATTATAGCCTTTCAGGTGATAGCGCACCACATGCCAATCCACGGATCTACCTGTAATTAGGAGAGGTAAGCAAGATATTTGGGTGTTTAGACGAGCTGTGAACCATCGTAATTAGGCATTTCGCCCCTATTCTGTTAATTTCAAATGACCTGGCGCCCATACGATTTGTGACTACCCCCTATCGTGACTCACTCATGATAAACTATTCTAATTAAGCGTAAAATTAATAATAAGACCCCCTCCCCCACAACCACTGAGCAGTCGTAAAATAACCCCTTCTCTGTTACTTCCGTGTTACTAACCCAAGTGCCTCGCGCTCAAGCGCCTCGCGCCCGAGTGTCTCGCGCCTAATTGTCCCCGCACCCCAACGGCTACGTCCAAACGGCCGCGTCCACATGTCCTAGACCGATAAATATCTGTTATTCAAATCGTTGACAGCGTTCACGCTTTTCAAACATTTTGTTTGAGTATAGTTCAAAGAAGTTCTTAAACACAAATGACGTTATAGCTGCACGTTTTGGTTAACTTAATGAAAGAAAACTTGTGTAGTTTCTTTGGAATCACTTCAACACATTTTGCTAAGTAACATTTTAGTTTTAATTGCAAGATATTTGTTTCATTGCTTTGCTTATATCAATAGAATATAATTAAACCAATTTCCATTTAACTAATAGTTTGTATACATATCTGAGAAGGACTTTTAACTATGAGTACATCTTGCAAGACCAGAATACCCTTGGGATATAAGTGTGAAGCAACCTATAATCTTGTTTTACTATCTCTTGAGATGTTCATTTTATATTGAATAAAGCTATGCTGCAGTAAGTAGGTATTCATGTATAGTTTGTACTACATGTTTGAAAAGTAATATTTGGTTTGTAAAATAGTTGAAACTGGGTTACTTACTATTTGTAAACAATCCCTATTTGTACTGTTAACAAATTAGTTGTGCGGTCATTAGTGAAAAGTCAACTGAACTTCTCCAGGGATAAGCTTGCGTGGTTATTCTTTGTTTAGGGTTTATTTTAAAGGATGTTACACTAGAGTACTACATGAGTTGAATTTATAGTGTTTAGCTTCCGTTGGTGGTATTAGTTTTTCATAATGTACGTGCAAGTATTTTATACAATCTTGAAACACGCAATTAAATAGTTTACATAAAAAATATTCCTAACATTAATTGGTGTTGATAATCGTACGTGACAGGAATTGAAACTTACCACTTTGAAACATTGTCGTTTAATGGTAGTTAGGCGTTATTTGTACATGAATATAGACATGCACATTGCACATTAAACCATTCGTGTTATATGAACTCGTCGAATCAAAATTACATGCTAGAATATTCACTATATAATACTATTAATTATTGAGTGCTGGGCAATGCAATTGTGTTTAAAATTTTATTATTATAACAATATCTAATTGTTATCAAGCTTGGAAGATAAGACAAATAATTGAAATTTCTGGTCCAATGTGACAATAATAATATTTCGTGAATAGGATTACTTGTAAATCGTTGCAATTGCTTAGGTAAATGTGTGTGCAAGAGTTTCGTACTTCTATTATACGTAATTCGTATTTAAAACGTTATGTATATTTGTATCGAGATTTGAAGTAATTAACAGATTCACTCAAATGTTTGTTATCAAACATAATGGCACTATATATACCGGGTGGGCTTTTGAAAACTTGCAATGGCAATATTTTTAAACAAAAGAAATATGAAAAAAAAAAATACCGTTTCTACAACAACCTGAGGGAATACAAACGACGTGTCTTTCAACCCCTTAAGCTTCCCATATGACTTTAAAAAGTAAGGACTGCTCTTAAATAGCTCATCTTTTAAGCATAGCTCCTCAAGAATAATAATTTAACACTTTCTTCCAAAGTTATTTTGAAAAATTAAAATGACACATCCGAGTTTTGAGCCACCCTTTATACAAATCCCAATTATCTAAATGAATAATGGTGGGTAACGATACTAGACAATATTCTGAAAGACAACTGGCCAACAGATAATTCATTTCTACAGAGTGTGTTGTTCTACAGGGCATTGAAATGAGTACAATTTCAACACAAGACTATCCATATGTTTCCAAATACCCTGTATAATGTATTTAACCCCGACATTAAAAAAATCTAAAAAATTTGGGCTTTCTGAATTTGAAATAATATACAGGGGTTCCCATTTAAAAAAACACAAGTTAGATTTATACCTGAATTTTGGAACATCCTGTATAGTTCAAAATAATTTTAAATAATGCACTGTTACTTCCTCTACCCTTTTTGTTTGAAAACTTTTTTGATATCTATGAAACCAAAGGAGTTATCGAACTTTGCATCTTGGTTGGTACACCCTGTATGTATTTAGTTTATGGAAGTATTTCCTTTAGTGTGTATGTACAGCTGTAAACCTCAATTTCTTTCCACAGGGAGATTATTTGCGTTGAATTACCTTTGTAAGTGATGAGGTGATATGTTTACCTTTTAGTTGCGAGCAATTTATTTGTTTGCGGAAATTGATGCATTACAAAATGATTTAGTGACATTGCTTGACGGCTTTTGAAATTTTAATCCGATGTTAACGTAACCAACAGAGAAAGAATTCATTATTAAGTACCAATCGTAGCATTCTTTTGTTGATTGATATTATTTCAGTTGGTTATAAGTACTAAAGCGTAACGTAACGACATTAGTGAGTAATCGAAGGATAGAATATTCATCTGTTGTCTTAAGAACCAGTCATGGCTTTGCTAGCACGTGCTGATATTATAGCCTTTCAGGTGATAGCGCACCACATGCCAATCCACGGATATACCTGTAATTAGGAGAGATAAGCGAGACATTTGGGTGTTTAGACGAGCTGTGAACCATCGTAATTAGGCATTTCGCTTCTATTCTGTTAATTTCAAATGACCTGGCGCCCATACGATTTGTGACTACCCCCTATCGTGACTCACTCATGATAAACTATTCTAATTAAGCGTAACATTAATAATAAGACCCCCTCCCCCACAACCACTGAGCAGTCGTAAAACCACCCCTTCTCTGTTACTTCCGTGTTACTAACCCAAGTGCCTCGCGCTCAAGCGCCTCGCGCCCGAGTGTCTCGCGCCTAATTGTCCCCGCACCCCAACGGCTACGTCCAAACGGCCGCGTCCACATGTCCTAGACCGATAAATATCTGTTATTCAAATCGTTGACAGCGTTCACGCTTTTCAAAGATTTTGTTTGAGTATAGTTCAAAGAAGTTCTTAAACACAAATGACGTTATAGCTGCACGTTTTGGTTAACTTAATGAAAGAAAACTTGTGTAGTTTCTTTGGAATCACTTCAACACATTTTGCTAAGTAACATTTTAGTTTTAATTGCAAGATATTTGTTTCATTGCTTTGCTTATATCAATAGAATATAATTAAACCAATTTCCATTTAACTAATAGTTTGTATACATATCTGAGAAGGACTTTTAACTATGAGTACATCTTGCAAGACCAGAATACCCTTGGGGTATAAGTGTGAAGCAACCTATAATCTTGTTTTACTATCTCTTGAGATGTTCATTTTATATTGAATAAAGCTATGCCGCTCTAAGTAGGTATTCATATATAGTAGTTGTACTACATGTTTGAAAAGTAAATATTTGATTTGTAAAATAGTTGAAACTGGGTTACTTACTACTATTGTAAACAATCCCTATTTGTACTGTTAACAAATTAGTTGTGCGGTCATTAGTGAAAAGTCAACTGAACTTCTCCAGGGATAAGCTTGCGTGGTTATTCTTTGTTTAGGGTTTATTTTAAAGGATGTTACACTAGAGTACCACATGAGTTGAATTTATAGTGTTTAGCTTCCGTTGGTGGTATTAGTTTTTTCATAATGTACGTGCATGTATTTTATACAATCTTGAAACACGCAATTAAATAGTTTACATAGAAAAATATTCCTAACATTAATTGGTGTTGATAATCGTACGTGACAGGAATTGAAACTTACCACTTTGAAACATTGTCGTTTAATGGTAGTTAGGCGTTATTTGTACATGAATATAGACATGCACATTGCACACATTAAACCATTCGTGTTATATGAACTCGTCGAATCAAAATTACATGCTAGAATATTCACTATATAATACTATTAATTATTGAGTGCTGGGCAATGCAATTGTGTTTAAAATTTTATTATTATAACAATATCTAATTGTTATCAAGCTTGGAAGATAAGACAAATAATTGAAATTTCTGGTCCAATGTGACAATAATAATATTTCGTGAATAGGATTACTTGTAAATCGTTGCAATTGCTTAGGTAAATGTGTGTGTGCAAGAGTTTCGTACTTCTATTATACGTAATTCGTATTTAAAACGTTATGTATATTTGTATCGAGATTTGAAGTAATTAACAGATTCACTCAAATGTTTGTTATCAAACATAATGGCACTATATATACCGGGTGGGCTTTTGAAAACTTGCAATGGCAATATTTTTTAAACAAAAAGAAATATGAAAAAATAAAAAATACCGTTTCTACAACAACCGGAGGGAATACAAACGACGTGTCTTTCAACCCCCTTAAGCTTCCCATATGACTTTAAAAAAGTAAGGACTGCTCTTAAATAGCTCATCTTTTTAAGCATAGCTCCTCAAGAATAATAATTTAACACTTTCTTCCAAAGTTATTTTCAAAAATTAAAATTGAACCAGCCGAAAGATGATACCCGCAAATTTCAGAAACAAAAAAGAAAACAAAAAATACAAAATTACCTAGGTGATAAAGAAGATTTGTTTTTAACAAAATGTCAATCTTTTAATTATTTACTTGTAAGTGACAGTTTTTTATCTTTCGTCTGCTCTTTTTGTAGTTTCCCAAAAATGGTTTATAGCGTGGAAGAAAGAATTGAAATTATTTTTCTTTGTGCTGCTCAAGAGATGTGCTATTTAAGAACAGCTTTTGCTTTTAATGAAAGACATCCTGGCAGAAACGTAAACCATGTTTATGTTTGAGATTTGGTATGAAAATTCAAAGAAACATGATCTGTTGCAAATAAAAAGCCAGAAGTTCCTGGTCAGGTTGCTGTTAATTCAAATATATCCAAACGACAGTTGGCATCTGTCAGAAGAGTATTAAACATGCACAAATTTCACCCGTACAAGATGAAAGAACTTGGTGACGATGATCCCGATCGACAAATTCAGTTTTGCGAAACAATGACGGACAAAATTCAAAGAGAACTCACATTGGCTAGAGACATTTGTTTTAGTGATGAATGTACATTTTTTTAAATGGCCATGTAAACAAACAAAACTATCGTTACTGGAGTGATGAGAACTCACATCATTTTACAGAAGGGCACACCCCAGAATCCTGAGAAACTTATTTGGGCGGGAATACTGGGATACCGTATAATAGGCCCATTTTTTATCGAGGGTAATTTAATCATCGAGGTATATGTGTAGATGCTTAACAATTTAATGGAGCCATTAACTGTCCATAAAATTGAAAAGCAAAGGGACGTAGAAGGAATTTAATTTAATTTAATTCGTGCATTTTCAACAGGATGGAGTCCCTCCTTATTGTGCTATTAATACGAGACAGTTGGTGGGTATGTTTTATCCACGACAGTGGATTGATAGAAGGGGTCCAATTGAGTGCCCACTAAGGTCACGCAACCTTATTCCAATGGACTTCTTTCATGGGGTTACACTACATTTTCAGTGTATAAAACTCACTCAGCTTCCTTAGCCAATCCACGGATCTACCAGTAATTAGGAGAGGTAAGCGAGACATTTGGGTGTTTAGACGAGCTGTGAACCATCGTAATTAGGCATTTCGCTTCTATTCTGTTAATTTCAAATGACCTGGCGCCCATACGATTTGTGACTACCCCCTATCGTGACTCACTCATGATAAACTATTCTAATTAAGCGTAACATTAATAATAAGACCCCCTCCCCCACAACCACTGAGCAGTCGTAAAACCACCCCTTCTCTGTTACTTCCGTGTTACTAACCCAAGTGCCTCGCGCCCAAGTGCCTCGCGCCCGAGTGTCTCGCGCCTAATTGTCCCCGCACCCCAACGGCTACGTCCAAACGGCCGCGTCCACATGTCCTAGACCGATAAATATCTGTTATTCAAATCGTTGACAGCGTTCACGCTTTTCAAACATTTTGTTTGAGCATAGTTCAAAGAAGTTCTTAAACACAAATGACGTTATAGCTGTACGTTTTGGTTAACTTAATGAAAGAAAACTTGTGTAGTTTCTTTGGAATCACTTCAACACATTTTGCTAAGTAACATTTTAGTTTTAATTGCAAGATATTTGTTTCATTGCTTTGCTTATATCAATAGAATATAATTAAACCAATTTCCATTTAACTAATAGTTTGTATACATATCTGAGAAGGACTTTTAACTATGAGTACATCTTGCAAGACCAGAATACCCTTGGGATATAAGTGTGAAGCAACCTATAATCTTGTTTTACTATCTCTTGAGATGTTCATTTTATATTGAATAAAGCTATGCTGCAGTAAGTAGGTATTCATGTATAGTTTGTACTACATGTTTGAAAAGTCAATATTTGGTTTGTAAAATAGTTGAAACTGGGTTACTTACTACTATTGTAAACAATCCCTATTTGTACTGTTAACAAATTAGTTGTGCGGTCATTAGTGAAAAGTCAACTGAACTTCTCCAGGGATAAGCTTGCGTGGTTATTCTTTGTTTAGGGTTTATTTTAAAGGATGTTACACTAGAGTACTACATGAGTTGAATTTATAGTGTTTAGCTTCCGTTGGTGGTATTAGTTTTTCATAATGTACGTGCAAGTATTTTATACAATCTTGAAACACGCAATTAAATAGTTTACATAAAAAAATATTCCTAACATTAATTGGTGTTGATAATCGTACGTGACAGGAGTTGAAACTTGCCACTTTGAAACATTGTCGTTTAATGGTAGTTAGGCGTTATTTGTACATGAATATAGACATGCACATTGCACACATTAAACCATTCGTGTTATATGAACTTCGTCGAATCAAAATTACATGCTAGAATATTCACTATACAATACTATTAATTATTGAGTGCTGGACAATGCAATTGTGTTTAAAATTTTATTATTATAGCAATATCTAAGCTTGGAAGATAAGACAAATAATTGAAATTTCTGGTCCAATGTGACAATAATAATATTTCGTGAATAGGGTTACTTGTAAATCGTTGCAATTGCTTAGGTAAATGTGTGTGTACAAGAGTTTCGTACTTCTATTATACGTAATTCGTATTTAAAACGTTGTGTATATTTGTATCGAGATTTGAAGTAATTAACAGATTCACTCAAATGTTTGTTATCAAACATAATGGCACTATATATACCGGGTGGGCTTTTGAAAACTTGCAATGGCAATATTTTTTAAACAAAAGAAATATGAAAAAATAAAAATACCGTTTCTACAACAACCTGAAGGAATACAAACGACGTGTCTTTCAACCCCTTAAGCTTCCCATATGACTTTAAAAAGTAAGGACTGCTCTTAAATAGCTCATCTTTTAAGCATAGCTCCTCAAGAATAATAATTTAACACTTTCTTCCAAAGTTATTTTGAAAAATTAAAATTGAACCAGCCGAAAGATGGTACCCGCAAATTTCAGAAACAAAAAGAAAACAAAAATTCGAAGTTACCTAGGTGATAAAGAAGATTTGTTTTAACAAAATGTCAATCTTTTAATTATTTACTTGTAAGTGACAGTTCTTTATCTTTCGTCTGCTCTTTTGTAGTTTCCCAAAAATGGTTTATAGCGTGGAAGAAAGAATTGAAATTATTTTTCTTTGTGCTGCTCAAGAGATGTGCTATTTAAGAACAGCTTTTGCTTTTAATGAAAGACATCCTGGCAGAAACGTAAACCATGTTTATGTTTGAGATTTGGTATGAAAATTCAAAGAAACATGATCTGTTGCAAATAAAAAAAGCCAGAAGTTCCTGGTCAGGTTGCTGTTAATTCAAATATATCCAAACGACAGTTGGCATCTGTCAGAAGAGTATTAAACATGCACAAATTTCACCCGTACAAGATGAAAGAACTTGGTGACGAGGATCCCGATCGACAAATTGAGGTTTGCGAAACAATGACGGACAAAATTCAAAGAGAACTCACACTGGCTAGAGACATTTGTTTTAGTGATGAATGTACATTTTTTTAAATGGCCATGTAAACAAACAAAACTATCGTTACTGGAGTGATGAGAACTCACATCATTTTACAGAAGGGCACACCCAGAATCCTGAGAAACTTAACGTTTGGGCGGGAATACTGGGATACCGTATAATAGGCCCATTTTTATCGAGGGTAATTTAACCATCGTATATGTGTAGATGCTAAACAATTTAATGGAGCCATTAACTGTCCTTGAAATTGAAAAGCAAAGGGACGTAGAAGGAATTTAATTTAATTTAATTCGTGCATTTTCAACAGGATGGAGTCCCTCCTTATTGTGCTATTAATACGAGACAGTTGGTGGGTATGTTTTATCCACGACAGTGGATTGATAGAAGGGGTCCAATTGAGTGCCCACTAAGGTCACGCAACCTTATTCCAATGGACTTCTTTCATGGGGTTACACTACATTTTCAGTGTATAAAACTCACTCAGCTTCCTTAGATGAATTGTGCCAGAGGATAATGGAAGCGTGTCAGAACATTCCCAGAGAGATTTTCCATAACGTTAGACAAGAATTTTAAAGCCGTCTGTACCTCTGTCTAGAACAAAATGGCCGTCATTTCGAACAATTATTGTGTTTATTTTTCTGTTTTTCTTCAAATAAACGTTTTATTGAATTTAAAGTAGTATTAGATTCCACCAATTTGTTTCTTAACACCATTAGTATTTTGAATAAGCTTTCCATAGAGGTGCCCCAAGTGGGGTATTGCCATTTAAGATGTTTAAGTCACTGCGGGTGAAGCGTAAGGCGGTTGAAAAGTATTTTTAATTTTTTTCATACCTCTTTTTGTTTAAAAGATAATAGTCATTGTAACTTTTTCAAGAATTATCTCCAAATTTGAGTTAGTTTTTCAGTTAACCCTACTGTTCTTACGATCAATGATTAGCATGTTTAATAAGCTTTCCAGAGAGGTACCACAAGTGGGGTATTGTCATTTAAGATTTTTAAGTCAGTATGGATGGAGCTTAAGGGGGGAGTGGGGGTAGTTTGAAAAATATGTCAGTTGTGTTCCCCTTGATTGTTATAGAAACGGTATTTTTATTTTTTTTTATCTCTGCTTTTGTTTAAAAACTATTGCCGTTGTAAGTTTTCAAAGGCCCACCCCGTATTTAAACATACTCCACAAATGTTTTAAATACGACCGTTGATAACATATTTTTTGGCTTATTACCAACATCACAGATATACACAGAAAGTACATTACTGTTGGGAGCTGTCATTTTCGTTGACCATAAAGTTCAAAATTTTCACCCAATGAAAATCTATTTGAATGAGCACCAATAAGTATAAAATGGACTTGAACAATATTTGGGAGGGGATAGGGTTAACTTATCAGGCACAAGAACGTCATATCAATCAAGGAGTCTAGCAACAAGGATAAGTAGGGACCGTTAGCTATACATATTGTTTATTGATTTTTAGATTCATGTTACCTTGCCTGTCAGAAGAGGTGCTAGGTGCTCCTATTTTTAGTGCAAACAGTGAGACTGTTATGCGAAAATGGATTATAAATAGCGGGAATAGTTATCTATTTGCTCTTCAACATGACGAATTAAGAAATAATGTCTGAAAAACATTTTCGTCATGGAGATATATTCAATAGCACTCTCCATCGAGAATCCTTGATGGTTAAGCGTTATTTGGAAGAGGATTGTGGTATGCCGGACTTACCGAAGAAGCAGAAAACTGTGTTCGATCCAAAGTTATCCATCTATCTCAAATTGGAACAGAAGACATCTCTAAGATGTGCACAAATTCAAAATTCCAAAAATAAAATAATAATTTTAAAGTATAACCGAGATTTGGCAACTAATACCATGTTCAATGCTGCATTGTACAACACAAGTGTAGAATGCCGTGGACTCAATTTATTATAGTTCGCTGTCCGCATACAAGATGTTTAAATGGAATGGGTTCATTCTTCCCACATTGTCCACTATAAGGAAATGGTTGGTGACTAGAACTCCAACTAAAAGTCAAAAGAACGGGGCCAATCAAAAAACAATGTCTTGTAGCTTTCCCTCGATAAGAAATATGTTTTGTTATTCTCCAATTTATTATCATCCAGCAGTTTCCTATGGCATGAGTGCAAGAAGATGATACGAGCAAATTTTGCGATGTTTTAGTTGCTGCTATGGAGAAATGGTCGATATGACAGATCCATTACACAAGGATTCGTATTTAAAACGTTGTGTATATTTGTATCGAGATTTGAAGTAATTAACAGATTCACTCAAATGTTTGTTATCAAACATAATGGCACTATATATACCGGGTGGGCTTTTGAAAACTTGCAATGGCAGTATTTTTAAACAAAAGAAATATGAAAAAATAAAAAATACCGTTTCTACAACAACCGGAGGGAATACAAACGACGTGTCTTTCAACCCCCTTAAGCTTCCCATATGACTTTAAAAAAGTAAGGACTGCTCTTAAATAGCTCATCTTTTTAAGCATAGCTCCTCAAGAATAATAATTTAACACTTTCTTCCAAAGTTATTTTGAAAAATTAAAATTGAACCAGCCGAAAGATGGTACCCGCAAATTTCAGAAACAAAAAAGAAAACAAAAAATACGAAGTTACCTAGGTGATAAAGAAGATTTGTTTTTAACAAAATGTCAATCTTTTAATTATTTACTTGTAAGTGACAGTTCTTTATCTTTCGTCTGCTCTTTTTGTAGTTTCCCAAAAATGGTTTATAGCGTGGAAGAAAGAATTGAAATTATTTTTCTTTGTGCTGCTCAAGAGATGTGCTATTTAAGAACAGCCTTTGCTTTTAATGAAAGACATCCAGGCAGAAACGTAAGCCATGTTTATGTTTGAGATTTGGTACGAAAATTCAAAGAAACAGGATCTGTTGCAAATAAAAAAGCCAGAAGTTCCTGGTCAGGTTGCTGTTAATTCAAATATATCCAAACGACAGTTGGCATCTGTCAGAAGAGTATTAAACATGCACAAATTTCACCCGTACAAGATGAAAGAACTTGGTGACGAGGATCCCGATCGACAAATTGAGGTTTGCGAAACAATGACGGACAAAATTCAAAGAGAACTCACACTGGCTAGAGATATTTGTTTTAGTGATGAATGTACATTTTTTTAATGGCCATGTAAACAAACAAAACGATAGTTACTGGAGTGATGAGAACTCACATCATTTTACAGAAGGGCACACCCAGAATCCTGAGAAACTTAACGTTTGGGCGAAAATACTGGGAGACCGTATAATAGGCCCATTTTTTATCGAGGGTAATTTAACCATCGTATATGTGTAGATGCTAAACAATTTAATGGAGCCATTAACTGTCCTTGAAATTGAAAAGCAAAGGGACGTAGAAGGGAATTTAATTTAATTTAATTCGTGCATTTTCAACAGGATGGAGTCCCTCCTTATTGTGCTATTAATACGAGACAGTTGGTGGGTATGTTTTATCCACGACAGTGGATTGATAGAAGGGGTCCAATTGAGTGCCCACTAAGGTCACGCAACCTTATTCCAATGGACTTCTTTCTATGGGGTTACACTACATTTTCAGTGTATAAAACTCACTCAGCTTCCTTAGATGAATTGTGCCAGAGGATAATGGAAGCGTGTCAGAACATTCCCAGAGAGATTTTCCATAACGTTAGACAAGAATTTTAAAGCCGTCTGTACCTCTGTCTAGAACAAAATGGCCGTCATTTCGAACAATTATTGTGTTTATTTTTCTGTTTTTCTTCAAATAAACGTTTTATTGAATTTAAAGTAGTATTAGATTCCACCAATTTGTTTCTTAACACCATTAGTATTTTGAATAAGCTTTCCATAGAGGTGCCCCAAGTGGGTATTGACATTTAAGATGTTTAAGTCACTGCGGGTGATGCTTAAGGCGGTTGAAAAGTATTTTTTATTTTTTTCATACCTCAGTTTGTTTAAAAGATAATAGTCATTGTAACTATTCCAAGAATTATCCCCAAATTTGAGGTTAGTTTTTCAGTTAATCCTACTATTCTTATGATCAATGGTTAGCATATTTAATAAGCTTTCCAGAGAGGTATCACAAGTGGGGTATTGTCATTTAAGATTTTTAAGTCAGTATAGATGGGGCTTAAGGGGGGAGTGGGGGTAGTTTGAAAAATATGTCAGTTGTATTCCCCTTGATTGTTATAGAAACGGTATTTTTTTATTTTTTTTAAATCTCCTTTTGTTTAAAAACTATTGCCATTGTAAGTTTTCAAAGACCCACCCCGTGTTTAAATATACTCCACAAATGTATTAAATACGACTGTTGATAACATATTTTTTGGCTTATTACCAACATCACAGATATACACAGAAAGTACATTACTGTTGGGAGCTGTCATTTTCGTTGACCATAAAGTTCAAAATTTTTACCCAATGAAAATGTATTTGAATGAGCACCAATAAGTATAAAATGTACTTGAACAATATTTTGGAGGGGATAGGGCTAACTTATCAGGCATAAGAACGTCACATTAATAAATGAGTTTAGCAACAAGAATAAGTAGGGACCGCTAGCTATACATATTGTTTATTGATTTTTTAGATTCATGTTACCATGCCTGCCAGAAGAGGTGCGAGGTGCTCCTACTTTGAGTGCAAAAAGTGAGACTGTTATGCGAAAATGGATTATAAATAGCGAGAATAGTTATCTATTTGCTCTTCAACATGACGAATTAAGAAATAATTTCTGAAAAATATTTTCATCCTGGAGACATATCCAATAGCACTCTCCATCGAGAATCCTTGATGGTTAAGCATTATTTGGAAGAGGACTGTGGTATGCCGGACTTACCGAAGAAGCAGAAACCTGTATTCGATCCAAAGTTATCCATCTATCTCAAATTGGAACAGAAGACATCTCTAAGATGTGCACAAATTCAAAATTCCAAAAATAAAATAATAATTTAAAAGTATAAGCGAGATTTGGCAACTAATACCATGTTCAAAGCTGCATTGTACAACACAAGTGTAGAATGCCGTGGACTCAATTTATTATAGTTCGCTGTCCGCATACAAGATGTTTAAATGGAATGGGTTCATTCTTCCCACATTGTCCACTATAAGGAAATGGATTGGTGACTAGAACTCCAACTAAAAGTCAAAAGAACGGGGCCAATCAAAAAACAATGTCTTGTAGCTTTCCCTCGATAAGAAATATGTTTTGTTATTCTCCAATTTATTATCATCCAGCAGTTTCCTATGGCATGAGTGCAAGAAGATGATACGAGCAAATTTTGCGATGTTTTAGTTGCTGCTATGGAGAAATGGTCGATATGACAGATCCATTACACAAGGTATCCCCGTTATTGAAACTATTGCTAGCAAATTTTCAAAAAAACTTGTATCCAAAAGAAGAACTATCATTGGATGAATATTTGCTACTTTTCCGCGGCAGATTAAGTTTCCATCAATATATAAAAGGAAAACCAGCAAGGTACGGAATCAAATTTTATGAACTCTGTTCAACAGATGGTTATGTTTTAAATGTTCAAATTTATAAGGGTAAATCTGCCAACACTATCCCTGCCGCGAAAGGTTCCAAAACTGCACAAATAGTTATGTCGCTTATGGAACCATATTTAGATCGTGGGCACCATTTGGTAATGGATAATTTTTATAATAGTGTTCCATTATGTAATAAACTGTTAGATCGAAAGACACACACAACGGGAACATTACGTGCTGATAGGGATGGCAACCCTAAAGCCTTTTTAGCACAAAGAATTCACAAAGGGGATCATATTTGGCGAAGACGGGAACAATTATATAACTCCAAGTGGAAATATAAACGTGATGTTCGTTGCATCACCACTAAATACCACCCAAAATTGGTTGCAGCAACCAATCGGTATGGCCAGAAGAAAATCAAACCAGTTGAAGTAGTACATTACAATCTCTACATGTGGGGTGTAGACCTTAACGATCAAATGACCAGTTATTACTCCTCGCCAAGAAAACTATAAGATGGTACAAAAAGGTTATGTACCATCTTTTGGATGTAGCTATTTGGAATTCCTACTATATTCTGAATCAATTCAATAGCAAACTTAGTTTATTAGAATATCGTGAGCAGCTAATAAAAGACCTACTTCAAATTCCGAATACACTCGAAGACGGTAGGGAAATTATTAGGAGGGGCCCTTTGCATGGAAGTAAAAGATTGAAACAAAGCTTACAACAGAGGGAAGATATTGAAAATACTGAAAATGAAGGTACAAAATGACAGACCCGTTAGTAATAACAGGCATTGGATTGATATTATTCCAGTTGAGGGGAATAGTAAAAGAAAGAGTCACCATTTACAACAATGTACTTCAGAAAGTAGAAGAAAATAAACGAAGTATATGTGTAAAACGTGTGTAAAGAAACCTCCATTATGTGTTATACCATGCTTTGAAAAATATCATAAAAACTTGTCATGATTTCAAAATTACAGAATTATTTCTTATGAAATTATTTTTATGAATACAGCATTAGCGTTTTCTTTGTTTATTTTATGTAAGAGAATGTATAATTATTTTTTTGCAAATGACAAAAAATTACATTTTATGAATGTAGAATTAACTTTTTGAGTATCTTTAGTTTATTTTCCGTAACATAATATATAATTATGTGTTTACAAATTGCTATTTACGTTATTAATAAATACAAATGCCGTCATGTCCCAGTAAAACATTCCCAACCAATTATTGCGTTATGTTGGGACCAGCGGCATACGCCGTGGTCAGTTTTTTACTAAAAAAAGTTACGTTTTTTTATAAACGGATAGCTGTACCAGCTTATGCTGCCCTTCAATTGCCATTTTCCTTAAAAATCCAATGTGTGTTTTTTGCACCCCCCAAAATGAGTAACTGTCCGCGAATGTGTTAATCACATTTTCCTAAAATGTGGCCACAGATAAAGTGTGCAAAATATTAAAACTTTAAGTTAAATAATAACTAAGCTACAAAAGACGGGTGCCGAAATCAAGGACCCTAAATATATATATATATATATATATATATATATATATATATATATATATATATATATATATATATATATATATATATATATATATATATATATATATATATATATATATATATATATATATATATATATATATATATATATATATATATTATAATATAATTTTGTTTGCAGTTTGAAGCAGATTAACAATAATATAGATAGATAAATAGTACATATTGACTTTGAACTATAAAATACAGTTATCAAACCATTACAGCACGTAGTATTACAATAAATACTGTATTCACAATAAGTTTGGTTCACAACTTAATCAAATTTAACAGATCCTTCTTATAATATGCGAAATCTTATATAAAAATGCATTAAGGAGTGTTGAGGCAATTCACAAACATTTGAAATGCAGGAACTGGAAAAGTGGATACGTAATATACAAATAAGATTTGAAGGCGAGCAAATAATATTAATTAAACTTCATTGAATGAAATTTATTCAATTCTTTGACTTGAAAAACTCATCTAGACTGTAACATATTTTTCAAAAATTTGTTTAATGTACCTTTGAATTTACTTATGACACAAGAGATTTGATATCTGACAGTAGATGATTGTAAATCTTAATTGAATTCGTTGAATATGGTTTCCTAATTATTGTTTTATTTCGTATTGCATCTGGTCTGTTTCTAGTTTCATACGTACGATAGTCCAAATGGAATTGAAAAATATCAGAATTGGAAATATCTAGCAAATAAAACGGTACCTTTTATAAACAAATTTATTACGGTCAATATCTGCAATTTTAGAAATTGTGGACGACATGAATCCCTAATGTGAAGACTACTTATTGCTCTGATTGCCTTTTCTGCAACAACAAACAGTACATCTTTTAAATAAACCGAATTACCCCAAAAAAAGTAGGCCACATGTTAGATGAGATTCAAATAGAGAAAAATAAATTGTACATATCGCCGATAAGTTACAAAGTTGTTTCATTTTTCTTGTTGCTTATAAAGCGCGATTTAATTTCATTCTTAAAAGTTGGTCCAGTCTAGTTTGCTATCTAAATGTACGCCTAGTAAACGAGTTACTTAAGTAATTAAGCTTTCCACCTTTAACATTGCATGTGTTATAATTAAAGTTGAAATTTTGTTTAGCATTGAAAATAATTGGAAAATGTGTGTACCCATATTTAACAAACTTATGATTCAAGCTGTTTTATTATCTTACTTGTTTGTGTCTAAACTGTTAATTGCACCTATTTATCATGCCTACTGAGGAAAAGCAGGATTCATTGACCATTTTCGAACACTTCATAATCCTAGCCTCAGTCATTCCGGTTTCTTTTCTCCTTTTTGGTATTGAAAACTGCAGATACTTATTATATTAAAAATCGAAGATTTAGTTTTGTTAAAAAAATTAAAATATCTCAATAGGGAATATGGAGGGCTTACACACAAATAATTATTTTGAATGTTATACGGAACTTTAGATTTAAATTTAACTTATGGACTATTTTTATTAAACATACAAAAATATTTCTAGTAAAACTTGAAACATTCTGTGTGTTAAATAAATTAAGAGGGTTACCCATTATGGAAAAATTTGGTCAGATTTCAAATTTGCATAACATTTAATAACATTTTAGTATGAGACTCCATTATTAATTATTATTAATACTCTCAAAATAATAGTACATTATATTACAAGTGAGTGAAATAAACCATTATAAAAAAGTGAGATTTTTGACGCACGAGCACATGCGCGAGTGCGACAAATTCTCACGTGCTTATAATAGCATTTCACTCACGTGTGATATACGACGTTTTGTCCAACAGTTGCATTTTTTTTAACGAAAAACATGAAGAGATTAAAAAGTATAAAAAAAATCAAGCAGCCAGGTCTTGGTTGTAATGGCTTACTTCTCTCGCCATGTAAAGATCCAGCGTCCTTTACGTATGCTTTTTAGGATGAATTATTCGCGGACCACCCTATATCTCAAATTTCAAAAGTTTACGCGACATTACACCACAAATAATTAATTCATCACCGCTGACGTGTATTTCTAAAAACCAGTAAGTTTTTTGCACGTCAGAACAATGTAAACCAATCCCCTAACGGCATCCCCCGCACGGTAGCCGCCCACAGACGCACCTTTATAAACCAGCGACGCGCGTGAAAGAAGGATGAATCGAAGTAGATTTAATTCAAGTCGATTCCTCTGATCTCCCCTGCTGTTCGAGAGAAGAACATAATCGTGATCGAGACCGCCACGCCGTTCCAGATATCCAGTAGCCGCCGCACCGATTGCTTCGTATAAGCACCGACCTGCTATTCGCTGGAGAGGAGTCCATCTCGATCGTGTGATAACGCGCACCACCTCGCGCCGGGCGACCTAATGTTTAATCCCGAACTGCAATTAATAGACACGTAAGTTGTAGAGTTATAATATCTAACAATTTGCAAATCAAACACATACAGACAGGGCGTAACGAAGGAGTAACCCCACGTCGCCTGACTCAGTAAACATACAGAAAGAGTGTCACGCAGGGTAGATCCCGACGTCACTCGCAAACACTTGAGGGTGAAGGTTTGATATAGGGCTCTAAAGACTTACGACCTTTTCTTAGTTAACCAGGTTAGACGGGCTGTTGCCTACCGTTGACTCTTGACACTAAGACCCCGCTAAATACACCTACATACAATACATACAGACAAAACAATAACCACACACGGTCTCTTTAATCGCAGGAGGATATATAAAGAAACCTGTTGCATAAAATTGTATTCCGAATAACCATCGCAATATACCCAGTGCGACCATTCTTAATTGAATTAAGAATATACGCCGGAAATTAAAACCGTAGATAATATGTAAATTATCCAATATTTACCGATAGTTAATAATATAAATCCGACCGCGTGTATATTACGATTTACCTTAAAACCAGTAAATTCGTTTTATTGTAACATTTTAGTATAACGAATATTTCGTTTACGTTATAATTTGTATGTAATTAAATTTAGTTACGCCGTTAGGACGCAATTCTGTTGCTTAAATAATCTAATCGCGTCCTCAAGCCGGTTATAATCGAATAATTATAGACCAGAGAGCTCGCCGTTGTTTACGCGAATCTCGCGCGTGTATTGCTTCATTGGAGTACGACATACCAGCTTCAGCGCTCCAGAGTTACTGAAGAATAATAAATATGCCATGCGCATAAGCAGAGAACGGTATTGATTTTCTCCGTCCCCGAAACGATTCGAGTTCGTTGCACTGGCGCTCCCGACCAAAACTGTATAGAGGCAACCGCACCCGCTACTGTAACAACAGGACCGTAATATAAATATTACATACTAGGTAGGGAGTAGAATAAGACACTAAATATATTTGTTTACAGAAACGACTCCGCACCCAATAAGCGACCTCTCCAGGAGAACGAGAGGAAGCAGCTGTAAATAATATTAATTTTACTTTGTTAAGAATATTTTTGTTTTATTTAATAATATACGTTTTAAACCGCTTAAGCATAATTATTTAAGGTGACAGCGTAAGCCCACTAAATAATACGAACCACACCCCGTTTAATAAGAATTAATAAACCCGACTGAGCATAGCCGAAGCAAAATAAAACCACGCTGGGTTATCACCCAGAAAGAGTATAATGATAACATTTAGTCACTAGTGAATAAAATTTCATTTTAGTCACTGAAAACTAACGTATAAAACACGTGAAAAACTGCAACTATTGGAAAAATCAATTTATTGATTAATACTGCTTTTAGTATTAGTTCATAGGCGCAACTTTGCACATTAGTAGAACCGAGACACCTACCGCCGCCATTTTTTTTTTTGTGACGTCGCCCTTAGGACACCTTTGGTCGCCATTTTTTATATGCCCACGTGGGGATCGTCTTTTTTTCACCTGAGAATAAAAAGATTTTATGTAATCTGTTATTAATATTTATTATGGTTGTTTTTATCAAAGGAGATTGCATAATTGTTATTACATTTCTTTTAATCCTATCTACAGATTGTGATCTTTAAGTTGGTCCAGTCTAGTTTGCTATCTAAATGTACGCCTAGTAAACGAGTTACTTAAGTAATTAACCTTTCCACCTTTAACATTGCATGTGTTATAATTAAAGTTGAAATTTTGTTTAGCATTGAAAATAATTGGAAAATGTGTGTACCCATATTTAACAAACTTATGATTCAAGCTGTTTTATTATCTTACTTGTTTGTGTTTAAACTGTTAATTACACCTATTTATCATGCCTACTGAGGAAAAGCAGGATTCATTGACCATTTTCGAACACTTCATAATTCTAGCCTCAGTCATTCCGGTTTCTTTTCTCCTTTTTGGTATTGAAAATTGCAGATACTTATTATATCAAAAATCGAAGATTTAATTTTGTTAAAAAAATTAAAATAATATCCCAATAGGGAATATGGAGGGCTTACACATAAATAATTATTTTGAATATTATACGGAACTTTAGATGTAAATTTAACTTATGGACTATTTTTATTAAACACAAAAATATTTCTAGTAAAACTTGAAACATTTTGTGTGTTAAATAAATTAGGAGGGTTACCCATTATGGAAAAATTTGGTCAGATTTCAAATTTGCGTAACATTTAATAACATTTTAGTATGAGACTCTATTATTAATTATTATTAATACTCTCAAAATAATAAAAGATTATATTACAAGTGAGTGAAATAAACCATTATAAAAAAGTGAGATTTTTGACGCACGAGCACATGCGCGAGTGCGACAAATTCTCACGTGCTTATAATAGCATTTCACTCACGTGTGATATACGACGTTTTGTCCAACAGTTGCATTTTTTTTAACGAAAAACATGAAGAGATTAAAAAGTATAAAAAAAATCAAGCAGCCAGGTCTTGGTTGTAATGGCTTACTTCTCTCGCCATGTAAAGATCCAGCGTCCTTTACGTATGCTTTTAGGATGAATTATTCGCGGACCACCCTATATCTCAAATTTCAAAAGTTTACGCGATATTACACCACAAATAATTCATTAACCACCGCTGACGTGTATTTCTAAAAACCAGTAAGTTTTTGCACGTCAGAACAATGTAAACCAATCCCCTAACGGCATCCCACGTACGGTAGCCGCCCACAGATGCACCTTTATAAACCCGCGCCGCGCTTGAAAGAAGGATGAATCGAAGTAGATTCAATTCAAGTCGATTCCTCTGATCTCCCCTGCTGCTCGAGAGAAGAACATAATCGTGACTGAGACCGCCACGCCGTTCCATATATCCAGTAGCCGCCGCACCGACTGCTGCGTGTAAGCACCGACCTGCTATTCGCTGGAGAGGAGTCCATCTCGATCGTGTGATAACGCGCACCACCTCGCGCCGGGCGACCTAATGTTTAATCCCGAACTGCAATTAATAGACACGTAAGTTGTAGAGTTATAATATCTAACAATTTGCAAATCAAACACATACAGACAGGGCGTAACGAAGGAGTAACCCCCACGTCGCCTGACTCAGTAAACATACAGAAAGAGTGTCACGCAGGGTAGATCCCGACGTCACTCGCAAACACTTGAGGGTGAAGGTTTGATATAGGGCTCTAAAGACTTACGACCTTTTTCTTAGTTAACCAGGTTAGACGGGCTGTTGCCTACCGTTGACTCTTGACACTAAGACCCCGCTAAATACACCTACATACAATACATACAGACAAAAACAATAACCACACACGGTCTCTTTAATCGCAGGAGGATATATAAAGAAACCTGTTGCATAAAATTGTATTCCGAATAACCATCGCAATATACCCAGTGCGACCATTCTTAATTGAATTAAGAATATACGCCGGAAATTAAAACCGTAGATAATATGTAAATTATCCAATATTTACCGATAGTTAATAATATAAATCCGACCGCGTGTATATTACGATTTACCTTAAAAACCAGTAAATTCGTTTTATTGTAACATTTTAGTATAACGAATATTTCGTTTACGTTATAATTTGTATGTAATTAAATTTAGTTACGCCGTTAGGACGCAATTCTGTTGCTTAAATAATCTAATCGCGTCCTCAAGCCGGTTATAATCGAATAATTATAGACCAGAGAGCTCGCCGTTGTTTACGCGAATCTCGCGCGTGTATTGCTTCATTGGAGTACGACATACCAGCTTCAGCGCTCCAGAGTTACTGAAGAATAATAAATATGCCATGCGCATAAGCAGAGAACGGTATTGATTTTCTCCGTCCCCGAAACGATTCGAGTTCGTTGCACTGGCGCTCCCGACCAAAACTGTATAGAGGCAACCGCACCCGCTACTGTAACAACAGGACCGTAATATAAATATTACATACTAGGTAGGGAGTAGAATAAGACACTAAATATATTTGTTTACAGAAACGACTCCGCACCCAATAAGCGACCTCTCCAGGAGAACGAGAGGAAGGAGCTGTAAGGACCCGAATATAAATAATATTAATTTTACTTTGTTAAGAATATTTTTGTTTTATTTAATAATATACGTTTTAAACCGCTTAAGCATAATTATTTAAGGTGACAGCGTAAGCCCACTAAATAATACGAACCACACCCCGTTTAATAAGAATTAATAAACCCGACTGAGCATAGCCGAAGCAAAATAAAACCACGCTGGGTTATCACCCAGAAAGAGTATAATGATAACATTTAGTCACTAGTGAATAAAATTTCATTTTAGTCACTGAAAACTAACGTATAAAACACGTGAAAAACTATTGGACGAATCAATTTATTGACTAGTACTGCTTTTAGTGTTAGGTCATAGGCGCATTAGTAGAACCGAGACACCTACCGCCGCCATTTTGTTTTTTGTGACGTCGCCCTTGGGACACCTTTGGTCGCCATTTTTTATATGCCCACGTGGGGATCGTCTTTTTTTCACCTGAGAATAAAAAGATTTTATGTAATCTGTTATTAATATTTATTATGGTTGTTTTTATCAAAGGAGATTGCATAATTGTTATTACATTTCTTTTAATCCTATCTACAGATTGTGATCTTTTTACCTATACGAAAAATTTATTTATCCATTGGGGGTTGCATTCTAATAAGGAGTCCTAGTCTTGTAAGACGGGAATCTGTTCGCGGGCTTCGGCACTATCGTAAAAATTGTATTATAATAAGAGACTCTAGTCTCGTAAGGCATAGACGCCGTAAGACTGAAAATTAGATAAGAATGAAAATGATTAAATGGTATTATTGATGTTTTATAAAAGCAGATGGACTTGGTATTTTTGTTAAGTTAACATGTCTATTAAAATTATTACAGGTAGTGTAAGCCTAAAAATTAAATACGGATGAAAAGTGATTAAATCGTATTATTGATAGAAGCAGATGGAGTTTTTTTTTACGTTAATGTGTATTTTATGGTTATTAAAAGTATTACAGGTAACGTAAGACTAAACATTAAATATGAATGAAAATTATTAAACCGTATTATTGATAGAAGCGGATAGCCTTGATATTTTTTAAAGCTGACGCTTATGTCTATCTAACATGAGTTTAAATATTATTCTGCCGGGAATAAATGTTTTTGTCCAACAGTTGTAATTTTTCACGTGTTTTATACGTTAGTTTTCAGTGACTAGAATCAAATTTTATTCACTAGTGATTAAATTTTGTATCCACAACGTATTCATGACAACCGGTCGACCGATCATGACAACCAAGACCTGGCTGCTAGACTCTTTTTATACTTTTTAACCAAAAGTTTGAATTTGTTTGTGGAGCCATCTATGAGGGAAATTTGAACTTGTATTATAATAAGCGGGCCTAATCCTAACTTGTAAGGCAGGCATAGGGCTTCAAAACTTGCTTTCGGTCTTAGGTCTCTAGTCCCTAAGCGGGAAATTTGAATTTGAATTTGTATTTAAGTGTTTACATTCTGATTACCTATTGCGAGAAATTTGAATTTGTATTCTAATAAGGGGCCTATTGCTAACTTATAAGACAGACATAGGGCTTCGAATTGCCACCCTATATCTCAAATTTCAAAAGTTTACGCGATATTACACCACAAATAATTCATTAACCACCGCTGACGTGTATTTCTAAAAACCAGTAAGTTTTTGCACGTCAGAACAATGTAAACCAATCCCCTAACGGCATCCCACGTACGGTAGCCGCCCACAGATGCACCTTTATAAACCCGCGACGCGCGTGAAAGAAGGATGAATCGAAGTAGATTCAATTCAAGTCGATTCCTCTGATCTCCCCTGCTGCTCGAGAGAAGAACATAATCGTGACCGAGACTGCCACGCCGGTCCAGATATCCAGTAGCCGCCGCACCGACTGCTGCGTGTAAGCACCGACCTGCTATTCGCTGGAGAGGAGTCCATCTCGATCGTGTGATAACGCGCACCACCTCGCGCCGGGCGACCTAATGTTTAATCCCGAACTGCAATTAATAGACACGTAAGTTGTAGAGTTATAATATCTAACAATTTGCAAATCAAACACATACAGACAGGGCGTAACGAAGGAGTAACCCCCACGTCGCCTGACTCAGTAAACATACAGAAAGAGTGTCACGCAGGGTAGATCCCGACGTCACTCGCAAACACTTGAGGGTGAAGGTTTGATATAGGGCTCTAAAGACTTACGACCTTTTTCTTAGTTAACCAGGTTAGACGGGCTGTTGCCTACCGTTGACTCTTGACACTAAGACCCCGCTAAATACACCTACATACAATACATACAGACAAAAACAATAACCACACACGGTCTCTTTAATCGCAGGAGGATATATAAAGAAACCTGTTGCATAAAATTGTATTCCGAATAACCATCGCAATATACCCAGTGCGACCATTCTTAATTGAATTAAGAATATACGCCGGAAATTAAAACCGTAGATAATATGTAAATTATCCAATATTTACCGATAGTTAATAATATAAATCCGACCGCGTGTATATTACGATTTACCTTAAAAACCAGTAAATTCGTTTTATTGTAACATTTTAGTATAACGAATATTTCGTTTACGTTATAATTTGTATGTAATTAAATTTAGTTACGCCGTTAGGACGCAATTCTGTTGCTTAAATAATCTAATCGCGTCCTCAAGCCGGTTATAATCGAATAATTATAGACCAGAGAACTCGCCGTTGTTTACGCGAATCACGCGCGTGTATTGCTTCATTGGAGTACGACATACCAGCTTCAGAGCTCCAGAGTTACTGAAGAATAATAAATATGCCATGCGCATAAACAGAGAACGGTATTGATTTTCTCCGTTCCCGAAACGATTCGAGTTCGTTGCACTGGCGCTCCCGACCAAAACTGTATAGAGGCAACCGCACCCGCTACTTTAACAACAGGACCGTAATATAAATATTACATACTTTAAGGCACTAAATATATTTGTTTACAGAAACGACTCCGCACCCAATAAGCGACCTCTCCAGGAGAACGAGAGGAAGGAGCTGTAAGGACCCGAATATAAATAATATTAATTTTACTTTGTTAAGAATATTTTTTGTTTTATTTAATAATATACGTTTTAAACCGCTTAAGCATAATTATTTAAGGTGACAGCGTAAGCCCACTAAATAATACGAACCACACCCCGTTTAATAAGAATTAATAAACCCGACTGAGCATAGCCGAAGCAAAATAAAACCACGCTGGGTTATCACCCAGAAAGAGTATAATGATAACATTTAGTCACTAGTGAATAAAATTTCATTTTAGTCACTGAAAACTAACGTATAAAACACGTGAAAAACTATTGGACGAATCAATTTATTGACTAGTACTGCTTTTAGTGTTAGGTCATAGGCGCATTAGTAGAACCGAGACACCTACCGCCGCCATTTTTTTTTTTGTGACGTCGCCCTTAGGATACCTTTGGTCGCCATTTTTTATATGCCCACGTGGGGATCGTCTTTTTTTCACCTGAGAATAAAAAGATTTTATGTAATCTGTTATTAATATTTATTAGGGTTGTTTTTATCAAAGGAGATTGCATAATTGTTATTACATTTCTTTTAATCCTATCTACAGATTGTAATCTTTGTACCTATACGAGAAATTTATTTATCCATTGGGGGTTGCGTTCTAATAAGGAGTCCTAGTCTTGTAAGACGGGAATCTGTTCGAGGGCTTCGCCCCTATCATAAAAATTGTATTATAATAAGAGGCTCTAGTCTCGTAAGGCATAGATGCCGTAAGACTAAAAATTAGATAAGAATGAAAATGATTAAATGGTATTATTGATGTTTTATAAAAGCAGATGGACTTGGTATTTTTGTTAAGTTAACATGTCTATTAAAATTATTACAGGTAGTGTAAGCCTAAAAATTAAATACGGATGAAAAGTGATTAAATCGTATTATTGATAGAAGCAGATGGAGTTTTTTTTTACGTTAATGTGTATTTTATGGTTATTAAAAGTATTACAGGTAACGTAAGACTAAACATTAAATATGAATGAAAATAATTAAACCGTATTATTGATAGAAGTGGATAGAATTGGTATTTTTTAAAGCTGGCGTTTATGTCTATCTAACATGAGTTTAAATATCATTCTGCCGGGAATAAATGTTTTTGTCCAACAGTTGTAATTTTTCACGTGTTTTATACGTTAGTTTTCAGTGACTAGAATCAAATTTTATTCACTAGTGATTAAATTTTGTATCCACAACGTATTCATGACAACCGGTCGACCGATCATGACAACCAAGACCTGGCTGCTAGACTCTTTTTTATACTTTTTTTAACCAAAAGTTTGAATTTGTTTGTGGAGCCATCTATGAGGGGAAATTTGAACTTGTATTATAATAAGCGGGCCTAATCCTAACTTGTAAGGCAGGCATAGGGCTTCAAAACTTGCTTTCGGTCTTAGGTCTCTAGTCCCTAAGCGGGAAATTTGAATTTGAATTTGTATTTAAGTGTTTACATTCTGATTACCTATTGCGAGAAATTTGAATTTGTATTCTAATAAGGGGCCTATTGCTAACTTATAAGACAGACATAGGGCTTCGCGAATTGCTTTCACGTCTTAGCCCCTGGTCCCTTGACAGGAAATTTGAATTTTTATTAAGTGCTTATATTCTGATTACTTATTACGAGAAATTTGAACTAGGATTCTAATAGGCCGGCCTAATGCTAGCTTATAAGACAGGTATAATGCCTGGCAACCTGTTCTCGGGGCGTAGACCCCAAGCCCCTTGGCGGGAAATTTGAATTTGTATTCTAATAAGAGGGGCCCTAATGCTAACTTATAAGACAAGTGTAGGTCTTCGCAACTTACTCTAGGGGCTTCGACACCTTGTCCTGATCCCTAGGTGTAAAATCTGAATTTGTATTTAAGTCTCTGTAAGTTAAGGTGGTAAATTTGAATCTGTATTATAGTAAGATGGGCCCCTTGACGAGAAATCTACATTTGTGTTTGCCTCTTCATTCTGTTTGGTTATGGCGGGGAATTTAAATTTGTATTCTAGTAAGGGGCCCTAATGCTAACTTGTAAGACAGGTGTAGGGCTTCAAAACTTGCTCTCTCGGTTTAGCGGCCCGCCATAACCTGCAAAGACTTAAATACAATTTCAAATTTTCCTCCAGGGACCAAGACTTGAAATCAGGTTGTGAAGCCCTATGCTGGTCTTGTAAGTCAGCATTAGGTCCCTTATTAGAATACAAGTTCATATTTCTCGCAGTAAACAATCAGAATGCAGAGACTGAAAGATTTAATAAAACATTGAAAGCAATTTGTATCAAGGGGCTAAACACCGAGAGCAAGTTATGAAGCCCTACAACTGTTTTACAAGTTAACATTAGGGCCCCTTATTAGAATACAAATTCAAATTCCCCGCTATAACCAAACAGAATGCAGAGACAAACACAAATTTAGATTTTCCGTCAAGGGGTCCTATTAGAAAACAGATTCAAATTTACCACGTTAACTTACAGAGACTTAAATACAAATTCAGATTTTACACCTAGGGGCCAGGACAAGGTGTCGAAGCCCCTAGAGTAGGTTACGAAGCCCTACACTTATAAGTTAGCATTAGGGTCCCTCTTATTAGAATACAAATTCAAATTTCCCGCCAAGAGGCCTGGGTCAGAATGTAAACACTTAACTACAAATTCCGAAACAGCTTTCGCCGAAAGCCTCATGTCGCAAAATTTTACCTATATGAAGCGTAAAACGAACAACTGTAATGCATATGTGTAACCATTTAATGCATTTATTTTCTGCTTAGACCTTGTACACATAATTATAACTGTCATCCTTCAATATTTTTACTTTTTAATTGATATCACTATTAAAGGGAGCACACAATGAAGCGCAAAACAGACATGTGCATATGTGTAACCATTTATCGTACTAACGCATTTTATTTCTGCTTAGACCTTGTACACAAAAATTAACGTTCTCAAGGTACAAATCGTTTAAAGCGTGGCAACTTAATTATTCATTTTTTATTATGTATAATGGTGAAGGTGACTTCCTCAAGGTAAAATATAAGCATGTTGCAATAAAATTCGTACATAGCTAAAGGCCACAACCCTCAAATGGAACTCAAAAAAATGTAATAGTAGTTTTAATAACAATTATGCAGTCTCCTTTATAATAAACCCTATTAGGAAAACACATTCATTTAACACGATGTCGATGAGTTGTTATTACTTTTCGATTGCATTGTAAACAATAAATACATTCTATAGGTAAAATTGTTTTAAAGCATGTTATTGCCGTAAGCAAACTAATCAAGCATAACTGAATTACTCGTTTTATTTTAATGACTTCGAAGTGAAATAATTGAAACTATGTATAAATAAATTTTCGTATAGGTAAAAGGTCACAATCTGTAGATAGGAATTAAAAGAAATGTAATAATAATTTGAATTACAATTATGCAATGTCTTTTATGATAAACGCATTACGAAAAATAAACCACATTGTAAAAACAAAATCATTTATTCCTGGCAGAATGATATTGAAGCTTCATGTTAGATAGACATAAACACCAGCTTTAAAAAAATACCAAGGCTATCCGCTTCTATCAATAATACGGTTTAATAATTTTCATTCATTTTTAATTTTTAGTCGTACGTTACCTGTAATAATTTTAATACCTATAAAATACATATTAACTTAAAAACGACAAGTCCACCTGCTTCTATAAATAATACGATTTAATCATTTTTCATACGTATTTAATTTTTAGGCTTACACTACCCGTAATAATTTTAATAGACATGTTAACTTAAAAAAAATGCCAAGTCTATCTGCTTCTATAAAACATCAATAATACGATTTAATCATTTCCATTCATACCTAATTTTTAGTCTTACGGCATCTATGCCTTCCGAGATTAGAGTCTCTTATTAGAATATAATTTTCATGACAGGGGCGAGCCCGCAAACAGATCCCCGTCTTACAAGACTAGGACCCTTTATTATAATGCAACCCCCAATGCATAAAAAAATTTTTCGTATAGATAAAAAGGTTACAATCTGTAGATAGGATTAAAATAAATGTAATAGCAATTACGCAATCTCCTTTGATAAAAACAACCCTAATAAATATTAATAATTAATAAAAGATTAAATAAAATCTTTTGTTCTCAGGTGAAAAAAATACGATCCCCACGTGGGCATATAAAAAAATGGCTTCCAAAGGTGTCCCAAGGGTGACGTTACAAAAAACAAAATGGTGGCAGTAGTTGTCTCGGTTCTACTCACATTATATCAAGATACATTTCTTATTAAATATATTTGTTTTTTATTTCACGCATTTTTTTTATTGTCTCCAAGAAATGTACTATGAGTCCCTGTTAAGGACTATAATTACGTCGCATGTGTGTACTTAACCTAGAACTTAAACTATAATGGTATATGTCATAGTGAGAAATGCCCCAGTGGGCACTCTCTAGAGTTACTTAAATAGTTGTACACAGTATTTCACATATGAACGTACATGCATAACGAAACGGTCGTGTGTTCGATTCCTCTATTACAATATAATTTTTTTTCAAAAGAAGATTACAGTCCTGATTCCATTTTATTGGTTTATAGAATATCAAAGGGCACGAAAATTATATATTTTTTTATATAGAACGTGAACCATCATTAATTTCTAGTAAAAATTGTAACGTTTTGTGTGTTAAATTAAGGCCATTACATTTTTATGCAATTTTGAAATTTAATAGGCGTTTTAGGTATTCTTGAAAGCAAGCTGTTTACGACAATTTTAGGTTTTATTGATAAGTGGGAATTTGTGAAAAAACACAAAATACAAAGGGCATAGTCCATACTTTATTTTATGAGGCCTACTTGATTTATAATTGGTTGGGAAAAATGGACGTAAATCTTAATGTACCTCCATCAGAAATTCTTCTGTTGGTTATTCAATTGAAACCCATCTTTGGTCAAATTAACCTTGGAAAAAATGTAATCACCCAATTGACGTTTTTTTAACGTCAGTAATGTTTGTAACTATGATTTTAAACATTGCGACTTTAAAGTGGCATTTGTTATAAAGGATCCGTCCAAGTTTGATCAACGTGTGGTCATTCAATTATTGTGTGCTGAGGGTTTTCAACTAACGCAAATCCATTTCCGATTACAGACTGTAAGGTAGTGGTGTCCGTCCATAGTATCGTACAGAAATTGGGTTACAGAAAAGTTTGTGCGGAATGGGTTCCTCATGTCTCAAACGTAGTAAAAGAAAATTTGCAAAGAAAAAAATGAAGGGTTTTAGAACATCCACTCCATAGCCAAGATTTATCGCCTTGCGAGGGCCCTCTAAAAAAGGTATTGAGAGGTAAACGCTTTGAACCGGACGCTGAAATACAAAACGCCGTCAAGGAATTCTTCAACCAGCAGTCATGAGAATTTTACGGGCAAGGTATAAATCGGTTGATGAAGCTGTAGGATATGTGCCTTAATTTTAAAGGTGATTATTTGTAAATTTTTTCCGAATATATCTTTTATAGACCAAAGATGGGTTTCAATTGAGCAACCCTAGCATATATAGGTACTTGTAATTTCGATATTAAGATCATTATTTACGACATTTACGTATATTTTGAAAAATTATTATTATTGATATATGATTAGAGATATAGAAAACAAAAGAAGTCGTACTAAAGTAAGCTTAGTTTTGTAGCAATTGATAGTCAATTTGCTATAACATAAATGTGTTTTTTTGTAATCTATGTATTTTCTCTATTTGATGCAAAGTCAATTAAATAAAAAATAAATTCTTAACAGAATTTATTAGTAGTATTTTATTCATTAAGGAAGTAAAACAGCGGTTTTAATTCCGGGAAGAGAAATATTCATGAAAGCGGTTTTTACTTTCGCAGTGTAAATAACATTTTTCACGACCGGGAACAATAAAAACTATAACGATTAAAATTAATTTTGAAAACCTGTCATCAAAAATAATAAAGTAAGAATTTTCGCTTTATGCAATTGGTGTTTCTATTTTGTGGAGACTTTCGGGCAAAGTCAATGACGCTCCCTCCCATTCTCTGTTGTTAGATTTCTATGAATTGACCGACATCCGGCCCAGGTGAATAAACTTTGATCTAAGTCAATGATCTCGAAGAGATCAATGAACTTTGAACTGGTTTATTTTATATTTCAAAGAATTGTAGTATGACTCCTAGCGGATTGTTTTTAGCTAGGCCAGTGGCTTTGAAGAGGTCAGCGAAGTTTGTAGTTTGTTTTTTAGCTCGTAACCTTGAGGAAGTTTGTGAAATTGGCAAATCTGTATGGAAATACCACATTACCTTGATATTCCCCGCCAAAAATGAGCTTGGCCTTGGCAACACCTGGAAATATGGCCACATCTTGAGGCATGACACTACAGCTGGGGCGATAAATGGGGTAGATTTACTACTATTGTATATACCTATTTTGTAGTTTTCATGACAAGTTCTTTTCTAAATATATTTGATGGTTGAGTATCTTTTTTGTGATTAGTTACAACCAATTTAAAGTAATTGCTCACAATAGTGCTCAACAGCAAAGCGTAATATGGCTTGTGTAGTAAGTAATGTTAGCTGTGAATCAAATGCAACAAAATCATCGGTGCATAACCCCTTTTAGCCAATAAGTTTTTAGAGAAATTACTAATATAATATTCAGTTTTTTTTGTTGCTTAGACTCCATTTATTAGGTAACTAAAATGCATAAATATTTACGGTGTATCATACGAACTAATACGTTCTTTAACAAACCCAATATACCATTGTCATAGTTATGTGCATCCGTATCGTTTCGGATCGCCCGACGGTTAATATTCATGGATTAGCGATAAAGAAATTATGTTCTGGTTATACATTTGAAGTCACTTAATTCGCTTCTAATCAGCATTTCTGTATCAACAAGGGAAGTCAAACCGTAACAAGTGCTTGTTAACAGTGAAACATTAGAGTTACAAATTTATCTATTCTAAATAGTCACTAAATCTTCACTGCAGCTAGCTCAAAGTTAACCCGGTTTCTTAATTTTTAGCGCGTTAACGTGGTAAGTTATTACAAAAAGCTGAAACCGTTAAATTTAAATACATGAAATGCAAACACTGCACTTACCCTCTCGGTTATGGTGCAGAAGACACCTACCTGTAACAAAAGGTTCAAATAATTTATCTAATTAATATCGAAAGTACTTAATTTTACTAAAGCCTTTACTAAATTAAAATTCGGGAAACATTATAGAATTTACATGATTCTTGAAAATAGTAATTTCAGTTCTAAATTTATGAATTTAATCAACAGCGTAGCCTCTCTTTGAATATTACACTTTACGTACAAATAAAACGTCCACTGAAAGAAAGGAAAAGTTCAAAATGTTAAATTTAACAAATCATTAGTGGTAAAAACGCATACATCAACAAATAAAAAACAGTGAATGTATCTAGGTCCTCAAATCTATGTCAATGAGTTTGATTATGCAGATATCTTTGTCTTCACTGTTCCACAATACAATTGATAAACTCACATAATAAATTTTCACTCATCCGTATTTATAAACAATATCGTTAATACGGTTCATAACAAACTTAACGCGTTTAATAATGTACTAGAGTAAAAATTACAGGATCCTAAGAAATTATTTTTGCTGCCTTCATGTATATATAATGTCTTATGTTGAATGGAAAAAATCTGGGGTGTCTCCACGCAACATTCCCGTGTACATACATATATACCATAAAAGTACTAGTAGATTTATATAATATACATAATAAAACTCTACGTTCAACGCAAAAATTAAAATGAAATTTCGTGTCCTTCAACACTTTAATTCTACTCCGTAACAAAAATTTCTTAATGAGTCACTTTTGTTAGATAATGTCCAATGTCTGGTATTTAAGTCAAAATACATTTATAAGTAGTTTCTAATGTTTAACACAGGTACAACATGTTGACAATGTACGCCATGGTAAAGTTAAATGCATATTAAGTGTCCTATGTATATATGACACTGGTACAATGTGAGTAAAATCTGAAATAGTATGGGTTTAACGACTCATGAAACAAAAAATTATTTTTATTTATGGTAGGGTTCAAAACATTCTACATACAGGGTTACATCGCATTTTGAACAAAAAGTCAAAGGTTTTTTCTGGCAATTTGGAAATTGGCATCTACGCTGTTTTTCCCTCCGTCTTATCAAACGGCTGTTTCCATCATACCGAACATCAGGCACTACGTCACGCACGTTGTGTTTCCGATGGCTAGAATGGCCTTGTTTTAAATAAAATGTGGCAACACTTCTTCGGCAATCTAAACAAGATAAAGAACCTGGTCCGTGAATTTTTCTGTACAGAATCCATCCATTTGTTACGGACATGTCGATCATTCTTGCAATTAACGACCAGTACCATTTTTTCCTTTAATCCTAATAGCACATTTGCCAACTATCCAGTCATGATGATCAACACCTCCCATATATTGATTGTACACTTTGATAACATTAGGTTGTTTAAATTTACACCACCTTGAAGCATTACCTAATGGTTCAATGGTATCAAAATTTGTACCAATGGTAACACATTTGTTATCGTTACATTTTAAGATTAAAATTTTGTGATGATCCTAAAATTCATCACATTATCCAATCCTAGTACAGAAATTCCTATCAAAACTTCTTTCCTATTTATTTCCTCAAACTGAATGTAGTATTGTTTATAAATCCTATCAGTTTCCCACTCCTTTTCCCTCTCATAGTAAATCCTCTATAAATATCCGCGCTCACCTTCACTCATCAATTCGAATTTAATTTCACGTGATCTAGAAATCCTAACCAGTGAATACCAAATTACCTGCCTGCTTGTTATAACCTGCCTGTCATTAATTCCATTCTAACCTGCCAGACATATTTCCTGATCTTTCGATATCCTAGTGCCAGTTATCAAAATAATTATCCAGAAACGTAAGTAGCTATTTGCACTTTCTCGGTATTTGTACCACGAGGAGTGGTAAGTAGTTACCCAGTAACGTGGTTCTACTACTGGTGGCTTCGGCCCCAAGAAGTAAGGCTACTTTACGAAGTCCCTTTCCTGCCTAATTCTAGTATCCGGGAAACAATCTCAAATCTGCCCCATCGGTGTACGTACCTCGAAGGATAGATAAAGATTGTTAATAGTATTGCTTTATTAATGGTGGTTTCGACCCCAATTATAAGGTAATCCTATGCTGTCACATCCCTGTAATTTCCCCTATTACCCTTGTATAAACCTGATCCCTATCTAACATGTGTTCTGTGTTACTACCACGAAGGGTGTATAGAAATCATTAGTTATCCATTTAATCCAGATTCACAATATAATACTCATACCGTTACCAGCTTAGTGTAAATCACATCCCTTTAATTTTCTCTATTATCCTGGTGTAAGCCGAATTCATATCTACCCTTCATTCGGAGGTAACACCCCGGAGACTGCATAGAAATCATTAATTCAATAACCGATCTTAATTCACCAATATAAAACTTATACCGTCACCAGCCACTTATCAGAATACTACTTACCCCTATATCCTCCCTCTGTTACACACCTTCTTGAACTCCTGTCCGAACTCCTACCACCTGGTATCGGAACCAAATTATCCTCACACATGGTCCTGTAATTTCAAGATAACACCACCAGGATAAACTTCACAAAAATCCTATTTAGTCCAACTCCAGTACTAATTATTACACATAATTTAGTGCACCATATTTCCATTTCACATGATTTAAACTTTATATTAAAGTTTCTCCATTTAGTTACCCGATTAATGATAATACACCAGAACAGTTAAATAAACCACATTGTATTATACATAATTCATTTAGTACAGTTGTGTTCAATCTATTTTAATAGTATACATTAAAAATTAATTCACATTCCCAAACATCCAAATTTTACAATACAACACTAACAAATAGCTGATTATAACAATTGCAAATGTTGGTGTAGGTTAAGGGTTGTCCTAACCTGTTTTAGTTCCGTAGCTTTCCAGTCAATATCAAACAATTATATTCAATTGATTAAACCTCCTTTAACTCACATAGGTTGCACCCCTATATTTGCAATTACGCACAAATTCATTATCTCAAAGAAACATAATGGAATCACTGTCTTACCTGATTGAAGTTGTTACTCCACTTTCATAAAAACCACTCGGTCCATTTATCTTCACCCCACCATTAACCCGACCGAAATTCATTATTGTTAATTAATTATTATTACACTTACTAAGCAAAAAAAAAACCCGCGGAAAATAACCGACACATGCTTAATGACTTTTGTTACAGCTTGCGACCAGGTGCGATCAAACCCGAAGCCAGATTCCGACATCGGATTCAAACCACAGAACTGAGTTTAATTTTATTTTATACGCCAGAATGAAATTGTTTGTTTCTATATTATTTAAAAGTATTATACTTTAATTTCAGTTCGCAAATTATATTCTTAATATACTTCTTATATATTGTGTTGCTTTATTCTCTAACTCCAGGCAATACAACATACATTTGAAGTGTTGAAACTTGCCAACTGAACCTCCCCTGTGGTACTGAGCTAGCAAACCAGGGCAATTAATAAAACAATTGTTGTACACTCGTTTAGGGTGTTATAATTTCACCATTTTTATCAAATCGATAATAAAGTGTGTCACGCCCTTTCTTTGAAAGTTCTTTTGAATTTGAAAGTAGGCACTTATCTGTTCTGTGTTCACGCATTGTTCCTGTAACAAGTAGGATAAGAAAAGTATAGATTATTGCAGTTTATACCTGTTTCACGAAATCCATTTGATTTTAGATGAATCAGTATCTCACGGTTTGTAAAAAAGTTATCAAAATATACCAAGTGGTCATTAGGATTTCAACGATTACTTAAAGATCTGTAATAACTTGCGAACCTTGCAGTAAAGTTACATTTTTATCTTTGCCAGTATAAACAGAAAATTTGTAGCAATATCCATCTGAGCTACATAGCGCCCATGATTTATATTCAAATCGAATTGGTTTTGCTTGTATAAATTGCTTCATACGATGATGCCCATAGTATTTCACAGTCATTTAATCAATTGATAAATGAGTAGAAAATATACCCCATTGATGAAATGCTTAGCTTATTTTATTTATTAGTGGACGAATTTTATAGCACCTACAATGAAATACATAATGTTAGAATTCTGACATTGTTATTTTACGTTATTTTATTTACCTATCAGTCAAATCAATTTCGTCGTTGTTGCAACAGTGAAAAACTGATTTCAATTTCAAGTATATATTTCGAGACATTGCATTCGCTACAAGTTGTATTCTGGTGTCTTCATCTGAACTCCAATAATAGCTTTTTAGAAGGTAAAATATGGTAACCAGAAAATATTAAAAATCCAATAAACAGTCACAGTAAAATCAGCCAATTTTTTTACAGATTTAGCATATCTTTCCGCTTCTTCTCGCAATAAATTATACACATCGTCGGAGAAAAATTTTTCAAACAGTTTTACAGGAGATAAATCATGTATTTCAGCATTAATAATTTTAATTTTCTCATTTTCAGACCGTGACTCTCTTATTGTGTTTGTATAGGATGGCTGAGATGTATGCCAATGGAAGTAATATTAGTTAACTTCTTTTTACCCGTACTTGTTGAAGAGGTTTTATCAGGTTTCTTACGAGTACATTGCGTATCAGGATTATCATCACGGTTAGACACATTAGCTCCTTGTAATTGAATTTCTATATTTCCAGGAATATCATTGATTTATATATCTACACTATCCGCATTTTCCCAATGTTTATAAAATTCCTCATCTTCGAATAACGCTTCAATATCTTTACCACTTAAAAACGGCTTACTTGCTATGTTTTTACACCACATGCACTAAATGAATAAGGGAGCATCGTCTCTAATTTATATACCAACAATCTCTGCAAGAATTATCTAGTCTGGACGTGTAGATTCAAGGTATAAACGAACTGGACCAGTGTCCTATAAATATGACATCATATTTTGTAGTTCTTGATTCCTGTTTATGATAAGATCAAAGTTTGAAATAATTATGCAGTTTTAGCATTTTCAAAAAACTGAGGAAAACTAAACGTGTGACAAGTGAAGAAAAATGAATCTTTCTTCTAAATTATTCTTCTGTTTATAATTACTAATTTCTTATAAAAGTAATGGTACAATCTTGCTCCTAAAAGATGACAAGATAATATAAAATTAAAAAAAAATACATTATTGAATTACAACTAAGAAATAAAAATTGCTATTTTTTCTGTCCTATGTATATATATATATATATATATATATATATATATATAATATATTTCCAAATTTCCATGTATTTTAAGACTTATGGCAAGAAAAAGAAAAATGTGAAATTTCTTTTTCTTGTAATATCTTTTTTGTTATATTAGACATATAAATTTTATTTGCACTTTCTTAAGATATTTTTTATGCAGAATTTATAAATTTATATATCAATTTGGATTTTTTGCACTTTCTATTTTTAGTTTCAACCCCTAAATTAAATTTTTCTTATGGAACGACAAGTCGGCTTTGAAATAATTGATCGTGTTTTTTTATCCTCTTTACAATGATATAGCACATGTACTATCTATTTTTAAAAACAACAAAGAAAATTAAAAAAAAATGTATTTTATTAAAGACTCTAACAATAAGTAGGCCGTGAAACATAAAAACACAATCGAATTTAATGTCACTTAAAAATTATTCGTTCCAGAATATTTTTGTGTCAAACATGGCTTTATTTACTAATACTGAAAAGTTTGATATGTTGAGTTGTTACATTTTGTCTCATAAATACAGTTTAGAAGCTGAACGGATGTACTTGAGGCTTTATCCTGAAAGAAGGCAACCCAGTGCTCGTACATACAGAAATTTGGTAATTAATTTAAAAGAATATGGTTCATTTTCAAAACCTACTAGAAATCCGAAATTACAGAATGAAGATGCAGAACTAAATGTATTACTATCAGTTATTGAAAATCAACATCTGTTAGAGATATTGAACGTAACACTGGTATTTCGAAAATTACATCACAAAGAATTTTAAAACGTCACAGGTATCATCCGTACAAGTACACCATTCTGCAGGAACTTAGAGATGGAGATCAGGGGAGAAGATTACAATTTTGCCAATGGTATGTTAATCAATATGAGAATAACGATAATTATCCAGCTACGATTTTGTGGTCTGACGAAAGCAGATTTACAAATAATGGCCTTTTCAATAGACACAATGTTCACTTTTGGGACCGTGAAAATCCTCACGTTGTTAAGGAAAGTCGGCATCAAGTGATATTTGGTTTTAACGTCTGGTGTGGCATTTTAGGCGCTAAACTTATTGGGCCCATATTTTTTAACGAAACATTAAATGGTGAAACGTATTTGAATTTACTACAAACCGATTTAGAAAATAAACTTGATGATTTACCACTGATTGAGAATAGTAATATCTGCTTCCAACAAGATGGCGCCCCACCCCACAATTCAAACATAATCAGCGAATATCTTAATAATCGGTTTCCAAATTCATGGATTGGTAATCGAGGACCAATTTTAAGGCCACCCAGATCTCCAGACTTAACGCCATTGGACTTTTTCCTTTGGAGCTACGTAAAAAGTCGAGTGTACGTGCAAACATTTGAGAATGCCGAAGATCTTCGTGTAGCTGTTCTTGCAGCATTTGGTAGCATTAAACGCCAAAAGCTACACAGAGCAATTACGTCGACACTACGCAGGGCACAATTATGTTTAGAACGGAATGGTCAATTGTTTAAACATCTTTTATAATTGGATAATTTTCTCCAATACTATTACCTGCTTAACTCTTGTTGTTATCTATTATTTGTCGTTTTCTCATGTTTCACGGCCTACTTATCGTTAGTCTTTAATAAAATACATTTTTTTTTTTTTTGTTGTTTTTAAAAATAGATAGTACATGTGCTATATAATTGTAAAGAGGATAAAAAAACCCGATCAATTATTTCAAAGCCGACTTGTCGTTCCATAAAAAAAATTTAATTTAGGGGTTGAAACTAAAAAACAGAAAGTGCAAAAAAAAATCAAAATTGATATTTAAATTCTGTATAAAAAATATCTTAAGAAAGTGCAAATAAAATTTATATATCTAATATAAGAAAAAGATATTACAATAAAAAGAAATTTGACAAAAGTCTTAAAATACATTTCACTAATCCTTAGGAGTAATTCATCTAATTTAACCAAATCTGTATCTTTTATAATAAGCGAGATCCTCATGCTGGAAATGTTATATGGGACACGTTGTATATGTATTTATATCACACCGGTACATAATGGGTTAAAATAAAATTTAAAACAATTTTGACAAAAAAAAAATGATTTCCGCGTTGGGGGTTATAACTCTTATTGCTTGCAATACCAGTCCCATAATTTAACCCGTTTAACCTATAGATCCTTTTGTGTTTCACATTTATTGTTGGCATATTATTAAATTGTTACACAGTTTTACTTTTGACTATTTTTGTCCATTTTTGGTTTAATATTTAAGCTGAAGGTACGTACGTTGTTTTTATAATTTATATTGATTCTGTAGTATCCCAGTCGAAAATCTATATGTAAGAATAATCTTTTATTAAAATATCATTTCTAGTGCCTGTATCAGATTGAAATATCATATTTAATCGGTTTTGCATGAGCATGAGAAATTTGAATGTAATAACTCAATTTAAACGACAAGTTTCCTTAAAACATTTTGAAAACTGTGTAGTTTAACAAGCACTTCCGGTAATCCTACGTATCCCAAAAGTTGACAAGAATCTGCTATAATAGCCGTGTGCCAAATTTCATTACTCCAGCACAAACGGTCTGACCGATATCGTGTTTACATGCACACGCTCGCATGCAGCCACACGCGCGCAAACACTCGCGCACACTCGCCCGGACGCACGCACGCGCGCACACGCATACACACGCACTCAAATAGGCGCACCCACACGTACACGCACACACAGGCACACACACGCACACACACACACACACACACACACACACACACACTCACACACGCACGCACACGCACGCACACACACACAGACAGTATGCCAAAAATGATCAAAATGGAATCAGGGTCCCTCAAAATGCGAAAATACGTCAAAATCTCCTACCTGCCCTTTACTATACTTCGTAAAGTATACGGGAATGTAAAAAAGCAACACCTATATGTTTATGAAGAACTAAACTAAAAGTAACATCATCAAAAATACCCTCTCAATTTTGAAATCATGTGTATATATACCCAGAAAATTATAAGCTGTTATTTCACATTTGTTATTGCTATGTAATATTTTTTGTCGATAATTTCTGAATAATAAAATATTACCAGAACATAATAGATTACAATAAGAGAATTTTATACTGTAACTAATTTTTTAAACATTTAAATAATGATACCTTGTATTTAACTTCTTTTTTATTATGGTTTTACGTTCTTTTAATTAATGGCTACTTTAATTCACGAGTAATGCGCTTATGGAGCGCTGAACTTCATTGGACAGACCTAAAATAGGTGCTTAAGTTGCCTGCCCTTGCCGGAGAATTAGCAGATTAATATTCTTGGAAAACAATAAATGCCGAAAGATATCAAAATAACATTCTTGAATCAGCTCCATGACGATGAAATCCGACAACGATACTTCCAACAAGATAATGCAAGACCTCATATAGCTGGAACCATATTGGAATTTCTACAGCACTTCGATGATCGATTAATTTCAAAAAATATTTCGGTTACCAAGATCTTGTGATCTCTCTCTTTTGAATTTCTTGTTATTTTCTCTTCTAAAAAATACAGTATTTAAAACACCTGTTCATACGATTTTAGAACTAAGAGCAAGAATCACCACCGCATGTAATGCAATAACACGAGAGTTGTTGCAAAGTGTTTTCGAAAATATGAAACGACGTGGAAGCAATATGAAGGAAAGCATTTTCAGCACCCCTTGTAAAAGTGTACAAACTGTAACATTTTGTAATCGTTCCCAACTTTTAATTTGTTTACAAACTGAAGTCTGGTTTTGTACACCTAACAAGAATTTGGAAGTATCGTCATTAACACAAACGTGATAATTTTGTTTTATAAATTTACTGTATATTAAATTTAGCAAATTTCCTTACAACACTGCATTTTTAATTTAAACGTCAATAGTTCATTGAAAAGCATCAAGAACTACATATAATTTTTGGTATCATAATAAACTCAACTTTATAATCCTTGGAGTTACTTTGTGCTCATAGTATCACTATAGTGTTGGTATACTAATCCAGTTTTAGTAGGGTATACATTTTTATATGTCAATATTATATAATTCTTTCTAAAAAAATATTACTGAGTAAATATTTAATTCTCCTCATAAATCGTCGAACAATGAACAAAATTCTCAGTGGTAATGTAAAAGGGAGTGAGAGTATTCAAAATAATTGGACACGGTAATAGTGTCATATTAATATACCTAATCAACACAAACAAAAGCTTCCATATAATATCCGGCAATAATCTCTTGAGATTTATTCTCAGTAAATTACTGACAGGCTTGATTCAGACATGTGATTAGAAAGTATCCAACCACTACATAAAGTTTACAAACAACAAAGAAATAAATTGATAATTTTCATTTCATTTAAAACAAGTACATTGGACAAACTTCTCGAGTTAGACAATAAAAGAGTGATATTCGGGTAACTAAAAATTCTTGTGCTTTAAGTGAATAGTTACTAAGCATTAACCCCTGTTCTGATTTTAACAGTGCTAAAGTTTCAAATTTGAAAACAATCATTGTAAATGAGATAACCTAGCAATCTTTGAAACTACAAAATAAAAAATGAGATATTCAGTGTTTTACTAATTCACATTGGTATTTAAAATACTTAGCTATTGTGGCTTTTCAATGGTGTTCTATACAAATCTAAACGATTCGACATCACTTAAAGTTATCGTCCTCAGTACTAATACAACCTTGCAGAATTCTTTATGATAACTGTAAGTAAAATCGAAACGTCTGAGGTGTGTAAAACATTAAAACGCAAGAAACTATTTTACATATGTGTAATAAGGGTGAAGGTTTACTAATATGTTAGTATTTGATTACTTTGGGTGCTAATAGCAACTTACCCTTAACGATTGCGTCTGTTATTATTTTTTACAAATGAGAAGTAAATATGTGTATATATGTGCGTTTGTGTGCGTGTGTGTGCGTGTGCGTGTGCGTGTGCGCGCGCGTGTGTGTGCGTGCGTGTGTGTGCGTCTATGTCTGTGTATGTGTCTGTGTCTGTGTATGTGCCTGCGTCTGGGTCTGCGTCTGTGTCTGTGTCCGTGCCCGTGTCCGTGTATCTGCCTGTGCCTGTGTCTGTGCCTGTGTCTGTGCTTGTGTCTGTGTCTGTGTCAGTGTCTGTATCTGTATTTGCGCCTGGGTCTGCGTCTGTGTCTGTGTCCGTGCCCGTGTCCGCGTCCGCGTCCGTGTCCGTGTTCGTGTCCGTGTCCGTGTCCGTGTCCGTGTCCGTGTTCTTGTCCGTGTCCGTGTCCGTGTCCGTGTCCGTGTCCGTGTCCGTGTCCGTGTCCGTGTCCGTGTCCGTTTCCGTGCCCGTGTGCGTGTCCGTGTCCGTGTCCGTGTCCGTGTCCGTGTCCGTGTCCGTGTCCGTGTCCATGTCCGTGTCCGTGTCCATGCTCGTGTCCGTGTCCGTATCCGTGTCCGTGTTAGTGTTCGTGTCCTTGTCCGTGTCCGTGTCCGTGTCCGTGTCCGTTTCCGTGTCTGTGCCCGTGTCCGTGTCCGTGTCCGTGTCCGTGTCCGTGTCCGTGTCCGTGTCCGTGTCTGTGCGTGCGTGTGCGTGTGCGTGTGCGTGTGCGTGTGCGTGTGCGTATGCGTGTGCTTGTGCGTGTGCGTGTGCGTTTGTGTGCGTATGCGAGTGCGTGTGCGTGCGCTTGCTCATGGGTGTGTGCGTGTGTGTGTGTGTATGTGTGTTAGAGTGCGTAAGTTTGTCAGTGTTATTTATTTGTTCTACACTGCTTCATTCACATTCAACTCTGTATTCACAGCATCTGCATATTTCATTCTTTCATCATTATTTGCTACTTTATATACCCTAATTCTGGACGTTCGCACTACATTTGCTTTTCTATTTCATACCCACTTTCGCCCTAAACACACTCTCGATACTACCAACCCATTCATTGATATCTCCCAATATCACCAGTCTTTCGTTTGGCTTACATATGTTCAACAGGTTCTCTACATTGTTCCAGAAGTTCTCACATGCTTGGTCTCTTTCTCCATTCACCCGTGCATAGCATACAATGAGAAAAATTGTTCTAAATTCCACTTTCACTCTAACCCACATTACCCGGGGGAACATATGTTCGCCCTTTCACTCACGATCGCTCCAACTCCTTTTGCGCCATGCACTTCAGCGTCAACTCCTGGTCATAGTGCTAGGCTGCTGTCCTCCATCTCAACATCCTTTTTGCGCTTTGTCTCCGTTACACACAGAATATCAAGCTGCCTTTCATACATTGCATTCAAAAATTCAAGTTTTTTACCATGCATACCTCTAACGTTTCACTTACCGGCTGGGCATTCATTCCTTACACAGTCGTCAGCAACGGGGCCCGTCTGTTTCGACCTTGACTGTCCCTTGTATCGAGGTCGAACCTAGGCAATTGTATTATACTTTTTTGTACTTACGTAGCGGGCAGACCGGTTACTAGCCAAATCGTGCCCCGGGCAATGTAGCATCCCTACTAACGATATCGCCTTACTACCGGACAGTTATTTGCCTACTTCCCCGACAGGAAAGAAACTAAGAAGTAGAGAATGGGTGCTAAAACTAACGACCCAAAAGGATTCTCGAAACCTTCCAATAGTTAAATTTGAAAAAATATCAGAATTTGACCTAAATGACACCAGTAGGGATCAAGTTTATTTGTACGAAATGTATTCCGCATTCTTAAGAGGTGATGTACTCTCAAATTTTTCAAAACGTGATCCTGAAAAAATCGCACCCCCTAGATGGCTGATAACGGCAAATAGGATTTTGAGACCTTATGTAGCTTCAAAACAACCTTCAAACGGATTGAAAACAATTACCGAATTTATATGAAAAGTGTATGCTCCTGTTTGGTTTGATATTAATACCAAACCATCGTGAACTGAAGCCTCCAGACATTTATTTCCTCTGATAACAAGATCAAGATATCTACCAACTGCTGTAAAAGATATGATTAATCCGGTCATACAGAGGAATACATTTTTTTCTCATCCAGAAAACATTCTGTTGGCAATGCTTAGAGATGGTCGAAAGCTTATTAGAGAACTTGCGCTAAGAAGAGTTCTTAAATGTAGGGCAATAGGCCTTGAAAATAGCAACATCCGAGAGTTTAAAGTTCCTAAACTGAATTTTGATGTTCAAGACTACACTGATTTGATAAACTTGCAGTACATTAGTGTAACTGGACCACCACTCACAAGAACAATATCAGATGATGCCCTGCAAGATACGATTGTGACAGTTCCTGACGATATTGAAGTTTTGAAATACCCTTATGATACACAAGCCATTGAAAGGTGTATTAGAACAGTCACCGAAGCTTCTGTTTTATTAAGCGAAACAGAATCAAGCGGTGGCTTGATTAGAACTCGGATTGCCTCCAGAAAAAAAAATCCGAAAACTGAGACCAAACAACCATTTTTGAAGGGTTTAGAATTTAGGTCTACAAAATAGTAATTTACGTTGATAAGATGAAGGTAAGGAGGGAGGTGGGGAGGAGCTCGCCATGCAGCCACTTCCACCTGATGAGTTCTGGGTTATTTCATTCATGAATTCTCTCTTTTTATTGAGTGAAATAAGCGAAAAGCTGCATATAGTGCATATTTCAATCACATTTCCATTACAGGATTTGTGGAAAATTCGAGGTGGCCAGGCACCTGAAGATGGCGTTTGTTAGAGCTGAAACTTTGCATGAATGATCAACAACAGTGATGCCAACTTGTTAGCACCCAGGTTACACGAAATCTAACAGTTTATTTTTTTCCCATATAGATCGGCCCACCCTACCACACCCTGTTTATAAATTTTCAATATCGTAGTTCAGATAGTTTTGAGAATATATATATATATATATATATATATATATATATATATATATATATATATATATATATATATATAGGCCAAAATCTCATGGGGTCCTATTTTAGAGAATCTTTTTCAAATTTTAGATTTAAATATGATTAAAATGTGATTAAATGTGAATTGTATTTTCATCGAGGAAGGTGATTCATATATATATATATATATATATATATATATATATATATATATATATATATATATATATATATATATATATATATATATACAGTGTTTGGTACATCGATGCAAATATTTAAAGGGGTGATAGAATACGTTATTTTGAGTCGATTTAAGCAAACATACCTATATACCAAGTGTTGCCGTTTTGAGATAATGCCATTTTAATAATTGTTGATTTTACCGTGTTTTCTGCAAATATCGAAGTGTACAAGAGTAAAAAGCCGTCTTATCGCAAACTTATACTAAGTTTTTTATTCCTTTTGAAGTGATTGTTCATATTCTTTTATCAGAAAGGCCTAAAATGTCTTCGGTTCTTGCTTAGAACTTCTTAAACACGAAAGTTTTAATTTGTAAAAAAGCAATCACTAAAATTCACACGTGGATTTAACCTAAAATCTTTCGTTAATTTTTTTTCCAATTTCAGTAAAACTTCCTTGGGCAATGGTCTTTAAGATAGCATGAATAGATTAAAAAAATTCAAAAACGTAAAATAGCCCTTCATTATTTAGTTTAAAAAAAGCAAATTTTTAGAAAATTTATTAAAAGATTAATAGTATTATTATTGGTGTTCAAAATGAGATCCACTGTTTGGAATACAATTTCGAGCCCGTTTTAGTACTGCACGAGGCAAACATCATTTTGAACCATAATTCTATCCCTTACTTTTAGTGGTAGGATATTCAAAATTTTGATAAGATATTTATACTATACTGATGTGTAATGGAAAGGATGCTGGTTTGCAGTATTTTTTTATCTCTTTCATACATGAACAAAATGTTCGCATATTCTTCGTTAGAAAATGATGAAATAATAACTACAACTTGTTATTAAAAATAAATCATGGGAAGCCAAGTACAACACAAATGAATAATTGAAATTTTTATAATAATAATAATAATAATAATAATAATAATAACCTTTATTGCCCAACAGCAAAAGCCAATTACAGAGCAAACTATATAATATTACACATATACAAAGATTTATATAAATATATAATCAACCCATCAACGTGAGTAGTAACTAATTATGTGTACTACCAATGATAATAATAATAATATATAATAATTATAATGATAACAATAATAACAATAATGCCCACAGAGTTAAGTGACTGTAAACACTAAAAACAAAATGATTTACAAGAAGGACACATAGTTGACAATAGGACAGTTCCTTGAACACCTTTAAGCCCTATTACTGTAGTTAACATAACAGTCAATTATAGAAGTTAATGGAGAGCAATATATGTCACAATTAGAACATATCTCATTGTACAATTGACACATTTTAACCACTGGTGACTTTAAAAGTAAATTAGATTTGGCAAAGGGACATGAAATGTACATATTTGTCTTGTTTCTAACCTAGGAATATGAAAACAAATGTTGGCAAGAATAGAAGCACAATCAATATAATTATGTATCATTTTGTATAAAAATGACAAAGTTATGATATTCCTTCTAGTCTCTAAAGACTGCATATCAAAGGTGTTAAGCAACATTGTATTTGAACAACCTTTCTCAGGATAAGCATTAAACATCTTAAAGCACAAATACTTCAGGAATTTGCGTTGAATATTCTCAATTAAAGCTTTGTAGCAGCCATAACGAGGTGACCACACTAATGCACAATATTCAAGCCTAGACCTCACAAAGGCATAAAACAATATCTTAATCGTACGGATACTCGTAAATTGTTTAGATTGGCGTATTACGAACCCTAATAATTTGTTGGCTGATGAAACGATGTCCATCATGTGCTGATTAAAAGATAATTCGATATCAAAATGTACCCCAGGTCTTTCATACCTCACAACGGTCGACTGTCATAGAATTAATTTCATATACAAAATGTATAGGATTGCGCTTTCTAGAAAACGATAAAACTTTACATTTACTAATATTAAGTTTAAGCCTATTATAACTGCACCAATTAGAAAGAGCTGAAAGGTTACGCTGCAACGCAACGCAGTCCTTCAGATTAGTGACAGATGCAAAAATTTTGACGTCATCGGCAAACATTAAAGTTTTACAATCAAGTTTTTCAGCAAGGTCATTTATAAATAATACGAAAAGCAAAGGACCTAAATGTGAACCTTGCGGTACGCCGGACTTTGCTACATATGGAGGTGATGAATAACCATTGTATACTACTATTTGATTCCGATTACCTAGGTAAGATTTAAAAAAGCCAACCAATAATCTACTGAAACCGTAACTTTCTAACTTAGCCAATAATAGATCGTGATCAATACAATCGAAAGCTTTAGATAAGTCAGTATAAATCACATCTACCTGCTTTTGAATGTCTAGATTTGCTGCGATAAATTGAGAGATAGAACAAAGGTTTGTGCAGGTGGAACGTTTTCTAACAAAACCATGCTGATATGGTGATATGTATGGTTCTACAGATCTGTAAATGTGACTATACAGAATCAGTTCAAATAATTTAGAAAAATTGGAAAGAATTGCAACCGGTCGATAATTGCGTATATCAGCGGGATCCTTAGATTTTAGTACAGGACAGATTTTCGTGATTTTCCAATTATCAGGAAACGTTGCCGTTTTTAAGCATAGATTAAAGATTGCAATAGTGGTTGCATAAGTATGGCTGAGCAATCCTTGATAAGATAACTCGGAACTTGATCAAAACCAGCTGTTGGTTTATTTTTAGTTTAGAGATAGCCAACCTAATATCATTCTCTGATATATTTGAAATATTAATATTTAAAGTCAAGATTTGAGGATGCATGACGTTAACGTCCTGCATCGTCAAATCTGATACACCGCTTGGAATTCATGGGCAAAAGCATTTACTATATTTTGTGGGTTATACAATACATTGTTGTCTTTATATAACTTCCCTGGTATTCTAGAAGAACCTTTTCGAGCTCTAACAAACGACCAAAAGGTCTTACTATTGCAAGTGATAGAAACTTCGACTGTTCTAACATACTCATTGTAGGCAGTGTTGATTTGTTGTTTAATTAACGATCGCAATTCCTTAAATTTGATGAAACTATACCCGCATCCGAGATTCTTGTATTTATGGTAGAATCTGCTTTTCGTTCTAATGTTCGTTATAATTTTTTTATCAAACCATGCAGGATACTTTTGGTTAGTTCTAAAATTCCCGTAACAGGGTACATGTGCATTAAACGTTTCATATAAAATGTAATAAAACTTATCACACGCATCGTTTACATTAATACATTCAGTTACCTTGGACCAGTTAATTGTTGCTAAAGCGTTATAAAGATCTGGAAAATTTGCTTTATTAAAGTTATATCTTTTGCTACTAAAATGAGATGGAGAAAAATTGACTGACGAACTTACAGATAAATTAAAGGAAAACACTAACGCTGGATGATACTTGTCTTCCTTTAATAATGGATTATTTTCCTTATCAACAGTAACACTAATACTAGCAAAAACCAGATCGAGCAGTTTATCCTGATTATTTAAAACATTATTGAACTGTTTTAAATTCATAACATCCGCAAAATTAGTGACAGTAGCATATAAACAGTCTGACAATTTATTTTCACAAAATGTAGGAATGTTAAAATCACCTATTAATAAAATATTCTTAACATTTGGGTAGTTTTGCAAAAAGTAATCAAATAACACTTCAAGTTCAAAAATATACGGTGTACAGGGAATATATACCACGAATACATACAAACTACATGCGCTCAAAGTACATCTGCATGCAATAACATCAAAGTCCGGTAACAAATTTTCTAAACTCGTTAGATCTAACTTTTCAGTCATAATATTTTTTAACCGCGACTAAAACTCCACCACCACGCTTAGTCTTAGTTATTTCAAAATTACGATCCTTTCTGAAGACACTATAGAAGTCATTAGAAAAATACTCAGAAGATGATATATCATTAGACAACCACGTTTCGCTTAGTGCGATAATATCGTATTCGCAATCACTTACATTTACATTGAACTGGGACACCTTACCACGCATGCTACGAACGTTTTGATAATAACAAATTAAACTTTTGCTGCTGGAGTTACTTAGTTTTTTTCAACAATCTTAGGCAAACCGTTTACATATTTAATTGTAAGATTTGTTTCACCTCTTTCTGTTCTCTCTTTCAGTAAACCTCTGCATTTTGCATCAATCCTCTTTGATATCGAGTTTCGTCGCTTTTTAGTGATATATCTTTAAACTCCATTACAGATTTTAACAGAAACTTATTGCGGAGAGCAGTATAAACTTGATGCGAATTATTTAATGTAACCCGTAATGGTCGAGGTCGAACCGAATTCAGTTTCAATGCACCGATACGCGATATCTTATCCTTATCAATCAAGTCCATATTCGTTTTCACATTTTGTAAAATGTTATGCACAATTGCAATATCGGACGCTTGATTTTCAGGTATACCATAGATTATAATGTTGCTTTCACGTCTTGCCCGGTCTTGAACTTCGCGAACTACCGATTCAAAGACTTCAGGAGATAATTCTTGAGATTGTAGCGGCCTTGATTCAATTTTTTTCTAGACGTTCCATTACAGCATTCAACATAATCTTCAATTCCGAAAATTGATCCGTTGTTTTATTGCAAACATTGCAGAAAAATTTCACTCCCTTAGTATGCTGACGGGTAATACGCTTAGCATCATCGGCATCCATTTGAATACATGTAGTGTGCAAATGCATTTTACAACCATCACACTGCAGGGTTAAATTATTATCATTCTTATTGCAGATAACACATAACAATGGCATTTTTCTTAGATACTAGTAACTTAATGCTTGTTAAACACAAAACGACGTTATTCACCACAAAATACTGTAATTTGTTGATGAAAAAATTGAATTGTTGCAAGCGCGCACAAACACACAACCACTCACTTGAACGTTCTATTTCAAAAGACAATAATGAATAGTCAATTCAATCATTAATTTTTTATTAGTTCTAAAGGATTCGTAAGAAATAAATTAGGTAAATAATAGATAATAATTATAAAAATAACAATCGTAAATTCTTGTCAAATTGTAGTTATTATGGCATCGTTTTCTAACGAATATGTGAACATTTTGTTTATGTATGGAAAAGCTAATGGTAATGCATCGGAAGCTCAAAGGCTATATCAGGAAAGATATCCAGATAGGCGACTTCCTGATATCCGAGTATTTTCGAATGCATATCGCCGTGTACGCGAACATGGAAATTTGTCTCATCGTGAACCTGGAATTAATAATTATCAGTACGCGGTCCATGTTGATGAGCAAATTTTGGAAGTTTTTAATGCTGATCCCACAAGGAGTATCAGAGAGGTAGCGCAGCAACTAAACTTGTCTGTTTGGAAAGTTTGTACCGTTCTTAAAAATGCGAACCAACATCCTTTCCATTACACATCAGTACAGGCTTTAGAAGACAGAGATCCTCTACAGAGGTTGACTTTTTGTCGATTTCTTTTAAACGCAGACATCGAAGATGGACTCTTTTAGAAAAGTATACTGCGGACAGACGAATCACAATTTATAAGGAGGGAATTACTAATTTCCATAATTTGCATTTCTGGGCAAACAGTCATGAAAATCCCACATGAAAAACAATCACGGTTTCAGTACAAATTTAATGTGAACGTTTGGGCAGGGATTATTGGCAAAACATTAGTAGGGCTTTTCTTTTTACCGAACACTTTAAATGGTCAGAATTATTTGCAGTTTTTAAGAGATAATCTTATCGATATTTTGGATGACGTACCACTAAATGTAAGGGATAGAATTGTGTTTCAAAGCGATGGATGCCCCGCACAATACCGTAGCAGTAAGGGAATTTTTGGAACAGAATTTCCCTAATCGTTGGATAGCAAGAAATGGTCCAATAGTATGGCCACCTAGGTCACCTGACCTAACCCCCGTTGATTATTATGTTTGGGGAAGAGCAAGACAATTAGTTTACAAAGTTGAAATTCTTAATCGGGAACACTTAATCGAAAGAATAAACGACGCTTTCATTCAAATGAAGAGAGAGATTAATTTAAGTATTACAACGAGGGAAATAAGAAAACGGGCTCGAAATTGTATTCGAAACGGTGGATCTCATTTTGAACACCAATAATAATACTATTAATATATTAATAAATCGGACGTTTTCTAAAAATCTGCTTTTTTTAAGCTAAACTAAATAATGAAGGGCTATTTTACGTTTTGGCGAATGCGCCTAGGGGGTACTTTGGTAATTAAATTCAATTTTTCCAATTTGTAAAATTTTTTTTGTAAATCTATTCATGCTATCTTAAAGACCATTGCCCAAGGAAGTTTTACTGAAATTGGAAAAAAAATTAACGAAAGATTTTAGACTAAATCCACGTTTGAATTTTAGTGATTGCTTTTTTACAAATTAAAACTTTTATGTTTAAGAAGTTCTAGGCAAGAACCAAAGACATCTTAGGCTTTTCTGATAAAAGAATATGAACAATCACTTCATAAGGAATAAAAAAACTTAGTGTAAGTTTGCGATAAGACGGCTTGTTACTCTTGTACACTTCGATATTTGCAGAAAAGCACGGTGAAATCAAGAAATATTAAAAGTGGCATTATCTCAAAAACGGTAACACTTGGTATATAGGTATGTTTGCTTAAATCGACTCAAAATCACGTATTCTATCACCCCTTCAAATATTTTCGTCGATGTACCAAACACCCTGTATATATATATATAATTATATATATATATATATATATATATATATATATATATATATATATATATATATATATATATATATATATATATATGAATCACTTTCCTCGATGAAAATACAATTCACATTTTAATCATATTTAAATCTAAAATTTGAAAAAGGTTCCCTAGAATAGGATTCGGACGCATGACAAGACCAGTACTCTACCAGCAGTGCTGCAGGGGTTATGAATTCCATTCGATAGAAACTTAATATGTATATAATTTGTTAGCAACAGGATATTGCGTTAACTTATTTAACTTACATGGTAACAGTTACTATGTGGCCCGCAAATCGCTAAGGTTGCACACGACAAGTTCGTAACTGATTGTTTTAATAATAATTGCCATAAGCAAATTGTTAAATAGTAATCGTGGGTCATTTTACTGAATTAGCGTTCATGGTTTTTATAAAACATAAAATTTTTCAATTTTATATTTCAAATTTATAAATCTATCGCTACAAATTGACTTTCTGTACCATTTGGTTTTTAGCACATTGGTATCGTCTCTGATAATTTTAGCGTTAAGAAAAGCGATAGATCCAGCATTTTCATGTTCTACAGTAAATTGAATATTTTTATTGTTAAAAATGAATACAATCTCATCAATTTTGTCCTTAGGTAAAGATAAAATGAGGTCATCAACGTATCTTTTGATGAAAGGAATAGAAACCGTAGCTTTCTTAGTACAGTCTCATATATATATATATATATATATATATATATATATATATATATATATATATATATATATATATATATATATATATATATATATATATATATATATATATATATATATATATATATATATATATATATCACAATTCAAAATACAATTCAAATTTAATCATATTTATACAGGGTGTGGCATTGGTACGACAAAGCGAATTTGCGGCTAAACTGTGGAGAGTAGAAAAAATGTTTATGCAAAAGTTGCTCGAATTCAAGCATCCCATAACCTAAAAATACTTTAGCATATACAGAGTGTCCCGCAATAGCGGTACATAACCTATCTCTTAGTTTAAGTGGAATGGTATAGTTTCTAAACATGTCATATATCTAAACCTCACCATTTTTTAAATATTTTTATTTTTAGATATAAAAATGATCATTTTTCGTCGTAGTTTAGAAATTTATTTTGAGGTTAATACCAAATCTATGAATTTGTAGCTGCGCGTGTAATTGGTGCAGAGATTGACGTTTTAAGAAATATTATATTATGTTTATTATAGGATGTACCAGAAATATGAATTTTTAATTTATTTGTTTTACATGTAAATAACTATCTCATTTTAAATACAACACCCCATATATTATTAGATTCTTCGAGACAAAATTGAAAGACCTACATTTTTTGTAATAATCAAATTTTGCCTATCTGCGACGGTTTTTGAAATATATCCCGATTCCCTAGGACCCTCAAAAAGCCGAATCACCTATTCGCGAATTATAAACTACACTGGTATATGAGATTAAATGATTTTGAAATGCTTGAATATGCTCGTAACTACCACCTTGACTAAGATCCACACCGCTGCTTTGGCTTGCTCTTGAAGTGAAGGATAACTCATTGCGATACTATACCGCATTATATCGTTATTTTTAAACGCTATTGCTAAGATTAGGGCACGAGCTAAATAATTGTTTTCATTCATCGTCGTCGGTACAATACCCTTTGTTTTAGCTTTGCAAAGGTCTGAAAATTTTAGCCCTGTCAAGGTTTTGCGTCCATAGTCAACAGGTACCAATACTCTGTCCACGTTTAAAACTAACAAGTCACTCGAGAAAAAGCTAGCATTGCTCTTCAGAACAGAACTAAATTAACTAACTTCAAATGCACGTATTTGTAGTATCTTTCAAAGACCAAATTAAACCACTAAAAAATCACAAGGCTAACTTCAAGACCATCTCCATGACTAACTTCAAGATGACTTTTCTCAAGGTTAAATTGTTATATAAAAAACCTCCGAGTCAGAATTACATTTAAAAGCATGATCTGTAAAGCAAAACTAATTATATAACTTTAACTACTCATTTATATTGTATAATGTTGAAGGTTACAATCTCGAGGTCGTTGTTCAGTTAAAAAAAAAAAAAATTGACGACACGTGTCTAGTTTTAATTTTTGTTTTTAGATGAAATTTTATAGTTTTTCTTAATTGTCTGATGCATTTACAGCAGTCTGTTATGCTGCTTAATAAATATTTTCGATATACTACTTGTACGTGGATACTACAAGTCAAGGACGCCTTTAATAACCTCGCAGTTAACGCGAGGTGATTAGAAACATACAATTTTAACAGTCGACCTTCAGTACCTTACTTTTAATTTATAGCACTATTAAAATGGAATGTGAACAATCTATATGTGTGTAACCATTAATAATGTTATCAACTAAAAGTGAACATTTGAATGTTGACTGTGATTTTATATACAATATAAAATGTCTGGTAATACTTAATTGATTGTTTGCTTAATTAGGTACTCGTTTATTTAATCCTCCAGCGGGCGCGCCTTAATCGGAACGTGAGCAGGCGCGCGGCGCATTGAGTGCGCCAGTAATGTAAATTGCGGTTTTGTTTAAATAAATAATTGTAATTCCTTTTTTTGAATATATTTTATTTTAGTATTTATTTTTTAAAAGACAATATGAATATGACACTTATTTTGTTATAAGTATTGGTAAATTTATTCGACAAATTAAGATAAATTGTTTATCTAAAAAATCAAAGAACTTAGTCGCTATTCTCGTTTGCTGAATCGCTCTCTCTGATACATTTTGGACAACTAGTTTTAACAACAGAATGGGTCTTGTACACAAAGTCGTTACATGTATCGCATCTTATAGTCGTGTTTTTATTTTTGGATCTGCCACACGTGACACAACGTCCTTTTCTCTTTAGGTCAGGTTCTACTTCATTGGCTATTTCTACTTTTGATTTGTATTTTGCTGGGGAAGCTCTGATATCCAGGGGAAGTGAAGTAATGTTTGCCCGTTCCGCAAGAAAGGGTCTCATTAGACTAATTGCAAGATTTCTCAAAAAAATTCTTCGTTGCATTTTTGGATTGTTTTCATTAGAACGGTACAAAGTTAATGCGTTTATACCAGCCATGTCCATTATAGAGTAGAAAATAACTAAGGGCCACCTTTTTGTAATTCTCTTTACTGAGTACGAACCACACATCTGATCAACAGTATCAACTGCGCCTTTTGTAGCATTGTAATCTAAAATTATGACCGGCTTTGCAGTCTCTTCATCAATTTCTACTAAATCATGCATAGTTGATAATAAAATAACTGATTTATTTTTCTTTGGAACTTGAGAAACGATTGTAATGTCCTTTTGAAATCCAAAAATGGAAGATTTTACTTCTCTATTCTTGTGAGGCAAAAATTCGGCCGGTAATTCCCTCTTATTTTTTTTTAAAGTTCCCAAAAGTGTTATTTTATAATCTCTTAGTAAAATTCGGGCAAGAGGAACGCTGGTATACCAATTGTCAGTTGTAAGATTTCTCTTTGAACCTTTGACAGGATCAACAAGTCTTTTGACAATTTCTGTTGGCGTATTTTGCACCTTATATGGCCCCTACGGTTGCTGGCCGCAATAGATTTCTACATTACTTATGAAATGTGTTTTCGCATCGCGTAATACAAACACTTTTATGCCGTATTTGGCTGGCTTATTCGGTATATATTGAATAAAGCTGCCACGACCGCGAAACGCTTCTAGTTTTTCATCTATTGTTACATATTCCCCCAAGCAATAAATTTCCTTACAATTCGCGACAAATTTATCAAAAATAACTCTGATTGCAGCCAATTTGTCAGTTTGTTTTCGATCTTCCCTGGTATCGCGATCATCAAATCGAATACAACGTAATAAAAATAAAAACCTTTTGTAGGACATGACCTGTCTTGTTATTGCAAATCCGCTATCAGGGTCCCACATCTCTTCAACATTGCAATGATTATTCCTTTTAGCGCCTATGAAATACAATAATCCAAGAACTGCCAGAATCTCATTCTTCGTCGCATTTCTTGCATCACGAGCTCTTTGGTATCCAATTGAATTTCTTTTGAAATTAATGTAAAGATTATTATATTTTACAATATCCTCATAGATGAGTCAATAACAAATTCCAATGTAGAACTTTCCGTTGTAAGCCCTTTAGCACCTCGTTTTGGTCCGGGGAGAATTTTCAACAAATTCTTGTTTTTACTTTTGAAACTGTTGACACATTAGTCTTGTACCACTTTGTTGTCTTGTCTTTCGCCAAAAAACATATTATCTGGAACTAATTCATTCTCCGATTCAGATCCCGAATTGCCATTATCCGAGTTATCTTGTTCGGAATTCGAATCATGATCACTTTGAGCTACAATTTCTTCCTCTTCCGATAAGTCTTCATCTTCATCTTCAATTGGTAGTTCATCTTCTGATGAATCTTCGTAAACACATTTGAACAACTCTTCATCGGTTAAGTATTTTCTGGCCCTACAATAAACAAAAATATACTAATAATTTAGTACATAGCCCTATTAAATACTTCAACAACAAAAAAAAAACATAAATTCCAACAATAGGAAAAAAATAAAATAAAACAACTTACATGATCAGGCGCGCGGCGCACTCCGTGCGCCAGTCACAGAAGGTCCGCGAACAAAATATTTTAACACGCACAAGTTTGGTTTTAAAAGTATACAACCGTATCAACCTAAGCAGAAGGGTCTACTGCAGGAATACCTGAAGCGTTGGAGGCGTAGTAAAGATATTTCCAGTTTGGTGGGAGGTAGAGTCGCGTTGGCGCACTTCGCCAGCGCGCCCGCTCGAGGGTTAAATCAATTTGTATGTATACACAATATAAAAACACAGTTTGAAGACTGTTCGTTGTTTATTTATAACACCAAGGTGATATTATGTTTGTACACAATATAAACTGATGAAGTCTGGCTTTACACGATCAAAGTGAAAACCATTTTTTAAAGCATGTTATCGCCGTAAGCGAACGTTAAGTAGGTCAGAATCTGTAGATGGGATTAACAGAAATGTAATAATAATTATGCAATCTCCTTTGGTAAAAACAATCCTAATTAACACATCTCTTGTCACTCAGAACACTGCATGCGCACGCATTTTACCTACCCTCCAGGGGCTGAGCGGCTAAAAAGGCTCTTAATACAACCAAATTAGGACGAATATTCAATGAAGAGTTGAAAATGGCCTTTGAAAAGAGGCCATAGGACTGAACTGACAAAAAGGTTCTTAACACAACCAAAAGGGCTCTAATTAGGATGAAAATGTCATCAAGGGTTGAAAATGGCCTGCGAAAAGGAACCATAGGGGTGAAAAAATACGATCCCCACGTGGGCATATAAAAAATTGAAAGCTAAAGTGCCCCAGAGGTGACGTCACAAAAATCCAAGATGGCGGCGAGAAGTGCCTCACTTCTAGTTATGTGGAAATGTAGTATGTTTGTATAATTGAATAAAATGCCTATACAGTGTTACAGTTTCAGAATCATCAAATTGTTTCTGCTTAAATGATTCCATTTATTGAATAAACTGTACCGGGTGGCCAACTAAGAACGGCCGTCGGCCATATCTCAGGAATGGATTATAGTACAGGTTCGGGAAAAAAAAGTTTATAACGAAAGTGGCCTCGAGAAACGCCTGGAAATTATTTTCAGAATTGTAGGTCCACCGCTAGAGGGCGTATTTGACATTTAACATTTTAAAAAGCAAAATTTTTCAAAATTTACTCAATTAAGGGGCATATTAAATATTATAATCAGATTCCTCGTCAAATTCTGCATATTTTTTATTTAACAAGTTTTAGTCTATCTCTTCAAATAAGGGGTGGGGTAGAGTGGGAACCTTGTTACGAAAAAACGCCTTTAATTCAGGTTCTGCTTGACCGATTTTAATAAACTTGATGTTGTTTGAAAGAGCTTTTGTTAAACAATAGAAAATTTATAAATTTGAAGCAATGATTAATAACATAAATGCTAGAGGGCGCTGTTTAATATTTTTTTTATATTGTGTTTTCTCTTTACAATTTTAAATGGAAGCATAAAAATCTAAGTAGGTCTTTAAAAAGTAGACTAAATTAGTAATAAAACAGTGAAAACTGCAAGTCTATATCTTTTTCCTATCCTGAGATATCGTAAGAAACAGATAAGTGGCGGGAATTGTTCTTCCAACGTCTTGTAGGCTAGTTTGCGTTAACGGAAATTATTAAATTTAGCCTGGATGAAAAGATCTTACATTGGTCTGCAGTAATTTAAACTGTTATCATACTAATGTTATGGTTGCGGCTAGATTACCTAAATGTAATGCAGTCGCTACTAACAATGAGAACAAATTATAAAATAATAATGTGATAAATCTAACATTTTTTTAATTATATAACAATGTTATATTTGTTTTCAAGTGATGTGTTAGTAAATCAAAAGCATAAAATATCAATAAAAACCGATATTTACCCAGCAACGACAAATACAGTTTAAAATATGAATTACGATTTACTGATGACAACAAAATTAGTAAAGAGGGCCATGTAAGATATAAAATAAATTCTCTGTTGAAAACAAGAAAGCTATGATTTTCACGCATATACCAAAAATTATTCATAGTGTTGCATTTAATAGACTTTCTTTAGCTTTTCGTACCAAAATGATTCTTACAAATGAAGAAGCATTTGATATGTTGGCAGTTTATTTTGAATGTATGAGAAATGCAACTGTTGCTGCTAGAGTGTATGCACTGCAGTACCCAAACAGACGGCATCACAGCAGAAGAGTTTTTCTCCGACTCGCACACCGTGTACGTACTACTGGAAATGTGAATCTTCCTGTGTACCGAAGACAACGCAGAGGTAGAACAGAGGAAAATGTTATTGATGTTTTAGCTTATGTAAATGTTAACCCTCATTCAAGCACAAGAGCTATAGCTAGAGACTTCGGTATATGTCGAACCACCGTCCAAAATGTTTTAAGAGAACACAGGTGACTACTTATTTCTTAATGCATGTTTTATTCGGTATTATAATGATACAAATGTTTTAATTTTTTTCGTTTGTCGTGAAATGTTTCTCATTTATATCATACCGAAAATGTCATTACATTAAAGTTAACTTGTGACAACATGACTAATGTATTTGCCGTCACTTTATGTCCAGTTTCAATAAAACACCAAATTATTTAATTGAAATTATCTAATGCTATGTGAATAGATTTTAACTAACAACATGATAATTAAGTGAGGCAAGGTAAAGTAAAAAGGTACCAATAATAAAAAATAATGAGAGGCCGGGCGAAAAAAAATCGTAATAACATTACGAGAGTAATGCATTTAAAGTCCTTTTTCGTTTACTAACAACGAAGGACTTCAATGTGTCTTATTGATCTGATTACTTTATAATATATACTATTTTGGATTGCACCCATATCACATGGTCCTACACCATAGTTTGAATGCTCAAGATTTCGATACCAAGTTGTATTTTTGCAACTGGCTCTCAAATATGATTCACGACGATCCTAAAATACTTTCATGAATTATGTGGACAAATGAGGCTACTTTTCATAGTGATGGTAGTGTAAATCGACATAATACGCACTACCGGTCTGAAACGAATCCCCACTGGATGCAGGAGGTCCAATATCAGGGTCGTTGTTCTGTAAATGTGTAGTGCCGGATTCTAGGTGGAGAAATATTTGGGCCTTTTTTTTTAATGAGACTATTAATGGAGAAAGATATTTAGATTTTTTAAGCAACGAATTGCCACTTCTTTTAGAAGACGTACACTTGGCCATTCGTCGTGACATGTTCTTGCAACATGATGGGTGCCCGGCACATTATTCTAGAGTTGCTCGGAATTTCTTAGGTCAATCATACCTTGAAAGGTGTATAGGACGTGGAAGTTTATTTATTTGGCCACCAAGGTCTCCAGCCCTAACTTGTTTAGATTTTTATTTGTGGGGGCGAATAAAAGATCTCGTTTATGACGATAGATCCACAACAAGAGCTGACATGATTGAAAGAATACGACAGACAGTACGAAGTATATCAAGGGCAGAAATTGAAACTGTTGTTCTCTCCACCCGTCAGCGATTGATTTCATGCATTGAAAATGATGGATAATTACGTAGTTATTTATTTAAGGTTTTAATTGTTAGATTTATCACATTATTATTTTATAATTTGTTAGTAGCGACAACATTACATTTAGGTAATCTAGCGGCAACCATAACATTAGTATGATAACAGTTTAAATTACTGCAGACCAATGTAAGATCTTTTCATTCAGGCTAAATTTAATAATTTCCGTTAACGCGAAGTAGCCTACTAGACGTTGGAAGAACAATTCCCGCCATTTACCTGTTTCTTACGATATCTCAGGATAGGAAAAACATATCAACTTGCAGTTTTCACTGTTTTATTACTAATTTAGTCTACTTTTTAAAGACCTACTTAAATTGTTATGTTTCCATTTAAAATTGTAAAGAGAAAACACAATATTAAAAAAATATTAAACAGCGCCCTCTAGCATTTATGTTATTAATCATTGCATCAAATTTATAAATTTTCTATTGTTTAACAAAAGCTCTTTCGAACAACAACAAGCAGAACTTGAATTAAAGGCGTTTTTTCGTATCAAGGTTCCTACTCTCCCCCACCCCTTATTTGAAGAGATAGACTAAAACTTGTCAAATAAAAAATATGCAGAATTTATCGAGGAATCTGATTATAATATTTAATATGCCCCTTAATTGAGTAAATTTTGAAAAATTTTGCTTTTTAGAATTTTAACTGTCAAATACGCCCTCTAGCGGTGGACCTACAGTTGTGAAAATAAATTCCAGGCGTTTCTCGAGGCCACTTTTCTTATAAAAATTTTTTTCCCGAACCTGTGCTATAATCCATTCCAGAGATATGGCCGACGGCCGTTCTTAGTTGGCCACCCGGTACATACATAATCGGTTATGTTACGATGATGTAATTATAATTAAACCATATCCATAATCAGTAACACAAATGGATTTGTAATTCGCTCAATATCATAAGTACATATAATAGCATTTGACATTTTATTGAAAATAAAATGGAATTTATTTACCCTCTGGTGGAGACGTTAATCGATAAAAATATGAACTAAAAGATAATTTTTCTGATTTGCGTGGATTAAATCTTAAATCCAGTAATTTTAACAATGATTCATACCCAACTTACTTTGATCCAAACTTTCAGCAAAGAATCCTTGAATAACAGATAACGGCTAATGTAAGACACCTGTGACTTCTCATTAACATGGTAGGTAATAATTGTAAAATGATTAAATTATTGTTTTTGTGAAAAAAATTTGATGAACCCACTCGCAAATATAGATTATTAAAAATTACAATGCAAGTGAGATTTTCTGTAGCCATAATACAGATTCTATACCAATTCTGTCTACTGTTTTGCACGATACACAAAGAACTTTAAGCTTACGGTTAAAATACCTACATGTTTACCCTACTTTATGTACATTCATATATCATTAATTTCTATTTAAAAATACATAAACATGGAAATGGATTTTTTTACCTCTAAAGATAGAATAAATTGGAACAATAAGAGAATGAGAAAATGCTGAATAGCATCATTCTGTATTTGTTGATTTATAAATTTTTTGTTAATATTTACAAGCATATTTGGACGTTTCGTAATTACCGACACAACAAAATTTTTGTTAATACTTAGAAAACTGAAAACTCGAAATTAATTTTCGTTTATCAATTAATCACAAAAATTCGATTTCATTCACTTGGTTACTTCTGATTGGCAAGAAGCGTCATGTCTAATTACGTACTAAAACTATTTTACTGTACATTTATAGGGTAATAAAAATTAGATTAGAACTTAATTAAAAAAGTGACCTTTCCGTTGCATTTTATTTTGGAAGTAGACTTTAACTTAAGAAGGGATTTATTTGCTTTTATCCTTAAATTTCTAAGTTATTTCGTTTATATTTACGTTATAAACTAAACGCTGAAGGCATATTTGCTTGAATTGAATATACATTGTGACAATATTTGTGAAGTTAAACTGTGATAAAGTTTCTGTGTAGTACTTGAACTGCTTTCTCGACTTCTGTAGTTTATGTAAGAACCACCTGTATTGCAGTGGTTTTATTTAGTTCAACATCTAAATATTTACCATTTTAATGTGTTTATTTTTCACTGTTTTGAATGCAACATAAATTACATTAAAAAGTAGAAAAAATGCAATAAAGATAGAAAAAAAATAAAATGCGCAGTTTGGATTTCGAAAGCATTGTTGATAAACTCTATTGCTGTATAAGCAGTGCCGTGTTTACGATTACGCAAATTACGCACTTCGGTAAAGCGCGTAGTTTTAGGGGACGCCAAAATTTATAGCTGACACAAAGAAATTTAAATCACGTAAAATTAATTGTTGTAAATAAAACTTTAAATCAAAATCTTGTTAATTTTTTATCTTTATAGTAACACTTTAAACGTAATATAGGATACACACACGTAGAGGGCCGGATTAACCATTAGGCAGAGTAGGAAACTGCCTAGGGGCCCCGCATCGGATAGATGCCCTGCACAAATGAAATTGAAAATATTTCATAGTCATTGATCTAACCAAACGGGTAGATGAGCTATCAAGCCACAGGGAATGTGACAGTAAAACGGCGTCACCGTGACGCACTGTCATCATTTGATAGCGCCGATAGCGGAACTGTCGAGCCGTTGTCTTGTGCGCACGTTCAGGGAATGACGATAAGATTCGCAAGTGATTCACGAGGCTCGATGTCTATTAAAGGACTCGGAAAAAAAAAGAACATGCCGTAATGGCAATATTTTGGGCTGCATTATTGGATCGAATCAATGGTGTCAGTATATCTTTACAAAAACCAACTATTGAACTTCTAACGGCAGTCCATCTTTTAAAATCGCTTTTAGACTTTTTGTTATCACAGCGAGAATTATTTGACGATTACGAGATGAAGGCAAATGAGAAAACCGATACCCAATACAGTGCTGAAAGTCAGCGTATGCGAAGAAGAAAAAGACATCACGATGACGGATCTGCACAAGCAGTTGTAATCAGAGGAAAAGATAAGTTGAGGATTGAAACTTATTTGCCTGTACTTGATATGCTGTATGTAGAATTGTTGTGGCGACTAGAAGCCTATCAGGAAATTCATTCTGTTTGGATTTCTAACAGATTTCATGACAAAGACCAACGATGAAATTAAAGATGCTTGTACAAAATTTAGTGAACATTATTCCGAGGACATTGAGCCTTAGTTTATAAATGAGATGGTGCAGTTCAAGTACTTCATCTTACAATTACAGGACGCGGGGAAAGATAAAATTGTACCTGCGAGGAATCATTTAAATTGATTTTTGATAATATGGTACAATCAACTTTCCTGAATGTAATGATAGCATTGAATACATATAGAAGTCTGATGATATCAAACTAAACAGGTGAACATAACTTTTCAAAATTGAAACTAATAAAAAACTGTCTTTGTTCGTCAATGTCTCAGAACCGTTTAAATTCATCGTCGATAATGGCGAATGAAAATGATGTGTTGGAAAATGTCAACTTTCAAGATATTGTGAACAATTTTATATCCAAAAAAGTTAAAAAAGTTAATATTTAAACTTAATGTAGGTACTTGACAAAATTATTTTCTTTCGTTTATTGTTTTTTATTGCATTTAACAAGAATAAAGTTAAATTAAAACACCCGCGTCTCTTTATTCACATCCCTTCATCAACTTGAAAAGAGCTGATTATCTTCAAACAGCTGAAAGGGGGCCCCGAAAATTGCATTGCCTAGGGGTCCCAACCTGGATAATTCAGCCCTGCACACGTACAGCGCACCGAAGCAAACAAGATAGTCGGAAAATATGTGAACTAAAAGAATTTTATTTGGAATGTTTGAAGCGGCAAGATTTTTAACCAATGCCACCAAAATATTTATTTTAGGACATTCAAAAATCGAATTTATACGTGACAGTATCGTTTGGAGTTGCGTGTTAATTTCTTTTGCGCTACTCCTTAGTAAAATCTGCTTTTTTCAAAGCAATATTGCTAGTTGTATTTATAAAAATAGGTATGTATAAATATTTTAGCTAACATCTTATTTTTAATAAATTGTCTTTGAGGTTAGAAATGTGGAACCTAAATCGAAGAAAACTATTCATTCCGAAGCACGAAACATTATTAGTAATGTGATTGAATTCTTTGATAGACAGAAAGCAGCTGGTGATTGGAGCTTTCCTTTGGAGAAGGCCAGCGAACTAGCTGCTGCTGTTGTCGGTAAATCGTTACCAAGTATAATGAGAATTAGAAAGGAAAAGCACTTATCTGAAAATCAGTTAATAAAATCACCTTCTAAAAGGAAATGAAGCGGAGGATAAACAAATTAGTTTTTGATGATTGTGACTTAGGCATTTTAAAAAGGACAGTTCAGGAAGTTTATACCGTCGACAAGAATAAAATATTGGTTGATAAAATGAAGGACAAAGTAAATTATGTTGGTGGGGAAGATACGCTTCCAAAGCAATTACTAAATGTAGTATTTAAATTTAAAAAATGCCACAATAAAATAAAATTATTGATGGGACGCTACGATATCGTTCCTTGGCATTCTCGCTACTTATGCAAGGTGCGAGAGAATAATGCTCTGGGGGAAAACAAGAAACCGGTAACTTTTTTGGATGAAACCTATATCCAGCCTTCATATGGTGTCAGCAAGTGTTGGCAATCTTAAGCCCAGTCTGGAGTATACCGAACCAATAGATCAGGTCAACGACACATTATTGTACACGCAGGTGGTGCCTACGGATTTGTGAATAATGGGTTGTTAATATTTAAATCCAAAAGCAAATCAGATTACCATGATGATATGAACCATCATCATTTTATGTAGTGAGTGGAAAAACAATTAATTCCAAATTTACCACCTAATGGTATTGCTATAATGGATAATGCGCCATACCATAGTGTGCAAATCAATAAACGCCCAACCCAAATTGCATAAAAGCAATATATTCGTGATTGGCTTGAAAGCAATGGGGTTTCTACTACCAGTGAAATGACTAAGGCTGAATTAATAACATTTGTTAAAGCACATGCCCAAGCTAAGCGATATTACGGTGACGAATTGTTGAAGAACCATGGCTACACTGTGGTACGCTTACCACCCTATCATTGCGACTTAGAACCCATCGAGTTGATATGGAGTATGGCAAAACACACAGTGGCAATGCATAACGTCGATCAAAGTGGCCTTCAAACAGACAGCCTCTTCCGAAATAATGCAATCAGATTGGGAAAAACATTGCACATACGTCGATCATATAGCCGAAGAAATGTGGCAGCGAGATGTATTGATGGATCAAGAAGTTGAAAAATTGATTATCACAATTAATAGTCTGACGATGACACAAACTCTGACGAAGAAGTTTCGGACAGTGAATAGAACTTTAAATTTATAATCTTTGCTTTGCACTATGTAATAACAAATTTTTTTTTGTATTTGTGGACCGAGATCTAGACACAAACGTATTATGCAGTTTTTAAAATTTTGTAATAACATACATAATTTTTGAATTTCTTATTTTGTAATAACATGCTATGCATTGTTTTATATACATACTTATTTAATACTTATTAAATTTAATGGATTCATTTGTAGTGGGTAATTATTTGGCATCAACAATGTCTTTATTAATTCCGTCTACCGTGAGAGCTTTAATTTATGCCCAGAACAAAATACTTTCCACTGCCTATGAAATCAAAATTTACTTCCAGAAATTTCAAATTTTATTGTAATAAAAGTTACAGTATAATAGATTAAACATTTTTAATTTGGGATTTTTAATTCTAAATTATGACCTCCTTATTATTTAAACCAACATCTATTCGTTTTTTTATATTGTTACACATTTTTAACTGGTCTTGATTAATGTTTTGAATTACAGCTTTAATAACATTTTTTTATAATACTGGACCTGGTATACATTTTCTTGACATGGCTACATATACACCAATTTCTGCAGGATGTAATGGAGCTTGTACAAATTCACCAGGAGCCTCATCAGACCAAACCGTATATTGTATTTTATGACATTATGTAACCCGTTAGATAAAACCACGCTTCATCACTAAAAAATTACATATCTAGCATTTCCTCATTCCTTAAATTGTTATTAAACGACTGGTGTAGTTCATGTGTGTCTCATAATCAGGCATTATAGTTATTTTGTATGGACGATAACGTATCTTTTGTTTAGTGCTTTTCGACACATTCCATAACAAGCCTAAAATGCATAAAATAATTAATTATTGTTATAGTAAAAATAATAATTAAAAGTTTGTACCTGTTTGTTATAATTGCCGTAAATTTTTTAGGAATACGTTCTATGCACACTCATATATCAACTACATTTTCAGTTAAATTAGACTACGTACAGATGATTTAACCTTGTCAACTTACTTATGTTAAACGTTTTTATAAACAATGAATCTTAAGAGAGACTAATTAAACAATAATATTAAAGAAAATAAACGAATAATAATAAAAAACACTGAAAATAGCTCTCAATTCTCTAATGCATTACGCTAAAAATGTCAAATACAAGCTGCTAATTTCATGGTATGGACTAAAGTTTTGATATTTCTAGTAGTTACTTGTATTGCGGTTCAGGAACCAATTTTAAAATATTTAAATTTACCGCGAAAATACTTCTTAACCTGAATGTACTCTGAAAAAGACAACAGCGCTAGTTCCGGCCTCTCAACTACCATGTTTACTTCGGTCAACTGTATAAACCTTACCAAAACCATCTGACAATTTTATTGAATTGAATTTTATTTTGATTCAGTAGGTATATTATATTCCGGATTCTATTGTACGATGTACCGGTAGTTGCCTTATACGCTTACAATTTGAATCACTATTGTAACGCACCTGCATACGCGATAAGAAACTACCCGTATGCTAAAAATAACCAACGCAGTAAACATAAACGCGTGTCGTTATCGTCTGTTCTCAGCATCTCGAATATTCCTTCTAGATTATTCCATCTGTGCGTGTCTATATATAAAAGGAAACCGATCCAGAGATGATTCATTGCGAATTTAGTCGTCGTGCAGCATTGAATATAAATTAGAATTGTACTAAGATAAAAGCTTAAGTGTTAATTATTTATATTTCTGTATCTAATCGTTATTCGTAGTGTATAAGATTTTTGTGTTTGTATTAAATAAATTACGTAGTTTCCATCGTTATTAAAAACGGAACACTATTTTAGTTTTTTAATTCTTAAATTCAATAATGAGAGTGAACATCGAAAAAATTGAGTGGTCCGCAGCATAAAAAGCTTGCTGATGAAAAACGCAAACAACAAGAAAATGTTTTGAATAAAACTAAAAGACTAGAACACTATTTCAGTTTACAAGCGCCTTCAAAACCTCATTCTGAACAGACTTTGTATATGCCCGAAAACCCCGATATTACTTATAGTATTAGAACTACCTTAGACCATGATGATACTGACGATGTTTTAAATGTGCATGTGTCAACTGAAAGTTTCAGTGCTGCTAGTGGTAGTGGTAGTAATTATGGGTTAGGAACAGATTACATTGATCCTCAGCTAGGTTCTTCAAAAGATGCTCAATGTACAATTTCGGTTTTTGGTGAGCAGAGTAAGTGTATGTAAGTGATGATCCCGCTGAATATATTCAGTTAAATAGGCAAAGCATTGACTATTTTTTATCCCAAGAAATCAATCAGCACATGTTCGATGATATTTCAGCAACGGCAACAAAAAGAATTGTAGCAAGTAATCCTAAAGGTATGGTTTAGCGTTCCTTGAATAAAAGTGTGTTTCGTCGAAAATTAAAAAATGATGAACAGTTACGAAAATGTTTAACATACTCTTCTTCGAAACCAAAGTTATTTTGTATCCCATGTCGTCTTTTTGGTGGAACTTCAAAGATAGCAACGGAAGGTATCAACGACTGGAGCAATGTAAATAGAATATTAAACATTCACGAAGTATCTCGTGAATACTCCAAATGTCAAATATTATTATTACACAGAAAAAACAGTGCTGGCACGGATAGAATAGACTCATTACATTGTGAACAAATCAAAAGTCAAGCTGAGTACTGGAAAAATGTATTGCAAAGGGTAGTTGCTGTAGTAAAAAAGTTTCCATCTAGAGGTTTAGCTTTTACGGGAAGCGTAGAAAAGTCTGGAACTCTGAAAAATGCCAATTACTTGATGTGTCTAGAGCTAGTCTTAGAATTCGACCCCTTTTTAGCAAAACACAAACAGCAATGTGGACACCCCGGCAGTGGCAAAACGTCTTATTTATCGTCAACAAACTGTAATGAATTTATTGAATTGATGTCACAAGAAATTCATAATTCAAAATATTACAGCATTATTGTTGAGTCTACACTATCGACCATTATACGATATGGTCAGATAAAGGGAAAACCCGTGGAGCTGTTCTTTGGATTTTGTCGAACGTGGGTCATAAATCAGACAAAATAGAAAATGCGTTATTATCAAAATTCCAGGATCTTAACATGGAATTAATAAGTTGTCGTGGTCAATCTTAGGACAACGTTAGTAACATGTCAGGTGTTTACACCGGCTTGCAAGCTCGCATTATCACTCCTTTAATTTAGTAGGGGTGTATGCAGCGGAGTATGTTAAAGAAGCTGTTACATTTTTCGATGCTTTGCAACATTTATACATTTTTTTCTCAGCTTCTGGTCGTCGATGAGAAGCTTTGGTCTTCACGACATGATGCCGTAATTCGTTTGTGTGAAAATTGGAATGGATATTTGCAAACTTTAACAGAAATCATAGAGCATTTTTCTGAAACGCCAACCACACGTATAGAAGCAACTGGAATAACACGACAACTGCATCGTTTCGAATGCGCCTTTATGAGTGAACAATGAGAAAACAATAGTGAAATCCTAAGTTTTATTATTTTAAAACGTGTATTATAAATAATAAATTATCTTGCGCTACAATTTATAGCTATACCCTTGCGTTTAGCGTAAAAATTACATTTCTGGGTATGACGTTGACGTATAGGTACTAGGTCATAATCGTAAATACCCTAATTAAATGGCGTGTATAATTTGTTGCGTAAAGCGGAAAACACATAAATCCGGCACTGTGTATAAGATATAATATTGATTCTCAAAAATGGATATATGTTATGGCATTAATATTATTGGGAGTTAGTGCAATGTAAGTATAAATGGGGCCTTTTTAAAGATAGTGTACACGTTAAGTAATCATTATCAATTAATTTCAACAATTAGGTGGTATCTATTACAATTCTTTATTAGCGGAAATATATTTCAAATGTTTGTGCAAATGGGGTGAGAAGCAAAATAGAATTAAGTCTAACAAACGAAATTAGTTAGCACAATATTTTATACAGTTTCTGTTACAAGCAAATTGTAGACTTCCAAAAACAATTATTTTGTTTAATTTCGTTAGTAACTCGTTCCTATTATTAATCAAATAAGATCTAAAATATAACTTAATCAATTTATATATGTTGAAGTAAATAGATTAGACTCAAAGCCGTTCCTAAGGTATCTGCTGCCCGTATGAGAAAATAGTTCTCCCCTCCCTTAACTTCTGATTAACCATAATTTATTTGAAGTGAATTTACCTTAAACCTTTTACTTTGAGTAACACAACTTTATATCGATTTATTCTGACCTTTAAGGCTTCCATTTGCACTGTGTAGGATTTCGATATTTAGTACAGGGTGTTTAGGAAAAGGATTCTTATTTTATATTTTTCAAACATCAAAAACTCACTTAACTTAAATGGACCACCCTGTGTAATTTTTATTTATGTGAAATAACTTTTCATTTTCTATCAAAAACTGTGAGTAATTCATATTTGTAAAATTAACGATTAAAAAGTTAAGATTTTTTTTGTTTACATTCTAGTAGGTAATGATTTTTGAATTGTAGTTGATAAATAGGTATGGGATCAAAACTTAATTAAAAACAAAACTAAACCCAAGACCTGAATGTTTATGAAAAAAAAACAAAAAAAATACTACAATACTACAATACTACTCCATATGATGACCATTTTCTGCTATCCATAACCGCACACATTCTTCAAAAGACCTCGTAACGTTTCTAAGGATATCTGGTGTTACAGTAACAAACGCATCGTTTATTCTAATCTTCATGTCATCATCCGTGATAGGTGTAATGTTATAAACTAAATTTTTAATGTAACCCTAAAAAAAGAAATCTATGCTGGTTAATTCAGGAGATCGAGGTGGACATTCATGTGGACCTCCCCTTCCTATCCATTTATTGGGGAATTGTCTATCCAAATAATTCCTTACATTCCTACTAAAATGTGGAGGGGCGCCATCTAGCGGTAACCACATTTTGTTTTTAATATCTAAAGAAACTTCTTCTAGGAGACTCGAAAATTGTTCTTCTAAAAACCGTAAAAATTTTACGCCGTTCAAGTTTCCATCAAAAAAATAAGGACTAATCACATGGTCTCCTACAATTCTCCCAAATGCATTGAGGCTCCACCGATTTTGGGGGCCAACAGTGCGATACAGGTAATGGTTTTGAGTATCAAAGTAATGAAAGTTATGTCGGTTTACCAAGCCGTCGTTGTGGAAAGTTGATTCGTCGGTAAATGAAACAAATTTAAAGAAGTCATTCTCTTCCCCAACTTTTTGAAGACTCCATACACAGAAATCCAACCTCCGTTGAAAGTCTCGTCCAGATAAATTCTCATGAAGTTTTATGTGATAAGGATGATACTTATGTTTTTTTCAAAATTCTCCAAGCACTTGCTTGATTAATTCTAGTTTGTCTAGAAATTTCTCTTGAATTTACATTTTCATTATCAACCACTGAGCCTAAAACTAAGAACTCATTGTCCTCATTATTTACAACATACTTTGCTTTAGTCTGTTTCTTGTAAGATACACTAACAGTTCACGAAAATTTTTTAGCAGTTCTTCAAAAGCTCTTTTGTCTGGATGTGATCTATCGAGATACTTTTCTGCATATACCATTGAAACTATCAAACAATTTCTAAAACATTCACCAAGGACTAACGTCATATTCACCCTTTCTTCTTGAGAATACTGTTTAATTTTTTTAGTCTTAAAGGATGATATTAAAAATAAAGTAAGAATTTTGACAATATTTGGCCGAACACTAAGGTTAAGGACAGCCGCTAACTAGATGAATCAAACAATATCTTACTTTTAAAATCATTACCTACTAGAATGTAAACAAAAAAAATTTCCATACAAATTTTAATAACTTCTTAATCGTTAATTCTAGACGTATGCATTACTCATATTTTTTGATAGAAAATGAAGAGTTATTTCACATAAATAGAAATTATACAGTGTGGTCCATTTAAGTTACGCGGGTTTTTGATGTTTGAAATATATAAAATAGGAATCCTTTTCTTAAACACCCTGTGCTAAATATCGAATTCCAACACTGTGCAAATGAAAGCATTAATGGTCAGAATAAATGGATATAAATTTGTGTTAACCAAAGTAAGAGGTTTCCGTGTTTTTAATTCTTGTTTAAATTGAATATTTTTCTTAAAATCACAATTTTCTCAGAATTGGCAAGCGATAAGTATAGAAACGTTGAATAAAGTTGACTTAATTTTTAACGTTTAATCTAAAATACAGAGCGTTGTATTTAAAAAGCCTAATTTTGATATATTACAATTTTCTGAACCAAATCTGCAACAAATCTTAAATATTTCGAGAACGCGAATTAAAAACAGAATACAATGACATGATAAAATACAGGGTGTTCCATTTAAAAAACAAAAGTTATGGTCATTTCAAATTTGCAAAAATTGACCATATTTTGTAAACACCCAGTATAGTATCATCAGGAAGTATGAAGGTCAAAAGGTAGAGCAAGATCTTGTTTACCCGTCTGACAAACCATACAGTTCTACTTTTAATATTAAAGTCTTCAGAACAATTTAAGTAAAGGTATAAATTTTCACTTTTTTAAAGAAAAAATGCTCTAACTTGGCAACGCCACAAAATAAATTTAAAAACGAAGTACCGTTTTTTAGCATTCAACAAGACAAATAATAATAAAAATAAATAAATATAGGGTTCCATTTAACAAAACAAAGCTGAGCCCGGTCCTGCAATTATGGAACACCCTATAGGGATGAAACTATTTTTAGTCGGATATAGATCGGCGCTATAACATTTTCTTTATTTTTAATAATAAAGCCAGGATCTTCCGACGACGCACTAATGACTCACCCTGTATATATATATATATATATATATATATATGTATATATATATATATATATATATATATATACAGGGTGATCCTTTTAAAGTGTTACAAAGCGATATTGAGAAACGGCTGATTGAAAATAAATGAAATTTCTAGAGATACAATTGGTCGTTGGGGGACACTTTTTGGCAGAGTAAGTAATGTTTTAACCCTTTCCACTGTTTAAATGTTAAATGGAAAGGTGCAGTTTTCTTTCCAGATTCGTAATCCCCAGGAAAAACTACGTTATAATCAATGAATAATTTAATGCCAATGTCAATGTCACTACGCTAAATTCAACAAAATTAAAAATAAAATCAACTAAAGAAAAAACTGATATTAGGTACATTATTTTATTATAATACATAGATTTTCGAAATGACGACCATTTTGTTCAGAACCATTGCCGTTGTTTTTTCTACATCCTCCGAGAATTATGTCAACTGGGTAAAAAAATACGGTATTTGGGTTAGATTATGTAGTTAATAATTATTTTCTTAGAAAGTTCAAGATTTTTTTTGAAGCTATGTGGCACTGCAGCGATGATTCACCAGCCGCCACTGTTGCAGTTATCATGACAACGAACGACTTGACATGTTATGACATTGCCAGTAATTTCCATAAATTATCTTCGAGTTTAAAGTCTTTAGTTTAAGCGACTTGTTAAAATTAGTGTTCATTGTGTTCGTTTATTGATTATCTATGTTGTTCCTGTTAGTATTTAATAATATTAGTTGAGATTTTAACTACGTATCCTTAAAATGAATGAATTCAACTGCCAAGTTGACATGTTGTTAATTCTCGGAGAATGTAGAAAAAACTACCGCAATGCTTCTGAACTTTGGCCGGTAAGATTTCCCCATTTAGCACCAAAATCTCACATGGCGTTCAAAAGATTAGAGACTAGGAGCCGCCAGACCGGCCAACTCTCATCCAGAAAACGCAGCAGGAGAAAAACCAAAACGAACGACGACATGGCGGTAGGAGTTTTGGGAACAGTAGCTCTCAACCCTCATATTGGTTCCCAAGATCTATCCAAAGACGCTGGGATGTGTAAAACATCCGTTCTCAGAATTTTGCACAATTTTAAATTTCATCCTTACCATATTACCTTACATCAAGAATTGTATGAACAGGACTTCGAGAGACGGGTGCAATTTTGTCGGTGGTTTCGACAATGGATGAATGAAAACAACTCACTGGAAAACATAACATTTTCTGACGAAGCAACATTCACTAACCATGGTCAAGTCAATCGTCACAATATGCATTATTGGGCTCAAGAAAATCCACACTGGATGCGAACAATCGCTAATCAACACCCTTGGTCGATAAATACCTGGTGTGGGATATTTGGCGATGTTGTTATTGGACCTCATTTTTTCGATGGTAATCTTAATGGACAGCGATACTGCGATTTCCTTCGAAATGACTTGCAAAGATTGATGCCAAATATTCCAGAGCAACAACGTGAAGCAATTTGGTTCCATCAAGACGGCGCACCATCATATTTCTGTCGAGAAGTACGTGCTATATTGAGTGACACTTACCCTAACAGATGGATTGGACGTGGGGGACCAGTAAATTGGCCTGCAAGATCGCCAGACTTAACCCCTCTTGATTTTTTCTTGTGGGGTTTCGCAAAAGAAAAAGTCATGGTGACTGCTCCAACTACAGCCGAAGACATGAGAGAAATGATTACGCGTGCAGTTCGTGAAATCACCCCAGATATGCTATTCAGAGTGCGGAATTTTTTTCGAAAGAGGGTTGATAAATGTTTAGAACAAAATGGTCGTCATTTTGAACACCTATTATAATAAAATAATGTACCTAATATCAGTTTTTTCCTGTTGATTTTCTTTTAATTTTGTTGAATTTAGCGTAGTGACATTGACATTGGCATTAAATTATTCATTGATTATAAAGTAGTGTTTTCTGGAGATCACGAATCTGTAAAGAATACTACACCGTTCCATTTAACATCTAAAAGTAACCCCCACCCCTAAAAGGTGGAAAGGGTTAAAGCATTACTTATTATTGTAAGGTTGTGTTGACGCACCCTGTATGTAGGATGTTATAATAACGTGTATTACGTGTTTTGAGTACGGGTGTATTGAGTTTGAACGAAAAAAAATTTTTTTTTTTGTGTATATGCATAATGTATGTGGGTGGATGATACGCCACTAGAAATTTAGGAGAAATATCATTCAGTATGTAGATACGTGTATTTGAATGTTATAGAGACATTGGTGTTGGAATAAATAGATTCTGATGAATGTAAATGTGAAGAGAAATTTGTCGATGGGACGATAATGTTTGCTACTGTTGACTACTTAATAAGTAATAGAATGTTGGAGGATAAAGGTGTAATCTTGGCCCGAAGATGTGAGTGTATAAGTGTAGAATGTTTTAGAAAATCTGTAGAGAAAGATTTGGTATGTTTAATTGTTAATTATAGAAAGTTCTCGTAATGTTGTGCAATCAGTTTTGAGAATACGTGTAAGTATATAGGATTTGAGACCTTAGACTGTACTTATTTTTGCAAATGTTGCGGAGGGAGGACCAGCGCATGTGAGAGATAAACGCTGAAAGTTGTGTAATGGTCCAGAGTGGCCACTGAATGAATGTGATGACGAGAAATGGCTTCTCCATGAAGTAATTGTAAAATTTGCAGGTAAAAACAAACATGGCGATGTATAATAGTTACAAGCGTGTTTGTACAGAGGGTAGAATCAGTCGGCACTAAGAAAGTTTGAGTGAATACCATTCTGGTGAATATAGCGAGGAAGTCGGACATGTTTAAAGATGAATGGCTTAAGGTATAAATAGGAAAGTCAGAGATTGACGTTAGCTTTTAGCTTTAGCTTGTTGCTTTTGGCTTTTTGGTGAGAGCTCGGTGGGAGACGCGCGCGAGGTGAAGTGTGAAATCAGAATGGGTTGAGTTGAAGTTATATTTGTGAATAATATTGAAGGCAGTCATTATTTAAACAACTGCGTAACCCGAAAGGGGATGAATCGTATAAGACATTCATAAATAAAACAATAAATAAAATTGAGATTGAAGATAAAATCAGTTTATTTTTCTTCAAGAAAAAGTGCATATTCAGATTTATAAAAAGATAACAGTTGTTACGTTATAGGGTTGAGTGCGGCGCGCGAGCTTATAATGATCTTTAGTTAAAATTATTTATGGGACCACCTTTAAGTGAACGAAATATTCGTAGTAAATTGAGCCAATGTTAAAGTAATTTTATATGACATTAAAAGTTTATTTGTGTAAGGAAGGACTAAATTGTCCTAAAGGTTGCGAGAAACGTTTAAGAGGCAACCAAATGTGTACAGATTATTACGTTATTGGAGTAATAATCTCGCATAGTAGGACTATTCGCGAGTGCAGAAAGGAATAAGTGTTTGTGAAATTGTGGAATACTTGTTATGTGCCTTCAGGCAATCTAAGGAATACAAATGGACTACAAATAATTGGTTTACGGGAAGAAAGAAGAAAGAAAAGCAAGGATTAATGGACAATTTTTTTTAAGTAAGAATTACATTTATTAACCTTGAAAATTCAGTTGAGCACGATTATCTTTTTGGTTAGTGTTACTTGCGTATTTTTGTGTAAATTTTTATTTTATTAATTAGTTTGAAGGGAAAAGATAATCGATCTCGAGTTATGCTGTATTGGCTGTTTTAGTAGTAAGAATTTTTGCAGAAACGCAAATTTGTATTGACAGTGGTTTTCCAACCACGCTGCTGTTGTGTATGTAAACATTTGTTTATTATTTTGTGCAGAACAATATATATTTATCGTTAACTTTTATTCTGTTGTTTATTTAGCCAGTTATGAGATACATTTGTGACGTTTACTTAATTGGTGACCTAGTTTTTGACAAGTTAAATGTAGACTTTGCATATTTTGGTTTTAAGATTAATGAACAACCTGAAAGGTTATATTTGCCAGGTTAATTTCAAAAAGAAAATTTTCATGTTAGTTTCGTTTAATGCAGTACACTAATGACGGATCAGCTGTTGATTTAAAAATTTCATTAAGTATAACTAAGAGATCGAGTTTTGAGGACTTACATATTTGCGAATGTCTCATACGATTCAGAGGTATCATAAAGGAACAATTATTAAGTCGATGACATTGATTTTCTTTTGGTTAGGAATTTTAAAAATTAATTATCGATGATTGAATGAAGAACTATTTATTCATTAATAAGTAGAAATTTAACTTTATGTGTATACGAGGGATACGTAAAAAATATAACTGTTGGTTACGTGAATGCAGTTAAATTTGAGTGATAAATGTTGTTGTGGAAATTTTGGTATACGAGGTGTATTCAAAAAGTTTCTAATAACCTGGGTAGTACTAAATATATTTGAGTTGAATTGTTTGGGACGAGTGTTTGTTTTAGAACCCTCGTGTGAGAGTTTACTGAGTAAGCACAATCCTACTTTCCACAATCAAGTAGGGTTAATTAACACCCAGCTTAAGACAATTATTTTAGCAAAGTTTCGATTGTGGTGGCACCTGGAGACATATTTTCCCGGACTGAGCTGTTTGAATATCGGTGTAAGGTGTTTGAGCGTATTAATCATTCATTTTACTTATTATTTCGACCACTCCCATCTCCCTGTTAGCTGGCTTGGCAACTCGCTTACATTAGTAAGCATACACGACGTCTAGTGCGGTTTGGACGTGTAACACTATGTCAAAAAGTGTCCCCCAACGACCCATTGTATAGCTAGATATTTCATTTATTTTCATTCAGCCATTTTCTCAATATCGCTTTGTAACACTTTAAAAGGACCACCTTGTATATATAAATCTCATGTCACGATGTTCGTTTACGCTAATCGTGTTAAAGGGTTAAAGAACGCTTAGCTCATATCAAATACAAACGTTGGGACGAGTAGCCTTACATATGTTTGATAAAAATCGTGTAGTAGATAAGGTATCTTTAACTAAACATATTGGTAATAGGCACGAACTTACCTACGAAAGTATGAGGATCTTCAAAAGAAACCAATTCTAATGTATAATGACGATCAAGGACCTTTAGGCTACTCAGAAATCATTAAACTTGCATAACTTTTACTTTGTTTAATTCTTCCTTGTCGACCACTGATGATGATAGCTTAGCTATTGAAACAGGTTCGGTGTTTTTTATTTTTTGTGTGGTACGTGGGTGTATTTTGTTTGTTACAGGTTCTCCCGCAGTTCCAATGTTCCAGATTCTTCAGTCATACTAGATTCCTAATTTTTACTTAAACAACTAAAGCATTGGCCGTGTATTAGCTAATCTACCTTAAGATGTTAAAAAAATAGTATATGGATATGTCGAGCAAACGTTCTATGTGGCACAGCAGGGATTATCTGACTCGCTTTGTTCTTTAGTTAAATTTACAGCCTGGCAACATAAAGTTTCATTGCTGTGATAGTGATAAATTGATGTATATTCGTGATAGTTCTTTAAATAATAAACTAAAGTACTTTCAATTAAACAATTTAACTAATATTGCATTTACCATCTTAAAAGGTCTCTCATGTATATAACGTTCAATCTATGTTTAGATAATAACACCAGCTTACTGTTCGGCTTTAATTTATATTGGTAACAAAATTGGTACCAAAGATTGATATGTAACCGTCAAGTACCATACAATTATCTTCCATCATATACGGCGTTGTATAATTTGACTGCAAATAATGCAACAATTATTTTGGTGTTATGTTTTTCTCATTACATGCCAAAAGCAATTACGCATCCACAAATAATTACTATGATTAATAATAACCAGATTTCGGAAAAGTTTTCGCGAATTTTATCTAAACCTAGTATTAGTTTAATAACCATTTTTGAACTGTATACCATTCCTTTTTAATCAATCACTCATCAGATTAATAGTCTAAAAGATGTGCAGTTTTTTGTAGTAGGGTATTAAATTAGCAGTGGCCGTTACTGAAGAAATAAAAAAGTAGTCAACTTGTTATACATAAATATGTCTCTGTTTATTTTTTACTTGAATAACAATTCCAATGATTTAGCACATTTCCTCAAAGATTTGAATTTTAACGATTGCTTTAGTTCAATATCGTTTGACATTGTCAACCTTGCCAAGCATTCCTGATTAGAAATGCCTGGATTTAATCAATAATTACCTCGTTAGATCTCGGTTATCAGCCTGTTAATGTAATTTTATTAGTGATTATTTAAAAACTTAACTTTAAAATATGTGAACCAAAGATAGGTTTTGTAATGGCAAGCAAACCCTTATTTAAAAAAAGAAAAATAAATATTTCAAAATGAAGTGGTTAATGAAACTCGTATGTTTGCAACAGGTATCTCGATCATATTCTGTTGTGTTTAAAGGTGGCGAGAAATTATTTGACGTATTGTCAAAAATACCTTGAGCCTCATCATCCTAACAAATTTACTGTAGAACAAGAAGCTAATAATGCTATTAATTGTCTGGGCTTACTTAGATTTGACCAAAAATAAAATGATTTAGATATTAGTATTATAAAAAACCGACTACTACAGACCATGTGATGCCTTCCAATTCTTTCTATTCTCTAAGTCACCAATTGGCCGCTTTCAGATTTTTCCTTACTGGACTATTCCATTTATTTTTACAAGGCAGTTCTAACAAGGAGTTTAATATTATTCTTCCAATTGCTATTAGTAATGGTTTCCCCAGGATTTAATATATAAATTATATCATAATAGTATATTATGAAATTAGTTTATAATGTAAGGGATTATGGCATAATCCCGCACTATAAACGAATTTCATATGCTATTTTGTCGTCGAACTAGCAACTATGAGATACAATTTAAATGAAATAATAATTTCAGATCGTTACCACAAGAATATCATATCACAGGAGTTCATGAACGGTCTTATTATAGTTGCCATAGTTTTGCATTATAAGTGTCATTTATTTTTTGTAAATAAACAAATTTTGAAAAAGTAGATTCAAACGTGGATGAAGAAATCCTTAAAAAAGCAGAAGAAGCTGAGTTGAGTCTTATACCCAAAAAGTCCGAAATCATTTATAAGAAAGAGTTTGACAGATTTATTGAGTGAATGCGCAAGTATAATATGGAAACCGTTATAGAGAAGATTTTGCTTGCGTATTTCCTTGATCAGGTAAGTTCATTACATCATTTATTAAAGGTAATCATTCTTTGTATTTCTTTTATTAGTCGAAAAACTACAAATCGTCTTCATTATGGTGCATGTACTCCAAATTAAAATGTATGTTACGTCTCAAAAAGGATGTGGCGATCAGCAAGTTTTCAAAACGTTCGGTGTTCTTGAAAAACTGTTCAATTGGGTACATACCAAAGAAGTCTTTAGTGTTTTCAAAAAAGCACTTACTAAATTTTTTTCTTGAAGCCCCCTACGACAAATACTTATCTGTGTGTTGGGGATATTAAAGGAGAAGGTTCCGTCTATGATTTATATTAGAGATACCAAAACACATAGACCCAGGGTTTGTACCACATTAAACGATCACAGTAGAGTAAATTATATTGACCTCATTAAGAAGTACATGAGTTTAAGACCGAAGCATGTGAAGATTGAAGTTTTTTTTATTCTACAATGGGTATAAATGTACCTGTAGTCCTATTGGCATTAACACATTTGGTCACATTCCTCGACAGATTGTCAAGTATTTAAATATTCCCAATGCGGATCAGTACACACGACATTCATTTCGCAGAACTTCTGCCACAATCTTGGCAGACAGTGGAGCTGAGATTAGAACTTTAAAACTGCACGAGGATTGGAAAACGGATGCTGTTGCTGAAGGGTACGTGGTAGACTGCATCGAAAACAAGAATAAAATAGCCAAAACTTTAGGATCCAATAGGGTACAACAAATGAGTAACCGAGAAATATCTAGATCAACATCTTCAAGCAGTTCAAGCGAATGCCTTCTTGAAACATCTGGGGGAATTTCAATTACCGGAAATTCAATTGCACCATTAATATTAACATCAGAAACGGCTGAAAATGTTTAGATAAAATTGTGTAAATGTGTATTGTTTGGTCAAACTTAAAAGATAGGATAGTTTTTATCTTGATAAGCGACGGTTAATATTTTTTATTGCAAATCTAAATATTTTTTAGAAAAAGGGTGAAGGAGAGGGAGAGGGCGAACGAGAGGGAGAGGGACACGTTTTTGCTTCGACCAGTCCGGAAGTATTTTATCTGTTCCTTATAATATCTACAGTGATCCCTTACCTGTACAGCTTGCAAATAAATTCCAAGCTTTCAATTATTGCGAGTAAAGTCAATGTTATATAATCAACTAATTTTAGGAAGATTTGCATTTTATAAAGTAAAGTCAAGATAAGGCAATTAGATACTTCTCTAAAGAATTTGCATCCTTGCGAATAATCCTAACATTATGTTGGTCTATTAATTATTGAGAGATCTTCAATGTACTCTTTTACATATAGGGTACCTAGGAGTTCTACAAACATATTTTCCATGTTTGTTTCAAACTCAGATTTCATTTGATTAAATCCAATGTAATGGAAATTGAAAAATTACGAATGCTAAGATATTTACAAACTGTTTTTTTTTGCGAGGTAAATCGTACATCATTTATACAATTTTGCACATTATTATAAACGTTGTTTATTGCGCGTTTAATTTAAATACAAAAAGGGGATTGCATATTCGTCACAGACCTATTGTTAATTGTTAAGAACAAATTAAATTAAGGTGGTTGATTTACGCGATTTTTAGTACGGCGTAATCGAAATTAAACAATTATGCGAATTGTTTCGGACCGAAATGATGTTTTGTTATGTACATGATTATTCTTTTGATTAAGGAATAACTTTATACCTTTACATAGACTTGAGATCGTTAGGAACTATGCTGTGTTCAATCAGTCTGTAGCGTTTTTAACTGCGGTTGGTGCAATTTCACAGGCGCTTCCCGGTTAGGATGCGGAGTAGCTTCTGGCATTAACGTTAGCGGTTGCGAGTACCTCTGGGTCTTTTTTCGTATTTCTTTTTGTAAGGTGTGTTAGTATAATGTTTTGTGCCGGTTGTTTAAATGAAGACACGTCTAACAGAATCTGGGACTAACCCGTACTGTGCTGCTTAGACGCATCTTCCGAGGGGGTGGTAGAATTAGAGTGACTACCCTTCTTGCCACTGGAGTAAATGGATGGTGACTGCTGGGCGTTAGAGCCCGCCATAACATCGTCCTGGTTTGTATATGGTTATGGTTGGAGAAGATGACTTCGGGATTTTACAGCCCATCGTGACAGCTTCTGATGTGTGTATATGTTTGTAGAAGATGACGCCAGACTTTACAGCCCGTCGTGGTACCTGATGTGTGTACTGGAAATGTGAGATAACTTCCGGGCTCTGCAGCCCGTGGTTTATCTGGGTGTCTGGTGTAATGTTTGTATACTCAACTCACGTACTTTTAATCTCCGAATACGACGGTCAGGCGATCGGTTAGCTGGAGCGGGTTCTCAGGCGGCAAGTATCGCAACGGTTCAGGATGCACGTGGCAATCGACGAAACTAAGTACGGCAGGTACGCGCGGTATGAGTATTATTTTTTGGGTTATCGCAATAAGCGATCAGGATTCTGGTCAGGCCTTTCAGGATTTATCGCAGTAAGCGATCAAGTTGCTGGTCAGGATTCCGGGTTCTCCTAATAACGCGATTAAAACCATCAGGCGCCCGGTCAGGATATTCTTTATTCGGTAGCGTCGGCGGAATGGATCGACACGCAGGTAGCGACGGCGGAACGGATCTACAAGCAAGCAGTCGGTGCAACAGCCCAACGCACAAGCAGGAGGTAGACTATGGACCGGATCGCGTACGAGTATCAAGGTGTAGCGGCAAAGGTCCGACGCTCAAGCAATCTGTTCGGCAGCGCGTCTCGCAGTTTTATAGAGGATCCGCGATAGGCGGGGACGGCTTATGTGCAGGGATGCTAATGCGGTGATTGGTGGATATTATTCTGACATAAAAGATTCGATATTTTCTTTAAATCTACGTCGGAGAGGATCAAATAATTATTTGTTGTGCAACCTTGTGCCATTTTACGTAATTTGATTTAACACGGGATAATTAACAAATAATTAATTAGAAAAATTTTGGTAAAGGCTTCTGGGTCTTTACAATATGCAGAATACTTCCCGATTAATTAATTACTAATTAGTTAATGAGAAGAAAACCACAGCTAGATGAACTGGGGACATTGACAATGTATGATACCTAAGATCTAAGTGAAGGAATATATGTTAAATGTCGAGAAATCGGGATAATGCACTCAGAAAGAGATGATTGTGTTTATTCCTATGTTTCACTGGTGTGGGATATGTGTTGACTTTCTAATAATATCAGGGCCGGTGATAGGCCGGTGCGGCAAATTTTAGGGGCGGCATTTTGACTGTCAGAATGCATATTTCTTGAGACATATTTTATTTAGGAATATATGTAAGAAAAAGCGCTTGATCCCAAATTTTCTTAAACTTAAAAAATACATAGGTATAGCTTAGATACATGGCAGTTGAAAAATAACTGATTTGTGTAGAATGCTTAGTACGTCGGACAATTTTGGTCCAATGCAATAAAAAACAAAACAAAATAAAAGCTCTTTACAAAGGTGATATTCTAGGTCCAACTTGAAATTTCATTTCATGCAGTAATTGGTGAAGTATCTTCAATTACCATTCTATTACTAACGTGCTAGCTGTTATATTATGGCGTATTCAAGAAATATACATTATTTCGTTGTAAAAATCTGTTTTATATCCTTCAAAAACGCAACAGGCAAGAGCTTATAATTCTTACATTTCTGTCGATTCCTGAAAATCAGACGATAAAGATTATCGCGCGCACAGGACCTGTTTCGACTTGTTTTTAATGCCCCTACTATTACAAAAGCAAAGACGAAGATTTATTTGCTTTATTCATGCAGTTACTGTGTTATAGAAAAGTGCGATTATTTTTTAATGTAAGTTACTATAATTACTTTATATGCAACTTTTTCGGATTAATTCATGCCAGCTAAGAGTTTACGAACTGCTCTAAAAGGTATTTCCAATTAATGACTAATCTCTAGCAAACTACATGTCATAAGTTCAAATCCTACCAGACGTAAACTTTTTATTTATGTATTTAAGAAAATTAGTAATATTTGTTAATTACAATTGTAACGTGCAAAAATCGATACCGGATACTTTCTGGACGATTCGATTAATTTTCTCTGATTATTACTGTTTGGCAAAACAAAATTTATCTGTAGCCTAAATAATTAGGATTGTTATTTACTTCGGTTTACTCGTTACTTATTTCTCTACCAAAATGATCCAAATTTTCTGTATTTACTGCCTTTGCCATTTATTATAATTGATTAAATTATTTCTTTGTCGTATTTATATTTATTTTATAAAAGTTCTTAAAATAAACCTACTTGTGCCATCTAGACGTGGATTCTGGTTAGCTTTAAATTTATACATTTTGTAGATACCTGTTAGTTTGCTAAACCACCACTAGATGGTGATACCATTGAATAATTACATATTACTAAACATACTTTATTGAAATACATCTATTTTAACATTTTAATTAGAACCAAAAATTTTATATGAAAGTTTTGTTGAATGCCTTGCTCCTAATGTGTGGTTTCTTATCGGCCATTTTGTGTGGAGTAACATATATTTCACAAAATTTCTCTGGTTGCTGTTTTCTCGGTCTGAATCACCAGTTTTAGGTGAGAATTTTTCCACAAAAAATATTTCTTCATTTGGGTAAGTAATAAATCGCTATCAAGGCGGATGTAAAAAAAAATGTTACTTACACACACGTATGGTGAATTAGCTCGGTTTTCTTCAATTTCGTTATAACTAGAATATTTCTTTTAGGATTAAAATACGATATTTAAATTCAAAGAAGTGTATTTATCCAATTCGTGGTAAATTATCACATGTAGCTCGTCTTCTATCTATAGAGGTAAAACAACGTCATAGAAATAAATTGCTAAATCTTACCTCATTTCTAGCTGTTTCTTCTTCTTCTTCGTCTTGTCTTTATTTGTTTGTTGAAATTATACGTTATGTACCTTTTTGTCTCGCTTTTGGTTTTGCTTGTAACTGAGACTCGTCGTAAGTGATTAACTATAGAAGTAATCGTCCATCAAAAGGTTAGATTATTCCATTACCTGTGTATTAACAAAGATTGTATTGCTGAACTTACTTTTGAACTTATCATCTGTTACACTCTGCCTTCAGCAGGGATAACTACAGTATCTACACAAAAAGTGCCTTTAAATTAATCATATTGCACAGAATTTGTAATTGTTTACAGTTATTACACTTCGGTGTCCTCTGGATAGCCGAATTCATTTGAGTTTAGTAAAGATTTCACTAGTATACTGCCGTCCTAAGGAAAAAGGTCCTAACTACGAAAAATTAGTTTTGAGATATTTGAACTTTTATAAATTTTTATATGCCTTTCTTCGTTTTTAAGTTAGAAGGTTCAAATTGGATATGCAGATATAAACATTTTATACGTATTTAGTTGTGTGTACAAAACTTACAATAGTAAAAGCACTTTGATTTTTAAGCAGATCGGACCATTTTTCTTAGTAATATTGAGATTTTCAAAAAAAGTTGCAGATAGGACTCAAAATTAAGGCTAAACCAACAATTAAAAGTAACGTTCGTAAGAACATGTTTTTATTATAAAATCCAAAAAAAACATAAATACAAAACAAAAAATAGTGTCTTAAAAAAACTTTAAACAAATAGGTGAAAAACTCAATTTTGTAAAAGGCGGATAAAAGAAATTACACTTCTTCGGGTGTGCCGATCGCAACTGGTAAATTTTGCCAAAAAGGAAGGCGATTTGCAGGCATGATGGCCGTCAATTTTGCCAAAAGTCCATCTTTTCTGTCTAGTGCAACGCCTCTACATTGAGAACGCAAAGAAGCCTTTGGCAAATCTTGTTTTTTCATTTTTTCGGGCAAAAAATCGAGTTCTAGAAAATTGCCCTTAAAATCAGTTTTGTACTTTAAAGGCTTAGTGCCTCGTTCAAAACACAACCAAACGATATCATGTAAATAAACGCGTGGCTGCATCTTCTGCAGCTTATATTTTGAAGCAAAATCCGGCCAGTCATAAAACTGCTCAAGTTTCATTTCAATTACATCAACTTTCGAAGAATTAGCTGTTTGTACGGCGTTTACAAAATCGCTAAAGTCGTAAAGTTTACCCTTTTTCTTTAAAGACAATTCTACTTGGTGATGGAATGCGTCTGCCGACATAAACGTGTGGCCAGTTTCAAAATACTTAATGTTTAGTTCATTCACACAAACCTCCGAAGAATTCACAAGATGAACAAAAAAACTAAATAATGCCCAATTCTTGTTTTGTGCAGAGCAGTTGTCTAACCAAAGAGTAATTTTGGTTTCATCTCCGTACAGTTTAAAAAAGGCATTATATGTTGAAATTATATCTTCTTTGGATCTTCCGGCAGTTGCCTCATGCCAAAGAACTGCTAAAGGGTTTTTCTTTTGTTTTTTCCTATAGGGGCAAATGTTTCATTAAATACAATGATCCGCTTTGTAAATAACACTTCCTTAAACATATCGATTCTAGGAATCATTATGACCTGCAACAAAATGAAAGGGATGAGTGCAACATATAACAAAAAGGAAGGAAAATGCACCTTTTCCAGGTCTGCAGAAAAAAAAATGCCATCATCTTTGCCTGCATCCATTTTATATTCTTCACGAGCAGCTACATACTTGCGGTGATGATTATTCCATTTATGGCATTCATCACAAACACTGGCTACTTTTCTTGTGATTGTCATAGATTTCGCATTGCCAGCACTCCTCATGACCTAATTTCGCGAACGAAATGTTAAGATCATCTGACACCACTTTTCTATATAATTCATAGGATACTTTAAAATTGTTGTGTGTTTCTTTGAAATGATTGTACATAAATTGTATAGTTATATCTGAGGGCAAATACTTCTTATTCGGAGCGTGTTCACGCCGATAATGTGATAAGGTTGGGTTGAACAAATTCACGTGGTCGATGATAGACTGTCTGTCAATTTTTTGAGGACACGGTTGACGGCCTCTTTGATCTGCTTTTGGCGCTATTAAACACTGATTCGTATTACGCACATTTTTTAAAACACGGTCATTGCTAACATCGTATCCCAAAGTAGCCAAAAAAAACTTTTTGCATGTTTGGATTTCAGCTCCATTTTCTTTTTTTAAAAAGTATTTAAAGGTAAATTTTCGTAAACTGCTTGTTCCTGCTGTTTGCCTTTTTTTGTCTTGTTTTTTTATTAAACTATGAATAAAAGTTCTTCTGTCCTTCTCACTAAGCTCCCAAAACTGTGAGTTTATATCATTCTGTCGTTCATTACTTAATATAGAAACACATTTAAACTTGCATTTTTCAGAGCAAGGTTCCTTCACCTTAAAATTTACACTTTTCTGCATTTGTTTAATTTTCTTTCGCTCAAGTGGTGGGGTATCAAAACATTGTCTTTTTCTTATTTGGCCTTTGAGCAACATTCATTACTCTGTCAAATAGATCCGATAAAATATTTCCAACAATATCATATTTGTTATCGTTGGGTTCAATCACATCGAGATTCGTACATTCTATGATTTGTGTAGGATCGTCTGGATCGGAATCGGATGAGTCGTAATCTTCGCCATTTTCCAATACAAAATCAGGATCGTCGGCTACGTCATCATTATATTTAGTATTTGTTGCCTTTCTTCGAAAATCAGCCAACTTTTCTTTTAAACTTTTATTTAAGGCAAGGTTAACTAATCGCTTACTTCTGCTAGACATTCTAAAAAATTGTAAAAGTAAGTAAAAGTGCTACTAACTGAGGCTAATTAATAGTTTTATTTCTGAACTTACCTCTCCTAAGATGTTATTACAGGCACTTCCACTAACCATTCACTTTACAGAGTAGTTAAATTGCACGTTTAACCAACCTCTTATTTATTAAATACAGTTAAATGCAGTAAAAATATCAAACATTGACCTAGTCCATAAAACCGCATGTCTGTCAAAAATTGACGTTTATTTTACACAAATCGCTAGCGCTACTAACACTGGGCGCGTTCACCAGTAACAAACTGTGCGTTCATAAATTCACCAGTCGACTCACCGAGTGCATCGATATTGGTCATTTTTGCCATTAATGTATGGCAAATACCTAATGAAGTATTAAATAGCTGCGGCAATAATAATTAATAATAAGGTAAGAAATTTGAACAATCTAAATCGAAAGAGATAGTACATTAAAAAATTTTAGGAATAATTATGATTATCCAAAGAAAGAAAGTCCTAACTGCTAAGAATCTGGCAGATAGGCCTTTCTTGCTTAGTATGTGATAGAAAGGACATTTTTACGTAGTAAGCGGCACATTTTATGTAGATAGGACAATCTACATAGTGATATAATAATGTCTTGGGGTGTAGATAGGACTTTCTTCCTTGGTAAAGAGATAGAAAACGTAGCAAGGTATACATAGGTTGACAAATGTAAAAATCTGAAAATTTGCAGATAGGACCTTTTTCCTTAGGACGGCAGTATAAAACTGTTATAAACTGATCCAGCTATTAACTAGTAGTTTGTGCCTTCGACTTAACCAAATTTAAAGTAATTCGTACTGAACTTGTACATAAGACACCCAGTGTTGTTTTAGCATTTAGCTTCCATCTTTCAATAACTACTGTTTACGCTATCGTTGCACAGTAGCAATAACTCAAAGCATAAAGTGGGTATACCGGTTGTTGATGTCGTATTATTTATACTATATGTGTTAGCTTTTAGGTACAAAGTTTCTTTTATTGGGGATAGAAGTGTTTCGATCATTGGTTTCGAATTAGAAATTGATTAGTTACTGTGTATGCATGTTAGGATATCAACTCAACAAGCTTCTCCGATTATTTATATATTTGAATTTGTCATTGTTAAGGGGGATTTGTGTTTGGATAGTGTGAAACGAAAGGCAAGTTGAAGTGTTACCTTTCTAACGTAAACTATTGCGATTATATAATATGCATATATAAGTTTTCTTTTCTAGGGTTACGTTTTATACAAGATCTTTCAGCGAAGCAGAGAGGGGAATTACGTTCTTTTATTAAATTAGCTAAATTGATTAAAGGTGAGTTTATGACCCGTAAAATCTCGCAACTTGGCCTCGTCATTAATAGTTTTGAAAGTATATGTTAATTACGAAACTTTAGTGTTTGACATTGTGATAGTCAGATAAGGCTACACTTATCTTTGGGGTTGGGGTAAAATTGTATGTTGGAATAGGCATGCACTGTTATTGTACAATTGATATTAAAAGTTACAAAGGTCATTTATTGTTGGTAAATTTATAAATAATCAGCCCTTGTTAAGTCGTTTATCTGTTCTTCCTGTTTCATCCACGGTACAAGGTTTACAGGGACTCTCTTCCGAGAACTAATAATTTATCTTTGCTTTCCTTAAAGCTTGTGGCGCCTATTTCTTGTCTATTCATCTTAACATTCTGCCTACAATTTCGTTCTCCCTTTATAACTGACCTAACCATCTATTTACTCTTTATCAAGACTTTAAAATAGCGACGCTATCCGTGTGCTCTGCGGTCACAGGACCGTTTGTCTGAGTTACTAGTCGAGCTAACTAATTCCTCTCCATTTTATATGACGTGGTTGGATAGACACGTTGCACAACCTTCTTAGTTTTGTTTTTTCATTTTTCTGGATGAAATCAATTTTTCTATTTTCTAAATGACGATTCTTTTTAAACTTTCATCAAAATTTGAAATTTTGTGTAGCAAACTATTTGCTTACGGCTATAACAAATTTTGATTTGTAATGTGTATTGATTGATAAGTGAATTTTGAACTGAAAATATTATTTATATTACATTTGCGCACATGTAATAACGAGACTACTTATTTCAAAAAATTTTCCTCCATTTTCAAACTTATGAAGTAGTGAACAATCACCTCAAACGAAAAAATTATCTCCTAAAGGGTGTCCCACTAAACCGTTAAAGGACTACTAGTATCCAATTGATAAGACCGATCGAAAACTCAGTGCGCATTATTACACGAGGACATTGAAAAACGGAGAAAAAGTACTGCACAACTGGTTAGTCTACTTCATTATAAAAAACTATATGTATTGTTTTTGCTATAAACTTTTTAGTTGCTATTTTAGTTATCTCTCCACTGAAGGATTTACACACTAAAAGCACCTCAGTCACACTTTAAAGGAACATGAGTAATCAAAGATCACAATCAATGCCAAATGTGAATTTGGCCAGGGATTACAACCTTCTAAAACTGTTGACAATGGGTCATAAAGACTTATTGCGGCAGAAACAAATTATTGGCTATTCTTGCTCAAAATAGTTTAGCCATTAGGGGTACCTATAACCAACTTTCTGATTTTAATGGTGGAAATTTTTTACAAACCATTCAACTATTAGCTCACATTGATTCAGTAATGAATGAGCATGTTCGCATAGGAAGAACAGGAAGCTAAAGTTCACTATCTCGGAAAAGATATCCAAAACGAACTGACTTATCTTTTACATTCACAAACTAAATTACATACTTAATTAAAAATTATTATTAATTTTATTAAATACATAAATAAAAAGTTTACCTCGAGTAGGATTTGAACCTACGACCTGTAGTTTGCTAGAGTACCGCGCTAATCAACTACGCTATCGAGATTCACGCCGCACTCGATGTAAATGTTGTCTTTATGTATGTAGAACTAAATATAATGAGATTACAATCAAATTACTTATATTAATGGAATGTGAGCCTGCAATATTGTTATTGACGAAATTAATCAATCCAATACTATTTCATTACTTTAGATTGTAGTCCCGATGTTAGTAAGACAGAGAAAATGACATTTGTAGTTAGATATGTGTATTGACATACCTAACCTCAATGATAACGTTATGAATAATGAAAGCTTTTTAGGCTTCCTTCCAGTTAAGAGATCGACAGGACAAAGACTTTTAAATGTAATACTTGAAAAATTTGCATTGATACGCCAGGCTTACAACGGGGCCTAAATTATAGGTGATAAATCAGGTGTACAATCTAGGATAAGGGCGAGCATTTCATTTGCCGTGTAGTAGCCACTCATTAAATGTAGTTTTCAACGATATGGCAAAGACGTCCTTGAAAGCCGTAAATTTTTTTAATACCTACTTAAATATTTACATGTCTTTTGCTTCGTCCACTATTAGATGGGCCACATTACTCGTTAGGAAAGTCGAGTAAAAGCTCCAAAACCCTTAAGATATTCATTGGAAAGTGTTTACGATGCTTCATTAAGTATTTATGAGGACCTACAATCCCTTTCGACTTTGATTTAACATACATGATTTGAAAAATTTACCTAAACACGAGTTAACTAATATAGTAAGGACTTGCCAAGACTATTGACTGATGGTGAATCGGGAGATATGAACGCACCTGAGGTTTGCAATTGCAAAACAAAAATCAATTGAGGCGAAAACTTATCACTACTCTATATGTTACCTTAAGAATCTTGTTGACCTTGCCAGTAAGGGTGGAGTTTCTCTAATTTGAAAATAACTAACATTTCTTACTTTTCACAATCACCGCAAATCGGCAAAAAGATTTGGTTACATGAGTAACCAGAAAAAATTAGTTTACAAAATATTATTCAGAAGTTTGCTGAATTAAAAGTAAGAAAAAAACACTTATTTTTTTGCACGGCTTTGTTGACATTTTTACGGCATTATATTATTATTGTTACGTGTGGTTAAAATCTACCGTAGATTTTTTGTTTTCTCGAACTTTAGAATGATTAAAGTGTTATATACAAGTGTTATATATAAGTGTCGTATACAGGAGTTACTTCTGACGGGGTTAATTGAAGTTTTCGTAGAGTTTTTTTCGGTTCACCCCTTCGGGGATTTCGTTGAAGAATATTCAGCCTTCTCGGAGGCGTTATTGTGGTGTATCGATTGTCAGAAGTGACATTTTTACATGTCAATCGAAGAGTAATTAGTATTTAATTGTAGCGCTATTCCTCAGTTTTAGATTATAATCTCATTTTTCGGATTTTCTATATTGTCGGTTCAGTATAATCACTATACGTATATTTGTACGCACAGATACTCCAACAAGTTAAAGGAATTGCTGTATATAAATTTTCGCTTTAATAAAATTTGTGTATATGAAGAACAAGGATCGCTTTGTAAATAAATTAAAAATGAAATATGTATGTATAAAATAAAAATATGTTAAATCAGGTAATACAGTTATATATTCATTAGGTTTTGACTAAAACATTTTCGTCACTAAATTTTTGTTGATATAATTCAAAACAAACGATTCATTGAAAGTTGAGGATTGCGAGTTTGCTATATGAGAAGCGGCGTTAGGCGAAATTCAACAGAGTTGGCTTCCACCGATCCGTCACCTAGAGGGTCAATTACACGAAATTTACCTATACCCCAGTACAAAGGAAAGGGGAGAACTCCGAGTGGTCAATGGATGTGAATATTTGTATAACTAAAGGTAATTACTTCCGTCCGCTTGTATATTTTTTGTTTGTTTTGCTGGTGATCTCAATAAAGTGTTTAATTGGAATTCGTCCGGCGGATGAATACGCTTTCTTTGGTTTACAGTTTTACTTAGGAGCCCTTCAGGCGATTACATTAATTTTTATAAAGTGTATTCACCCGTGATCATTCCATTATATTCTTTGCGCTATTTTTTTTGTATACTCTGTTCACTGTATGCTAAAATTTCATACCACGAAAATTGGTCAAATTTACATTTTCAACAATATTATTCCGTAAGGTGTTTATTTAAATTAAGGTATTTTTGTATTATTTTGTATTATTGTAAAAATTTGAACCTTGCAAGCGTCAACCCTATTTAACTATTAGATTTTACAAAATTGAAAGTGTTTTAACATATGTATTATTACGCTGATTATTTATTTCAGTTTACATCATTATCATAATATACACATACTGTTAATGACTTGAGAGTAATATTTCATTATTGTATAATATTAGTGTTGCTTTATTCTTTTGTTACTGCGTCGTTATTATTTACGGAGTACGAAATTTAAAAGATTAGATATTTTGTTTACGTTCAAGTTACTGAGTAGTTTATTTTATGGGAATTTTTAATCATGTACCTTTACAGCGACGACGTTCAACTATTTTTTTATTATTTTAATAAAAGATTTAACGTACCGATTGATGAGAATTTCTTTATTAGAATATTTGCTATTTTGTGTTTTTGTTGATATAGTTTTATTTTAAGAGATAAGTTTGGAGATTTACGTAACAAGATCGTTGACCGATCACCTGGTCTTTAGCACGCCATTTTATTGCGAATACGCGCAAATATTTTGAAGTTTTTTAGGAAACATCGTACCGGCTGTTAATCCACTGATTTACCTGGTTTGCGACAAAAGGTAAGCAAGTTTTTGTGTTTATTTGAGGATTAGCTGTGAACTGTTCGCATTTAGGTAGTAAGACCCCTGTATTGACATTTGTAAACATCCTCCGCCCATATAATTCTGACTTACCCTTATTGTTTCTCGCGTATTACGGGATATCCTATTAGTAAGATTAGTAACCTGCCCACCCCCATTATTCCACTGAGTTACCGATCCACTCAATATCTGTTACTTCCGATCTACTATCATTTTAGCCCGTAATATTGTATGCAGCTTGTTTAATATATGTTACGTTCTTTAATAGATATATGTTACAACACTCATTGTACCTACTATTATCTTACAGTACTATTATTAATGTTCGTGCGAATGTGCACAAATATACAAAATTTAGTTGTCTTCTGCTTAGCACCCTTCCTTTTAGTATAAAAACTGTTGAAATTTTTCATTCTTGGGTAAATTTTACTGTAAGGGGAGGGGCATGTCACGTGTTTGCGGTAAAACTGTTTGTGCCGCACCTGATAATACTTCGTTGTTACATATCTCATAATCAATAAAAAAATAACTGCACTATTACAGCATAATTTAATATTTCGTTTGGTGTGTTTTTGTAGCTTTAAGAATAGTTTCCGTAAAGCTAAGTAATTATCTTGTTATGTTATTCCAAGAATTTTGCGAGAGATTCTTATCGATTTAAAGTAAAGACAACCAACACGTGCCTTTTACGATTTAAAGGAGAAAGTTTTTAATCAAAATAATCGTAATTGCTACGCAATTATGAGGATTCTCCCCTAGCATTAACATCTGAAGTTAAACTCCTAATTGAAAGTGACTGTATCATATATGAAGATTGTTATTCCAAATAGTATTTAAAAAGTTCCATATCGCTTACGAGGATTTATGGAAAACGTTTAACACGATACACCAATTTAGAAAATGTGTACATGCCTGTATGGTTTATCATAGTAAATGAATATATCTGCCACATGCAGAAAATGCATCTTTTCAGTAATGGTATACATACATATACATTGAGTAAACACGTTTTATAAAACTTTAAAACAGGTATACAAATTACGGTAGATATTTATTCATGCCTACAACTTCAGTTTTAGTTGATTTAGCTTTGTAAGAAGGTATAATGGCAACAAAAAGGTAATTATAACAATAACGGTTCACTGCTACACATCTGTAATAGGTATTTATTGCTATATGTTTACGACAGCCTTAAATACAACCTTACAACCTTAAATTAAATACTACACTAAAAATATATCAAAATGTGTTTTATAGTTACATTTTCACTTTAAGTTTTTTATCTTACATATTATACTTTACACGTAGATAATAATCTAGACAAATGACCAAAGCAATGGAGATATGCCATGACGTTCTGATTAATATGCGATTAACCCGTTTTCGACATTTGTTTAATAATTTTCTTATAAGATTACCTTTCACAAACAATGCTATCCACAATTAGATAATTGGTTGTAATCCCTTTAATAACGATCACTTCAGCATAATTTTCCAAAATTTTCCAAAAGCATGAAATGAAGAGTCTTAGATAACGTCATTTCTGGAAGTATCTGACATGAAAAGTATGTTGTCTGATTAGAATTATGCATTCCACCAGATAAAGTGTAGTATTAGGCACAAAGTGATGACTCTCATTTGATTAATTGAGTAACCTAACTCGTTCGCGAGCTCAATCGTTTTCCAAATTTCAACCTTGTTATAAAAGGCACCATACATGTTTATATAACGTCACATCACTTCTTGTGGGTTGGAGTGTAATAGTATGCAAAATTGCTATAGAGTAATGCGTGAAATACGTATGGTTACTGAGTACGCATCACTTATTCGTATATGCCTTAAATCATTAGGTTATAAAGTATAGTGTTAGTAGGTAACACCAAAGACTAAGAGTTAGCAGGGAGTTGTGTGCAGTAGAAAATAAAAATCCACGTTACACGATAAATTCGCAATGTGCGCCTGGTAGGTTTATTAAAATAAGCGGGTTGCTGACTTAACCAAACGGGTTAAAGGAGGTTGGTTGGTAGGAACGCCTCTAGGCGCAAGTGCGACGTTAAAAACCCTGATTGTTCGCTGAAAACAATATAATTACTTAGTCGGTAAATCATTAACACACCTTTAAACATAACATTCTTAACAATCGCTTTGAATTTCAAAAAGGACACTGAGATTTGTTTAAATAAGCTGATTTAATGAAAACCAAACAGTCGAATTATGCAATCTAAACGTTTTGATAACACTTGCAGTTACCTACGTCAGTAGTAATATTGTCATTCGAAATTGTTAAAGATATTAAAACAATTCTGCGAAGCTTGAAAGATTGTTTCAACATCTTTAACAATTTTGAAAGATAATATTACTACTGACGAAGATAACTGTAAGTGTTATCGAAACGTTTTCTATAACTTAAATATGCAAATACGCCATATATAAACTTCATAAATACGCTGTAGCACCAAATTGTAAACTGCACTGTAATACACGCCGTTGGAATTATGTTTTCTAATTTAATGAATTATTACTTGTATATAAAATAAGACTTTGTTAAATCCGCATACAAAATTTAATCCACTACGTAATATTGCAAAACACTATAATCCAAAGGTACGACAAGGGTATATTGAAACGCATATGTCAGAATTTTTAAGAATATTTAAAGTATTTCACCAATTGACGATTTTAAAACTTGTCCTAATCGTGTAGATGAAAATACTCAAATCGTGCAACATTTTGCAAAATTTAACAGAGTTAACCGCGTGTAATTCTACGGTGTAACGCTAGAACATTTGACGTACAAACATGTTCAACTAATTAACGATAACAAAAGAAAAGAGAAGGTGAAATTCTAACCCCTTTTCAAAGAAATTACTTTAAGTGTATGTGCAAATTAAGTTCATAATGGCAGCTTGTTGTCAAGAACTTTTCGCAAAATAAAACCTTATAATGTTATCTGAAAATACAAGCAAACTCATGTAGTATATTAGTGAGTACTCATCTAATTATGAGATGAAAAACAAATATGATAAGTTTCCATTGAAAAGTACTGGAAACAAAAGTAATTGTCGCTTAGCGTTTCGTAAAAAGTAATTGACCGATTTGTACTTACTAAATCAAATTTATAACGAAGCTATTTGCTTTTAATCACAATTATTTGTTGTGTAAAAAAGAGTTAATATTTTATGTTGATTCTACGATATAGGCATTGAGTAGTCGTTTTTTCACTAATGTTGGTGATCCTTAGTAACGTTGTCCTGTGAAGACTAGTTTTTTTTCCTTTGGCTTAACTAATAACAAACAATAATCCGTGAATTAGTTAATTATGCACCGTTGAATATTGATAAGAAGAAAATTTAAAGATAGCCGTTAATTAAAGTTATCAAGTACTATAAACAACCGTTAATATACATAAAAGTTTTCTTCATGTTATTCCGAAATTAAAACTTGATAAGTAGTAATACAGTTTATATTCAAACACACATGTTAAATGGAAATTACATTCAGAACCTTTTATTTTATATTGGAGATGATAAGACACGAAAGCATTCCAATTGACTGTAAAATCCGATCAATCTAATTAAGAGGGTTTTAAATTAAAATAAACAAGTAATAATTAACACCGCCCTCATAATTTAGTTAATTTAGTAAAAATTGCATTGTTAAATAATAGTTTCGATATAAATACAGACACAGACGCAGACGCAGACGCAGACGTAGACGCAGACGCAGACGCAGGCGCAGACGCAGGCGCAGACGCAGACGCAGACGCAGACGCAGACGCAGACGCAGACGCAGACGCAGACGCAGACGCAGACGCAGACGCAGACGCAGACGCAGACGCAGACGCAGACGCAGACGCAGACTCAGACTCAGACTCAGACGCAGGCGCAGGCGCAGACGCAGACGCAGACGCAGACGCAGACGCAGACGCAGACGCAGACGCAGACCGCAGACGCAGACGCAGACGCAGACGCAGACGCCCGAGACGCAGACGCAAGACGCAGACGCAGACGCTAGACAGACGCAGACGCAGATGAGCAGACGCAGACGCAGTGACGCAGACGCAGACGCAGACGCAGACGCAGACGCAGACAAAAAGCAGACGAAAGACGCAGACGCAGACGCAGACGCAGACGCAGGCGCAGACTCAGACTCAGACGCAGACGCAGACGCAGACGCAGACGCAGACGCAGACGCAGACGCAGACACAGAGACAGAGACAGAGACAGAGACAAATGTTTCACACAATTTCTCCGTAAAAAACAGAGAAAAAAAATCCGCACAGTTTTGCTTCCTCGGGTGGTGGTACCATAGTACAGTCAATGCACATCTTATGAATGGGTTTTGATTTCACTTTAGATTAGCAGATGTTGACGTTGCTAATTTTGTTGTTGCTAATTTTGATGCCGTTGAAGATCTTGAAGTCGATGTTACAATCAAAGATTACAAAAATGGCCCTACAGACGGAATAAATGTATCTTAAGATGATTAATAATTGGCTTACAAGATGTTGGATGGCCTTGCAATAAATAATTGTAAGATTAAGTAAACGTGCTCTCATCAACATGCTCTTCCTTTTTAATTCAGGTGCGCGAAATCTAAAACGTGGTTATGAAAAGAAGATGGAAAATACTGTACTAAACTTATTTAAAGCAAAGTTGTTTGGAATAATCAAATTGTGATTAGCGCCGTTACCATAAAAATCCTAATTATGAATTGCTCTGGTCCTTGTACTATTGTTTCTCTAAACATCTTATAAGGGATTTTAAGTATCTCTATTTATTCATATACTTTACCCACAATTTATTTGAAACCTAACCAACCGGTACATTTATTTATATTTATTATGTGAGCATGAAATATCCGAACAAGGTTGATATTGGCCTTAAAACGTGAAACGCATGACTTTACAAGAAGAAATAAATACCTGGGATGTGAAATTGAAGACAAGAAGAAGCAAACGAACAATCAATTCGGTCGGTCAACAGTTTAAAAAGTAATAAACGACATCGTATACCTTGCGTAACTTTCAGCTGTAAGTAAGGATTTTGCATTTGTTCATATTAAACTGCACCTTGTTATGTAAATCACTACTTTCATAACTTGGAATTTAAGCGCCAAGAGAAATTACGAAACCTTTAAATCATCGGAAAACATTTGCGCATGTTAGCGAAATGTTATTGATAAACACTAGAGATTACAGAGAATTTGAATTGGAGCCCTGTGGAATTTCTCATGTTACTGATGTTACTTAAGAATTATTAGACGTAGTGAAATCTACCATAAAAATACGAAGAAAATAAGGTTAACAAAGAGAAAAAGCGAAATTATGCAACATATTAATAATCATAACTGCCAATCTCGTCAAAGTTTAATAATAAACCGTAAAAAATTCGCACGGTTCTTTGAGACCACATATTTCAATGAAAAAGCGGACGTCATTGTATCAAGAGTGGCCAACAAATCCCACCTTGAAAACTTTTCAACTCTATTGTTGCTAATTAGTCAATTTGATTTGTTGTTATAGCACCGATACACGCTTTATTTGAGAATTCGAAATATTGGCAGCTAGATTTCTGCTGATGTAGTTCCCTTCTTTGATATTAGTAAAAATATCAATACACCCACCATCTCTAATAGGAGTATTAAAAGGGTGGAAAAGGTTAGAAGTTGTTACAAGCTTAGAAAATCTGTACTAATTCGAGTTCTATCTGGCACATTTATGTTAAAATCTCCAGTTACTACAATATGTCTGCCTCTCCTTGTTAATATTTCAAGAACATTAGAAAACGGTAGCAATGAAATCCTCAATATTATTACCATGCACATGATATATTGATACTATATATTACTTTTATTATGACTATACACATTAGCTCGTAAATATATCCCAAATGAAATGTAGTTTCCAAAAATTCAGTGCTATCTTAAAAAATAAAAGAGTTGCAATTGAAAAGAATATAAATTAATGTAAAACGTAGTTGAATCGTGGAAATTTTCGTTTACGTCCGCAAAAGAGTTTGAATTTTTCAAATTAAGTACAAACTTCCGCAGTTTAATAGAAATTCGAAAGAATGAACTGATTATTAAGTTTTTGATAAATTGAACATTTTAATATTTTTTCGGAACAATTCTCTGTTAGCAAGTTCAAGAAATAATGTTGTTATATTAAGTATAATATTTCTCTATTCAGCATTTTTAAGTTCAAATAAAAAAAAAACTATAATTAATAATAAGATTTAGAAAACTTTTGCGTGGGAGGTTACCATAATTTCCGTTGCTAATAGTAATGGGCACTCTCCAATCATAACAGATACGAACAAATAAAATATTGTTTCATAAAGTAAATCAATACGAATTCCATTTGCGTTCCATAATTGACCTATTGTAACCATAAGTTATGAAAGTTTAATTTTTAAACTAATATAATACGCTTAAAGTGTTGGTAGAGGAATACTAAAAAATAATGTATTTGTGGAAAAATACAACATAATAGAAAGCATTTGTTTGTTTGCCATTTCCATTCAACTAACTTTGATTATAAAGATTGCACCTTAGTACTTAAATTCAGCTTATTTATTCCATTCTATTCAACCTTCTGTACAAACTTCTAGTATTTTAAATGAAAACATTTCTTACCCATTGTATAACATCTACAATGCAAGAGATTGCTGAAATGTACTTTTATCAGATGGATTGCACTTACAATTGGTTTTAGTCCATTACTTTTCCATAAATGGTTGCTGTAATTTATACGTCAATTGGTTTGATACAAATTGCGTCACAATTAGACTGAGATAACAAATGCTCTTGAATCGAACCAATTAATGACATTATTGTCCAAATGTGATAATAGGGATAAGTGTGTTGTGCAATCCATGTTTCCCATTCCTTTTTACTCATCCAACTAAGACGGGTAGTAAAATTAAAATTTGTTACACATTTTACATTTTTTATTCCAATTCTATTTTCACAAAGTTTTTAGAACTGTAGAGATATCATAGAATTTATTACAACTAAGATAGATACTAACTAAGTAGTAGGAGCTTGGAAAGCACCATTATATAGTCGCGGCAAACTCTTTTCCAATGTGGGGATAAACGTCAGCGCTTGACATTGTTGCCAAACGTATGAAATTCGACCACAACATAATACTTAGGTTATATTGTTTACATTTATTTTGAAAATTAGTTTTTGATGGAAATACTCGTTCTCAACTAAGTAACAATACTTTTAACAGTTCTTACAAATGACACAAGGATTTGCTATGAAAAGAACAGTTGTTTTTATAATAGAACAATGCAAGCCACACGAATCGAAAATCTCATAAATGTGGAAAACGTCAAAATTAGAAGTTATGTGTAAACAGAAGAGCTGACAACATTGTAATTTATTCGGCAGTTCTAACAACCCAACAGCGTGTATTTCACTAACATAGATATATCATTTGTAATTATCAGGGTTATTATGGAAGTTGGTATGTTAAGTATGTCTCTCTCTAACAATTTCACCCCCACAACGGAAAAGATTTTGCCGTGACTTTAGCTACATTGTAGCAGTTTAAATACACATTTTATGTCAATTTTGGTGCTGATGGCGCTACGGAGTAAGGAGTAAAAGGGATAAATGTGAACTTTGTTCAATACCTAATTGTCTCGAACCCAGTGAAATGTAAAGACGATTGGTGTAACGAATTCAATTTAATAAAATCAGTACATAAAAATAAACATCAAGTATTTTTATTAAATTTAGCGCAGAATTAAAATAAATACAATAAAATCCGCATTTTGTAAACAGATGCGTTATAGAAAAAACAGAATAACCTATTTTGTGCTTAAATGTTATACAGTGAATCCCAGAAGTTATGTCTAAATTCCTTTAAAGTTCTAGGATCTAGTTTTTGGAGAAACGCTCGGAGACGTCGATTTTTATTTTTGACTGCGGTTTTTTTAGTGGTAAAATTTTGTATATAGGGTAGCCCAAAAATTAGTTACGACCACCAATTTGATTTTGTGAAGTGGAAACACCTGCTTTTTATTCATTTTCTGAATCTACTTTGAATTCTGAGTAAATCTCACGTACCATGTCCTATACCGATCTCGAGATATTCACGAAAAAAAATAAATATTGTCTTTATAAAACTATCAAGAACACTTGCAAAATAATCGTATCCAAGGTGATCTATAAACAATAGGTACATGTTTTCATTTCGTTGTGTATGTCAATTTATTTCTGACGTCGAATTTCAACATTTGTCCTTTCCGAAATGTATTTGTGGAAGAAACATTTGCTAATAGGTGGATAGGAAGGAGAGGACCTATCAGCTGGACTGCTAAGTCAGCCGACCTAAATCCGTTGGATTTCTTTCTATGGAGTTATCTCAAACCAAAATTATATATGTTGACAGGCCATACAATCTGGAAATATTGAAAGAGAAAATCAGAAGAGAAGTGCGTGCCACAATTCCAGAAGTGGTTGAAAATGTTCAAAGAGAATTTATTCAGCGCCTTAGCTATTGTCAAGCCGCAAATGGTGTATATTTTGAGCATTTGATTTGATTTGTTGTGTTTTTTGAATAAATTGTTCCTTAATTGTTGATGCGTTCAATTGTAAATTCCTCGAGGTCTGTTGACTTTAGGTATAGGACATGGTACACGAGATTTACTCATAATTCAAAGCAGATGCAGAAAATGAAATAGTGTAATGTTTTCATTTGACCAAATCAAGTTGGTTCTTATAAAACCGCAGTAAAAAATTTAAATCAACGTGTCCGAGCGTTTCTAAAAAAAACTAGACCCTTGAACTTTAAATGAATTTAGACATAACTTCTCGGACTCACTGTATATACATATATATATATATATATATATATATATATATATATATATATATATATATATATATTGTCATATTAACTATGGTTCAAAACTGCATCATAAGGGGGGCCAAAATATCGTTTTTAATTTATAACTCTGGAACCGTATATGATACAGATTTGCAATTTCGTACACCTACTTTTGCTGCTGAATACAAGTGAGATTTTGAAATCTGATGACCAGGGGCGTGGCAACTGGGGGCGTGAAGCATAAAACTATCTAGAACTTTTCCAGATTTAAATTTTTTAAAGTTTTTTGCGTAGAAAAGCTCTCAATATTTTCTCGAAAAATGGAACATTGTGAAATAAAGCACCCTTCACCGTGACAGAAGGAAGACATATCACTTGTAGCCAGTGCAGGATTTAAAACTTGAAATTTTTCCTAAAAGAATTAATTTTTGCAACTGGCTACTGGGGTACTCTGAAAGATTTAGTGTTTTCAACACCAGTCAATACGCGAGATGCAATAATATTGAGAATAAATGAAGCATCCGAAACCCTTCGTCAGAACAAACATCAAATAGTTGCCGCTGTTAATTCTATGCAACGACACTGTTATAAGCACATTGAAAAAATGGAATGCATTTCGAGCAATTGTTGTAATTTGGTTAATTTTTTTTCCGACGTTTTGAGTTTGAAATCTTTTTTTAAATAAAATATTTAATTAAAACTTCGTCTGCCTTCTTTTAATTTCTACATCAATATTCCTTTAAATAGTTTTTCAAATGTAATGATGGTCTCGAAGTCCCATTTATGTAAGAATGTTTCATTTTTCCAGAAAATATTAAGAGAGGTTTTCTACGTAAAAAACTAAGAAAATCAATAATTATTGCTCTAAATGTAAAAAATTTAAATCTGGAAAAGTTCTCGATAATTTTATACTTCACACCCCCACTTGCGACGACCCTGGTCATGAGATTTCAAATCTCACTTGATGGCAGTATTCAGCATCAAAAGTATGGTAGGTGTACGAAATTTATATATATATATATATATATATATATATATATATATATATATATATATATATATATATATCCGAAAAGGATCCACCCCATTTTTTTCCCAATTGAGCAACTGTATCAAAAATTGCTGAAACACGTAAATTTTAGTTTTTAGGGGGAACAAATTTTTGGGCAAATTTAACCCCGTCGTCAACCCCCTAGAGGGGGTAAGCTTGACCATAAATTTTCAAATAGAAAGAGGGGTCGACTGATACCTCATTTTGAAGGCCTCGTCAAGGTCTCTTCAAATGCAAAATTTCAAGTTATTTGGTAGAGTCAATTAATAATGGCCGACCGTTAAAATTTATGAATTACTGTAAAATTCGCCAATTTGACAGGTTTTAATTTAATAATTGGTTTGAGTTGGAACGAAACGATATTCACTTTCTTATCGTAACCTATTCACTCGTGTCGTTTTGATATTATACAAGTGTCAAAAAAGTTTTATTGTTTTTTTTATTAATCCATTGATTTAAAGTTGTTTAGTTAACAAAATAAGAACTATCAACACCATAAAGCTTAAACAAACTATTAAAATAATTAAAGTTCTAAGTTACCAAATGCTGCAAATGTTCACCATTAACTTCCATGCAGTAGTATAAGCATGTTTCAAAGAGATTCCTAACATTTTGTAGGAATTGGTTTGTAATTTGGCCACACTGGTGTACAAACCTTTGACGCAAGTTTTCTAACGAAGTAGCCGGTATAGTATAAATTTTTGTTTGAGATGTCCCCAGAGAAAGAAGTCTAACGGGGACAAATCTGGGGAAAGTGCAGGTCACTCAATTGGTCCCCTCCTTTCAATCCATTGATGAGGAAACGTGGTATCCAGGAACTGTCTTACGGGCATAGCATAATGCGGTGGAGCACCGTCTTGTTGGTAGCATAATTTGTCAGCACGGTACTGATCATTTTGCTCGACTATTGTCGTTAAGACTGCATAAATTGTGTTTTCTAACATTTCGCCAGATAAGTTTCCTGTCAAAAAGAATGGCCCGACAATATGGTCCCCGAAAACTCTTGCCCATACGTTCAACTTCTCAGGATGCTGAGTGTGTATGAAATATCCTTGGATTACTGTCTGACCAGTATCGGCAGTCATGTCTATTGACTTCCCCATTCAGAGCGATAGTACTTTCATCGGAAAAACAAATATTGAAAAGAAAATCTGGATCATTGTTAATTTTATCACTCATAATGTCACAAAATTGCACACGCCTATCGAAATCGTCTTTATTTAATTCTTGAACTAATTTAATTTTGTTAGCGTGGAATTTATGTTTTTTCAGGATTCTTTGAATGCTGGTTCGTGGAATTCCTGACATAGCGGACAATTTTCTTGTGCTAAGTATAGGATCAACTGTTACATGACCTAGAACAGCCACCTCTGTTGCTTCATTAACCACCGGATTTGCCACAGTTCTTTTTTTGTTCTGGGGAGATCCTGTTTCTTGAAACTTCTTAATAACATACATACGCGCTAAATGCTTATCTGGATGCCTGTCGCTAAAGACTCTGGCGGTTCTTCTTGCACACTCATCATTTTTAAAGTATACAAACACAATTTCAATTCTCTCTTGTAAGGTGTAGACCATTTAAAAAAAAATATTTGGTGTTAAAGTTTTTAGTTTTTAATTAAAGCTAAATTTTAACCATTTTTAGCATTATTGACAGACACTAACCAAGAAACGAAACAAAAATGCGTTAGAAATATGCGGAATTAATAAGATTAGTTTTGACAACTAACCGCCATTAAAATTATGCTGGTCAGTTGGTAGGTGACGCGTGGATCGCGTCCGATCGTGTTGCCTTGCAACTGACAAGTAGCGATAGCGCCATTTAAACAAATAATGATAATAATAATAATAATAACGTTTATTGTAATACGAATAAATAGAGCGCATTACAAAAGGTTGAACGTTCACCTGAGGCAATCTTTCACTCTTCCCAATTACATTAAATAGTGTGCACTATTCTGCATAGTAACAAAAACAAAATGTAGTATTCTCTCAAACACAAATCATAACATCCTCACCCTATAAATTTGATATTACATTCAAAGACTACTAAAAACTAAATAAAATTAAAGTGAAAGTATAACATAAGACATGGTATTACAAAGCACAAGGTAATAAATAATAAGAAATAGATACAAGAATAATAGCGATTACTTATTTGTGCAACAAAGACGTAACTAGTAAACTATATCATTCAAGATTTTTTTAAATACAAGTCTTTAAAAGCAGTGAAATGGTGATTTAGATAAGGCAACAATTTATTAAGTAGCGACACTGCGTAATAACTAAAGCTACCTTCAAATTTTTTTGAATTATGACGTGTATTGAGAATGTATTAAAGTTTTATAAGTGAGTGTAGTTCTTAAGATATTCAGTGATGCTACTTCGATTCTTAATTTTAATGGCGGTTAGATGTCAAAACCAAATTATATTCTTTTTGTGGATAGGTTACTCATACCTTTATTAAATTAAAACTTGTCAAATTGACGAATTTACATTAATTAACGGTCCGCCATTTTTAATCGACTCTATGAAATAACTTGAAATTTTGCATTTGAAGAGACCTTGACGAGGCTTTCAATTTAAAAATTTATGGTCGAAGCATGCCCCCTCTAAGGGGTTGACGATAGGAGGTTAAATTTGCCCAAAGATTTGTTCCCCCTAAAAAATAAAATTTGCTGACGCCTACTTAAGTAGGCATTAACTGGGCATCAAAGTGCCTACTTAACGCCTACTTAAATGCTCAAATGTCTCCTTCGACCTCAATGCATTGTTGGGGCCGCTCATTCGTGGACATTACAGCAGCTTCAACTTCTGCTTTTAGCAGGCTATGAAAGGCCTCTCGAATTCGTACTTTCATGTGGTCTCTCGTTGTTGGTGGAGTTCCGTAAACAAAATCTTTTAACTTTAAATTTAAGTGTTATCGTACATTTATTGAAAAATGTGCTGGGCAACCATCTAGTTGTAAAAACATTTTGCTGTAATTGCAACGACACATCTTCTAATAAAATAGGCAATTGGTTTACCATGAATTCAAGAAACACGGCATCATTTAGTGGTTCATCAAAGAAATAGGGACCTATAATAGTTACGTCCAGGATGCCGCCTCACACAACACTCTAACAACCTTGATGATGGACCTCGTTCAACCAGTGAGGATTGGTGTCAGACAAATAATTCATATCATGCAAATTAACGTTTCCATCACTTTTAAAAGTGGCCTCATCCGTCCAAAGAATTTCGGATAAAATCCTCTATTTTCCCTGAACATGCACAACATCCAATGACAATAATCTATCCGTCGGTAAAATCTTCGTCATGTAAGGCTTGATGTAAAACCATATGATACGGGTGAATTCTATAAGTTCTGAAATTACAAACACATCGTGAAACATGTGAAGTAGTATTTTCACTGACATAAGAACTTACCCATGATGCTTTAAAATGTTTTGAATAGTAGTTCGTGACATATTCAACTCGAGACACATTGCTCTCGTACTAACGTGGGGATTCAATGACACGTATGCTAATACATTAACAATATTGTCTTCCATTCTTTTAGCCAAGTCTCTTCGCAACTTTGGTCGAAAGCTTCCAGTATTACGCAAATTTTGCGCAAAACACGGAAAAATTCTCGCATCGCGTAGACGTCGATCTGGATATTGAGCTGAGTATACTCTCTTAGCCAATGCCGCATTTTGAAGACATTTCAAATATCATTTGTAAAAGTCATTATAGGTTTTTTAAGGACTTGTGCAACAAACATAAATTACGCTGTCTGTTTTAATATTTGTTTACAAGTTGATTTTAGGTATTTGTTTGTTCTCAATGGCCCACTCCTAATATTCTGCCTATTCTGCACTTGCATATTGTATGCATTGATTATTATGCCCATACTCTTCAAAAAAGCCAAATAAATAAAAATAAATAACTGTGTAATATAGACTTTTTCAAATTTTATAATTAAATTTACTTTCTTCGATATTAGGTAGGATTAAGATATTGAGATGCAGTTCTCACTAACCTATTTAGGGATGACTTTATCTCATTTTTATGAAAAACAAGTCATTTAATTTTTTAGAGAATTTTGCAATTTTCTGATATTATATCAAAAAACGCACAATAGCAGCATCACTAAAAATTAGAGATATTACAGGTAAAATGGATTTGATGGAGCAATAAATACTCTTTCCAACGAGACTAAGTTTATTAAAATCAGTTCAGTCGTTTAGAATTTACAGCTATTTATTTAAAAAATCACTGAATCACCCCCAACACTTTATTTTAATAGATACGTCAAACAAAAATTACTCGAATAAAGCTGAGATTTAAAAAGCATACAATTTTTTGGTACATTTACTAGGTGGATTTCAGTAAAAAAATCACTTTAAAAGTTTAGGATGGCGGTCATCTTGCAAATTTAAAAATATTTTCCACGGTCTTTTTTGGCCACCTTAGTAATAAATTTTTTTACCGAAACTCTCTACGACGGATAGTTTTCGAGAAACGGTACTTTGCATTCTTATCTGGCCACCCGGTACAAAGCACGATAGACAGAATCCGAAAAATCCTTCGAAAACAACACCAAAACCATCTTGACAACCAACAAAAAGATATTCAACGTACTGAAAATATATATATATATATATATATATATATATATATATATATATATATATATATAGATCAGTTGAAAAAGGAGAAAAAGGAGAAAGTAGAAGTGAAAGTTAAAGTATCAGTACAACGACCAATAACCAGGGCGTCGATCAAGAAAGTCAGCATACAAACACCGCCGACCTTCAGCGAGGACCTCAGTTCAGTTCGAGTTACCAGGAGCACAACATGGAGACTTAACAGTGCAGATGAGATTCTGCAGAAACGGTTCTTTTAAGAACCGTGAAGGAATCTACGCGAGACCGAACCCATAAGAACACAACCTATATTATTATTATATATATATATATATATATATATATATATATATATATATATATATATATATATATATATATATATATATATATATATATATATATCATATATATATATATATATAGATAGTTTGAAAAAGTAGATCATTGAAAAGGAGAAATTGTAGAAGTGAAATGTTAAAGTATCAGTCAACGACCAATAACCAGGCTCGATCAAGAAAGTAGCAAAACACCGCCGACCTTCAGCGAGGACCTCAGTTCAGTTCGAGTTACCAGGAGACAACATGGAGACTTAACAGTGGCAGATGAGATTCTGCAGAAACGGTTCTTTAAGAACCGTGAAAAATCTAGAACGATACCCATAAGAACACACCAACTATTATATATATATAATATATATATATATATATATATATATATATATATATATATATATATATATATATATATATATATATATATATTATATCTATATATAATATATATATATATATATATATAATATTATATATATCCTATATATTATATACCTCATTTCGTAATCAGAACTGGTTGTAGTAATTCATTTTACAGGAATTTGTAGGCGGAAATTCTTAATCGATCATCTAGCCATTTGTCTTTGAAACTATTTGTAACGCCATCTATCAGGATCTTCTTGTACGACATTATAAATTGCAAAACCATCTATTAGCCTGTTAGAGAACATTAGTAAGGTTGTACCGACGACTATCTTAAAGTAAATGAACGCAAGTCATCCTTACAGTTACAACATTAACTCAATAACTATTACTACTCATGTTTGTTAAGTAGTTTTTATATTGCACAATAGTTTGTGTTAAGAAATTTAATATTTTTCAATATAAAAGCGAATATGGAGGAATTTTAATGATTAACTTATCTCTGATTCCCCGTTACTGTAAATTCTGAATGAAGCACAAAATATGTAAGCTACATCCCTATTTTGGTATGCCTAAGTTTTTCGTGTTTTTCTCAATACTTTCAAGTCAGTAATTTCCCATTTGCTCATGGAATCTCCTTTTCAGCACAATTTAATAATGATTAACCCATTAAAGATTATTATTACTATAATTACAATATATCTTAATTTTTTAAACTCTTACTTGTGGGGATTCTTACTTTTTACTCGGATACTATTTGCTATAATTTGTATTACATAATCTTAGCTTTGCTAAAGGCCAGTCTACAATTTGTTGAAACAGATTATGCAGTATTGCGGTTTATGTATTATAACAATACATTTTATTTTACCTTCTTTATAAAACAGTTTAAGGTACTAAAATAACAGAACACTGTACTGAACGTTTCATTCAATTCATTATTAAAAGCTTCAGTTGTGTTATTAATTAATTGACTAAGTTTAAAATGAAGAATTGACTACTTGATATTTACCTACTTTTCTCACGGTTGACTAATGATGTGTGAGGTAAAGGGAACTAAACGTTTCAATTGAATTAAAGAGTCTTTTGATTTTCATAAAACAAATTATAAGTACTTAAAGTAAGAATGCTCCTACAACATTTGAAGCTGTTTGGTGATTGTGACATAGAAACTTAATTTGAAAATTTAACGGATGAAATACGTATGTTGTTTAATTAAAATATGCGTATTAACTACTTCCATATCTAAAAAACAGTAATATTACGCAATCAGAGGAAAAAGTTACATTTCAACAGGGACAACCTTTGAAATGACTTCTTTCGTGAACTGCATGTATCATTTTTTGTATTCGTCTGCATACATACAGAAACAACAATGGGTAAATAAACAAATACGTACGTATGAGTATCAAAAATTATGCTTTATGTCGAAAATTTGAGAACTATCTCAAAACTGAAAGGAAATGTATGTTACTTGGAACGAACGCTAAGATCATACTTCAAGAACAAAATGAGCTCTTATGGACTAATTGTGCTTTTTACTATCTTAGCCATATGCAAGTACGCTATCCTTGTCATGGCAGTGTTATCAAACGTAAAAAGTAATTTAATAACACATATCCTCCTTGTACGCTCAAACTATTTCTTGTTTTTTTTACGATATTCTCAAATTAAGCTAACTCTATCTTTTAAAATCGTTCCTTTCAAAACGCCTAAATCTAATACAAGCGCCTTGTATGATAATACATATGGTGTAATTCTATAATTGAGTTAACTTTTAGAAATTTCTGTCGTTCATCCGCCTACGTAGGTGGAAGCTCTAGTTTATTCTGCAAATGCAAATATCACACGACATAGTGGAGACTATTTCAGCCGTAATGAGAAATACTCATTATTAACTCTTTGCGTTGTTTAGACTCCCTTGAGTACTAATACACGTATTCCATCTTTTTTGAATTGCCCCATACCTTCAGAAAAAAATTCCTTCGGTGACCCTTCAAAATATTCTTCAACAGCTCCTTTGAGTTCTTCATCAGAAGCAAAACGCTTTCCCCTCAGATGCTTTTTTAAATTTTTGAATAAGAAGAAGTCTGACGGATCTAGGTCGGGGCTATAAGGTGGATGCCTTAACTCTATAAACCCGCAGTCATTGATTGTCTGCTGAACTTTGATTGCCTTATGTACCCGACAATTGTCGCGCTGCAACAAGTTTTTTGTGGACAAAAATGCGGGCGTTTTTCCTCCAGAGCAGTTTCAAAATTTGCAATTGTATTTCCGTAGACCCTCCATTTATGGTAGATCCTCTAGGCATATATTCCATAAGCAAGATTCCTTCAGAATCCCAGAAAACAGTTGCCATCAGTTTCTTTCCAGAAAATCGTGTCTTAGCCTTTTTTGATGGCGAAGAGCCCTTATGAACCCGCTGCATGGATTCTTGTTTAGTAGGAGGGTCCCAGTGATATACCCAAGTCTCATCCCCGGCGATGATTCGAAAAAAAATAATTTTGTCCTCTCCAACTCGGCCAAATTTTCTTGAAAAACTTCTTTTCTGCACAGTTCTTGTTCAGCTGTAAGCAATTTGGGTATCCACCATGCAGACACCTTTTTTTTAATACCCAAATCCTCTGGCAAGATGCACTTGTTTGGGATATAACGATTTCATTGGCAATGATAGAGACCTTTACACGCCGATCTTTCAGTACCAACTTCTCGAGTTTTCGCACAATGTTTCTGTTCGAGCTTCAACGGATCCACCAGACTTTGGGTCATCATTGATTGATTCTTGACCCCATCGAAAGAGTTTAGACCAATATTTTACTTGAAAATAAGCTGCATCTTCCCCATACACAGTAACCATTTTCATGAATTGCTTTTGAAACATTGCCTTCTTTTGTCAGGAACTTTATTACGCTGTGATGTTCAATCTCTTTTTTGACTCACTTTACCGACAAATAGGCTTAAATATATATTCAAATATATTCAAAGCTCTGTAAACGGCACAAACTAAACTTATTACGTGTACTTCTAACAGTGACAGTATTTTTAATAATTTGTTTGACATTGTCACTTGTTTGTTTCTTGGCTAGGTAGATAACATAAAAATACGCCCTCGTATCTGCGTGAAGATGAAAGCCAAGGAGATCCAAAAAGCGTAAAAAAGGTGCGCAAATCAATAATTATCATATATATATATATATATATATATATATATATATATATATATATATATATATATATATATATATATATATATATATATATATTACCTCAATCTTTATAATATAAATTGATTATTTTATATAAATATATATTATATATTATATTATTATATATATATAGTGATGATTAAAATAACATACAGTTAATCCGATAGAACAGATGGTCTACTTCATTCTTAACAGCGATAGGGATCAATAATTCACGTAAGGAAGGTGCTCTTAGATTTGTAAAATGAATGGATCGCCAATTTGAATTATAATTAATTGTTTGAGGCATAATAATCATACTTACGATGCATGCATTAAAAGCTACATTGAGTTAAGGTACCTATATTATTCTTCTATATATCTGAATTGATTAAATACAATTGAATTATAATGAAATTCGCATAGGATATTGTTACACCTGTAAATAGACAAAATTTACTTTAAAATATACGTGAGCATGCGCTGTGAATACGCAACCATATGCTTTGACCATAAAGAAAAGTGAAATTTGACATTCACCAAGTATAAGACGTTTGAATAATAAAAAACAATTAATATAAACCATTTAAATTTTTAGAACAAATAACATTCCTTTTGACATGTATACCTGTTGTTGCACATAATGGTTATTACAAAGGATAGAAATTATGAACATAACAATAAAGTATCAATGTCAACAAAGTACTCACATAAAATGTCCTCCTTCGTGGGTTACTGCTGCTGAAGATGATTGAAGACAACAGCTCCTGCGAACTGCAATTCTCTTCTCGAACATCCAGAGTTTTCTTTTAAATAACCAGCTTAATCACTTAGGTAGGTTTCACTATTAATATTAAAATATTCACGAATCTTTATTTTAGGCTCATCACTTCTTTATTAATTAAATTCAAAATAAATTTTGAAAAGCATGGATCGTTGATGGTTGTTGTAAATTAAACACACTTTTGATAAATAAGGTGTATAATAATAAAAACTTGAAGACAACACAATTAAATATGCACATCAACATAAACAATATAAATTTAATATGAACAAAGTCGAACTGCGGAAATATTTATATAACGTAACGAAAACTTCCGATTTGTGGTTTGAAAAGGTAAACTAACCTTAATTTAAATTATTTCACGAACAAAAAACTATCACTTATTTCGTGACCACTTCCGATACTAAATCGCACTTTGTTATTTTCCCGAAGTGACATTAATTTGTTTTTAAATTATTTTCAAAAAAATTTTGCAACAGCTTACTTTGGCAAGTTGTTGCAAAAGATGAAAATCAAGAGAGTTTGTGAAGCTAAACCACTTGTATTTATATGATTTTACTTGACAACCAAATCTTCGAATGTTTTCACTAGTTACCACAAATATTTGCTGCATTCTTATTGGCTAATGTAATTCTTAAATTACGATAATTCTTTAAAGCCTATAACTTTCGCCCTGTTTAACATTTCTTAAATCTAAAACATTTCCATAATCTCCATAATTTTATCTATAATTTGAAACCAAACATGATCTAAATCTTACACTTAATAACTACGTTAATTTTTACCCTTATTTATCGACTTTACACTAATTCTATGAATTTTACAGGCCTGGAAATTACCTCTACATGAATAGGGATGCTACTACACCCAAATATACATCTTAAACATGCCTACGGCCAATTTGAAAGGAAAATTACTTAAATTCTACCAAAACTCTTACAAACTAAAATTAACAAAATGGACATAAATATAAGGAATTATAACATGAAATTGAGGCTACCTTACTATTTTTGCCTCTACTAATTTATTTTCTATAAATTGTCTCAATTTAAAATACTTTTTACAAAATTTATGTGCGAGGAAAACATAACCTCATTTTGTTTTTATGCTTTTAATGTTAAATTTCACACTTTTAAACACAATAATTGTTAATGTAAGTGTTTAAATTTAATGTTCAAGTCACAAATTAATTTATTTGATCACTTTCGTAGGTTATAAGTTCTCCTACGACTAGTGTTGGAATGTTGTCATACACTAGTTTAAGGTCATAAACTGTTGATTAAACACAATAATCCCAGAGCTCTGCATGATTCATGTTTTATAGTCACTCACTAATGTGCTTGTTCTGTTTTACATAATTTTGCACTAATATGTGTTAAACGCACAAATACGAATGTTTTCACTAATCTTGGCTGCGTACAAGTGAATTGCGACATTGATACCAGCCTAAATCTAGTTTTAACATTATTTTGTCAACCACAACCTGTATTACATGTCGTTAGGGAATATTGTTTAATATAAACTTACAAAACTAAATGAAAACTTGAATTAACTCATAAACGATAACAAACATCCCTATACTTCTATGTTCTGTGCTGTCGATTATTTAAACTAACATTATTAAAATTAAATTAAGAAATATTTAAATTTTCAAACACCTCAATGTTTATTAATCATTTTATTCTAAATTATTAACGAAATGTACCATTTTGTACAAACTAAAGTAAAACTTCACTATGCAAATTTCATAGCTACTTGCACGTAATTAGATTCATCTCAATATATATATATATATATATATATATATATATATATATATATATATGATTAAAGTATACAACCAGTTAATCAGATGGTCTACTTGATTTTAAACGAATTTTAATATTCACGTTTGGAAAGGTATTGCTCTAGAGTTTCAAAGAATGGACGCCATAATATTATAATATGGTGGCATAAACACTTACGATGCAGCAAAAAGCTCAGAGAGGAAGGTACTTATAACACCACTATTGAAAGTGGTGGGCAGTTCTCTCCGTAGAAGAAAAAATGTGATTTCTGTTGGTGTCCAGATCTCGACTGCCAACGAGAATGCGTATAATAATGAGAATGATGATGCGAATGACTTCGACTGCGAGTGGGGAGTACGAATGCAAATTCGAATGCGATAGCGAGTGCCAATGCAAACAGATATCAAATTCTGCATTACCATTATCATAACTAGAGCTAGGATAGTTAGGCAAATTGCCTTTTTCTAATAAATGGAAGGATAAAAGGCAGACCCAGTTTTAAATCCGTTTTATAATGCGTGCAATTAAAAAATTCAAACTTTATTTTGCATTTTTTGCGATTTTTTACGATTCTGCCTTTTTTTTTTGAGAAATTTCCTACTTTTTTTGCCTTTTTGTGCTTTTTATGGTATATTTAATATTACATTAAAATTTCCAATTAAAAAAAAATTGTACTAGCAATTTTTGAGAAATATGCACATTTTAAATTTCTGAAATAAATTGTAGAAAGTATTATTCCCAAGCACTTAAAGGTAGACGTTTAGTGGGTTTTACCCTTTATTATTACTGGCTGATGATTTCTCAGAAAGATTATTTCCTTGAGATTCATTTTTATGACTTAATGAGGGGGTCTGTATTGTCAGCAGAAAGTTTTCTTCTGATTCAGGTAGTTTGCCACAACTTTCGAACATGTTAACATTGTAATTAGTGAAGGGCATCGATTGTATTCCAAGTGACTTTGAATTATAAAAATGGCAGCAGACAACCAATTAAGAAGTGCCAACTATAGCCAGTGGGAAAAGTTAGATTCTAATTTAACAACCTACTTCATTGTTAAGTTTGTGAAAAAAATGTAAGAGTGCCAATTAGTTAAATAACTATTTTATTTTCATTCATTCATAGTTCTTTTACCGCAAGCGTAGTGTCCGATAATGAAAAAAAAGCTATTCTTTACATCACCATTTATTAATATTTAATACAGGGGAAATTATAATTGTCCTTTTTTATTTTAGTTTAATGCGACAAAAAGGTTTCATGTAACGCAACATTTGCAGACAACGTTGCACTAGGTAATGCAAAGCGTAAAACTGCAAAACAACAATTAATAATTATAATAATTCGTTTGGACCCATTAATCCAAAAAGCGGACCCAGTAAATCTGGCTTCTCATTGGAACTCTGAAAAGCTCTAATTGCTGCGAACATCCCGTTCTATAAATTAAAATTAAAAAATTAAAATTAAAAAGTAGTCGTTTTTAGAAAAAAATACAAACCAAGCGATTCTGGGATGATTCGACGTTGAGGAAGAATTATTTGCATTTGTGTTACCGATCGTTATGAATACACAGTTTTAATTATTGAAACAAGTCATTTTTCTTTAAAGCATAGAAGCTATACGCTCTAAAATTGGAGACAATTTTATACGAACGTGCGTTGATGTAACAACAATGAGGTATTACGAGCCTTAACGTATATTCAAACAAATTTTTCCTGGTTGCCCAACCTGGTAAAGAAATTATAAACAGTAGGACTGATACTTGTGGAATCCCTAGAAATTGTACAGAAGGCAGTGTATCTCACATCGAAAGCCCCTGGATCAACAGGAATAAAAATAAAGGATAAACTTAAAGCTGTTTTGCAAAAAAATCTTTCTTTAGAAAATTTAAAAATAATTTCCGAAATTCACTAGGGGATTTTTAATCGAGATTATATCTTTGATGTACTGTCACTACAACAAATCAGTTCTCTGAAATACGCTCCGATAACATTATGTGACGTTGAGAGGTCCTTTTCAAGCTAAAAACAAATTGTCGGCGACAAGAGAACTTCTTTAACTTCGGAGAACATAGAGAAATTACTGGTGCTCAGCTGGTAGCGTAACAAAACCAATATTAGGTAATAATATGCGTAACTTGTTAGTACATACATATTAATGCTATTTTTTTTAAATAAACTGTTTTAGTCGAATTTCAGTAGTTTCTATTTTACCTTGAATAGATATTTTGCTGTCGCTTTATCTCTCTCAGTGAAAATCCGTTTTTTTAATGTTGCCTTTTTATTTATTTTTGCCTTTTTTTACTTTACTTTTGCCTTTTTAGTGCTTTTCTTCAATCTTTATTTTTGATTTTTTGCCTGCCTTTTTCCAGACTTTATTTTGCCTAACTATCCTAGCTCTAATGATAACTTAGAAAAAGGTTATTGTATTTGCCGTAACGAATTTCTTTTTGATAGCAATATTGAAAAATGGACAAGGAATTTTGTTTCCTTACCTAACTAAAGACTTCAGTATCACTAGATAAGCTTAACAATAGTGTAATTGGCACTCTACATCTACCCCACCAATAATGAAAGTAACTTGTAGTTACTGTGAACGGAAAGCTTTAAATCTTTGAGTACAATATATATTTAAGCCTTAAAGTTCTCCAACGCCTATCAGACCAAGCCATAAACGTACTGACATTTACAACAGATTCATTACACTTTCCTACTTCCTGACGATCTGCAAATCTGCTTCGACAGTCATGCTTACCGAATCACACTCCGATTTAACAAGTCCCTGTTCCTGTAGACCTTTATCGCACCTAATGTTTTGAGCAGGTTCTAGAAAGACGGAGACTAAAAACCAATATCTTTCCTGACAGCAAATTCGGTTTTAGACCCAACCGAACGTGCCACGATCCCTTGATGAAGTTTCTTGCAGAGACCATTAAGGCTTTTCAAATACAATCTAACGGTCTTTCTGGACATTAAGCAAACTTTTGACAGTCCAGTCTACTTTTACAAACTACTGCTCATGTTACTTCATTGCGCGTCAGTACGGGTCAAAGTAGGAAATTAGTGCTCTCTTCGAACCTTTTCATACCACAGCAGCCGCACCTCAAGATTCTATCGTACCTCCTATTTTATATACATATTCATCAAGTGCTTGACATCCGTATAGATTCCCATTCCAAATCCCTAAGTTAATCGCATTATCCACCGTATTTTACACCACAATAATCAAAACTCATGATTATAGTCAATATTATGACACAATCACAACGCCAACACCAACAATAAACGCATAAGCGCAAATTTTACAGTATGTCTGGAATGCTCATTTTAAATTTCGATTCTCTTGCTCTATTTAGTGTGTGTGCTATTCTAAATTTTTAATATTTCATTTTTTTATTTAAAACTGTTTGATGTAATGTTACTAGCTCATGTGTTAGTCCTTTTTAAATTTTATGGTGAAGGTCATAATGTTGTAAGTATAGAGCACTGTAACAATGGGAGGTGGTTGATTAAATTTGTATAATTTAGAAATTTACGAAATGTTTTGAAGTCATTGTTACTTCAAGTATGCGCGATTAAGAATGTTCAGGTGCCAAATGTTTTTTTTTGTAAAGATGTAGCCCTTTATATTTAACTAGTTTAATTAATATATTGAGATAAGTTCAGACACATTTAAAAGACGTTTGAAGTCTATATTATAACAAGGAGTATTGATTACTCAGACTGGTGTTGAGGTGTGAAGTTTACAGAATTGATTTGAGAATGCAAATACGATTAAGATCAACGTGTTCCTAAATTTTGCAGTTTATTTTACATTATATTGGTAATTCTATACGAGGATGGAGAGACGTTAAATTACACTCAAAGTAACATTACTGGATATTCCCTCTTTTAAACTGTGCTGTTGCCGTCTACTTATCGATTTAAAAATGGAGTGGCGCCTAAATTTATTTTACCAGATAATGACAATTTTTGAGAAGACGTCTTTTGTAAACGTCGCAAGTTTTTGTTCCAAGTACATCAACATGTCACTGAGTTTACCCAAATTATTACCACATGAACTATTACAACCCTTAGTAGCTATTTGATACAAATAACCAAAGGTATCTATAGACACACAAAATCTTGCCCATAATGTTTTTTTTTTGTATGCCTTTGATTACCAAAACCCAATTTAGAGCTTCCATCATGGAGTCCAATTTAAACAGATAACCTTCCTCAAATAATAGAATTGGAAAATGTACAGGAGGGTATTTGAGGATGTTTCTTGAGTAAAAGGATATATATATATATATATATATATATATATATATATATATATATATATATATATATATATATAATTATATATGTGAACTGAAGCTACCGTTTTAAATATAACCACAAACTGTGCAAGTACTCGTATTAACTGACATTTTAGAAAATCGATGAACTGCCACCTTTTCCGTCCATTAAGTATGATCTTGTATTTTAACACTATGATTTAAAATGCCTGTGATAAAGAAGGTGGATTAGAAAGGTTCGCGGATTTCCGTAAAATACCCGAAGAAACAAAACAGTGTTTATCGAAAGATGCGGAGATTGTATGCGATCTCTCTAGGAAAGATAAAACAGACGATGGTATTGAAAGAGTATACAGTCCTTGCCACGACAGTGACGCCGATAAGGATTACCAGCCTAGGAGTAGCAGCAGTGTGAATCGGAAGACGAAGAAAATATACAAAAATAGGAAATCTCCAAAAAGCTCAGACCTACACAAAAAAGGGGTAAATATAAATTTTATAATTATTAAACCATTATAATAATTCAATTTTTTAGTGCGTTTTATCTGGGCTGTTAAGACCTGAACCTGAGAATGTGTAAAATAATAATAATCATGAGGAAGAAAATACTAAAGAAGATAATGATAATTACTTCATTTATTAATAAAGGCAAATGGCATAGTAGCTTTTAATATTATTGTGTTTATTGTTTAAGTTCCACCAATAGTCAGTTCTCATCAGTTAATTCTTGAAAAAGAAAATATGCCCAGAAACAGCACAGAAGAAAAAAAAACAATATCGTCGGACAAAGCAGGAAAAAGTAGAACATGGTAAATTGAAACACCCCATGAGAAGTCGCTATTTACGAAAATGCAAAAGAGATTATACTAAGTTATCTGATGCTGCTAAAAATTAATTAAATATGGGATCACTACTGGAATTTGGACTATACAAGTAGAAAGATATGGTTGAGCAAACATGTTTCTCTTATCGCTACTAAGTGTAGAATAATGTCATCTAGAAATAAATCTGAGTCCAGATTATTTTCTTTGTCGCTTCCTGATTCCACTGGCGTTCGAATTTGTCGGCTTACATTACTAAATAGCTTGGGATACACAAACGATTCAGTTATAACAGAACTGACGCGAGCAATTAAAAGCAAACCTTGTGGAGAAGTGGTAAGGGAATGTAGAGGAATTAATCATAGGAGGTATGTCCGACACAACAACAATTAAAGCCCATATAGAATCATTTCATTCGTTTGTCAGTCACTATCGCCGAAAAAATGCTCCATTAGGTAAATACTTACCTAGAGAATTACCTATTCTTAAACTGTACTGTGATTTCAATGAAAAAATCCTATAGTTCTGAGGGATATGAGTGTATCCATGTACCCCCCAAAATCAGATGCTTGTAAAGAATGTGAGATTATGCAAGACATCGAGGATGATCAAGCGAGGCAATACTTGGACGCTTATAAACATAAAGCCGCAAAAACTAATTTACGGTATAAGTGAGACGCACAAGAGGCAGCTTCCATTGAAAACACTTCGTCAAAATGTACCTTTTCAATGGACTTACAAAAAGTGATGCTTCTACCTATGATGTCTGCTTGTAAAAGTTTTTTTCATAAGCAGGCTAGTAATATTTAACGAAAATTTTGCAGCGTTAGATAAAGGGAGCCGCAAAAAAAGTTAGTGTGTTTTGTGACATCAGCCTATTGGTGGTAGAAAGGCAGAATCGATGGCTGATTCTATTTTGAAGGTAATAAATGCAGAAAGAGATGTAAACGAATTTTTGTTTTGGTCAGACAACAGTACAAGCCAGAAAAAGAATTGGGTAACGTGAATGCAGTTAATCTACCTACTGGCCCAAATAAAACAATTCGATATCTTACCAAAAGTCACACCGATATGAGCGCAGGCGAAATACATGGAAATATAGAACGAACAATAGGACAAAGACGTACAATTAGTGACTTTCAGGAGCTATCAGAGGTTATTCAAACGTGCAGAAGGAACCTAATGTTCTTCAACTCACCCAATTCCACTTATGGCAAAGCAAAAAAGGAACGATGACGAAGGCTTTGGAATAGGTGAATTGGTTGAAGTAAACTTTATTAAAGGATGTAGGAATCTAAAATATAAATTAGATTTTGATGACGAACTAAAAGAACTTAATTTAATTCAACAGAAAATCAATTTACCTCTCTATCCTGAAGTTCTACTGCCAAGAGGAATCTCCCCTTCTAAAAAGGAATTTATTTGTAAAGCACTTTTAGCTATAATGCCTCTTAATAGGGAAATATTTTGGGAGTCTCTTGCAGAGTCTCAGTCGTATACTCAGTTCGGAACAGAATATTGAAAGTGATTAATGATGACCGATAGGCGAAGTTTACTTTTATATTTAAAATTTTCTTATGTTGCGTATGTTGACGTTGTTTTTTCATAAGTAACACTTCTATGAGATATCCTAAGCCTTTTTTTATCACTATTAACAAGATACAGTAACAGCGTGAAAAAAATTGCAGTTTACATTTTCCCAAAATAAAACACAGTAAAAGAACTTACTGTGTTATGCCGCCGAGACCTTCTTAACCCACCTTTTAAGTAAGGTAAGTTACTGTGTTGTTTACTGACATTTTGTTTGAATACTGTAAAAAATCCCATAGTAAAACAAAGTTTATTGCGCCTTACTCACATTTCCTAAAATAGAATTGCTATAGACAGGAAAGGATGCTGTATAAATTAATTTTAATGATTCAGTCCAAATTTGAAGTTTCTAGTAGTATTAGTTTCAGCAGGCTGATGAATTTTATAAAATTGTATTTTCTACAAAAGAAGTTTTATGCAGTTACTCTGTTTTTTCGACACAGCCGAGTTATGAAGCTGGCAGAACACTTAAGAATGTTTGTGTTTCAAAAGTCTTTAATTTAACAAAAATTTATCGAAGCACTAAGGATCACAAAAGAGGCACTGACCTATAAACCCAGTTTCGACGTTTGCGCCTGCAATAAGGTGTGAAGTTGGCAGAACTCCCCGAAATGGTAATGTTCAGAAGGTATGTGGTTTTGCCAAAAAAATGATTGAAGCACATAACGAGTATAAACGAAGTATTCACATTCGGGCGCAATTGGAAAATTAGTGCCGTTAATGTTCTGGTGACTGTACGGATACTTCATATATTAAACATAGGCAGTGACTATAGGCACGTGAAAATTCACGAATTATAACCTCAATGTGTCTAAAAAAATGGAAATAAAAAGGAAAACTAAAATCTACGGTAACCTAGGATCCAAGCTACGTTACCCTACAATCCACCTAGGTTACCGTAAATTTGATTTTCCTTTTTTCCATTTAGAACACATTGAGTTATAATTCAATTCACGTGCCTATAATCACTTCTAACGTACTACGAACTTAGTCCATCTCACAACACAGAACGCATTCTAGCATCGCAGTGTACGTAGTATATTCTATCCTTGCTAATGCAACATTTTCTGTAATTTACTGAACTATACTTAAATTAACAGTCTTTCTTTTCGTTTGAATTATGGATATAGGCGACACAATTAACCTTTTTATTATTTATGAAGTGCAAATTATGAATAAATCTTATGCTTTGCTTTTATTTCTATATAATTTTAAGATAAGAAATCTTGACATTTAAGTGTTTTTACTTTCCTAAAATAAAATTGGAGATATTGGTTTAATGATCCCTATCTTGTATAAACAATTTCATGTAAAATATCAGTTCGAAAAGATATGTTTTACGTTTCCCTTTTAAAGGGGAATATAATGATTTAAGCTGGTGATAAAATATGTACATATTTACATTCAAATTTAGAGGTGCGTTTAAAAATAAAAAAATGTATAAGAGCTACACTTTTATTATGAAATTCACAATACTTGAAAAATTTCAAACAATTCTATTATTCTTGCTTTATTTTATAACTGGTTTATTTTCTCTTAAATTTAAAATTTTATCAGAAAAAAAAAAGATTTCTACCTGTTCATGTTTCTGTGTCCAAGTTTCTTTGTTTTATACGAAGGCGTAGAAGGGCCACATAAAAAACTGTTTTCTTAGGAATTGTATATTTTCTTTTTACAAATGCATATATTTTTCCTACAATTGTAAGATATTTACTTATAATTGCAAGTTTTAACTTACAATAATAATTGTAACAATTTTTTTTTACAAATGCAACGGGCCGGTGCAACGCATCAGTGCGAGTTTGTGGTTACATCGTTAAGTGTTACTGTAGAAAATAGGTGAGTATCAATAGCCAACTTTTATTATATACGGTTATTGGAATAAACGTTGTTGAAACAAGGCAAGTAACGCATTTAAATATATGGAATTGTAATGGTGTATTATGAAATTAGTTTATAATGCAAGGGATTATGGCGGGAGTTTCCATTATTGATTGAGCGGAGCGAAATCAATAATGGAAACGAATGCCACAATCCTGCATTATAAACGAATTTCTTATGCTATTTTGTCATCTAACTAGCCACTTTGAGACACAATCTTAATGAAATAATAATTTGAGATCGCTACAAAAAAAATATCATTTCATAGTTCATGAACGGTCTTATTATAGTTGCCATAGTTTTGCATTATGAGTGTCATTTATTTTTTTGTAAATAAACAAATTTTGCAAAAATGGATTCAGACGTGGATGAAGAAACCCTTCAAAAAGCAGAAGAAGCTGAGTTGAGTCTGATACCTAAAAAGTCCGAAATTATTTATAAGAAAGATTTCGACAGATTTATTGAGTGGATGCGGAAGAATAATACGGAAACGGTTACAGAGAAGGTTTTCCTTGCGTATTTCCATGATCAGATACTTTCTTTACATCATTTATTAAAGGTTTCTTTGTATTTGTTTTATTAGTCGAAAAACAAAAAATCGTCTTCATTATGGTGCATGTACTCCAAATTAAAATGTATGTTACGTCTCAAAAAGGATTTCAACATCAGCAAGTTTTCAAAACTTTCAGAATTCTTGAAAAACTGTTCTGTTGGGTACATACCAGAGAAGTCATTAGTGGTTTCAAAAGAGAACTTACTTAATTTTTTCTTGAAGCACGCAACGACAAATACTTACTTCTGAAGAAATTTTCCTTTTAAGATTGTTCTTAGTAAATATCATTCCATTTTAGGCAGTTGCAATATTTGGTGTGTTTGGCGGTTGCAGACGCATACAATTGTACAATCTGTGTATTGGGGATATTAAATAAAAAGGTTCTGTCTTTGTGGTTTCTATTAGAGATACCAAAACACATAGACCCAGGGTTTTTACCATATTAAACGATGACTGTAGAGTAAATTATATTGACCTCATTAAAAAGTACATGAGTTTAAGGCCGATGCATATGAAGATTGAAAATTCTACAATGGGTGTAAATGTACCTGTAATCCTATTGGCATTAACACATTTGGTCAGATTCCTCGACAGATTGACAAGTATTTAAATATTCCCAATGCCGACCAATACACAGGAGATTAATTTGGTAGAACTTCTGCCACAATCTTGGCAGACTGTGGAGCTGACAGAACTTTAAAACGGCATGGGGATTGAAAAAACGATGCTGTTGCTGAAGGGTACGTGGCAGACTCCATCGAAAACAAGAAGAAAATTGCCAAAACCTTAGGATCTAGTGGCGTACAAAAAATGAGTAACCGATGAACATCTTCAAGCAGTTCAAGCGAATGCCTTCTTGAAACATCTGTGGGAATTTCAATTACCTGAAATTCCAATTCCACCATTAACATTAACATCAGTAAATAATAATTTCTTCAATATTACATTAATCCAGATCACATTCTAACTCTAGTATTAATATAAATAGATATTTTTTTCAATTTCTTTGTTTGTATTTCCTTGTCGGCTTTATTGCATAACATTACAGCACGCATGCCATAAATTGACAAATTATTAACGAATTTGACATTAATAACCAAGGTATTCTAATGCTAGTCGACGACAAAGATACTTATTGCACTCACCGTCGTTGCTGCAATACACCAAATATATTTTGGGATCGTCGTAGAACAATTATTGAATAGGGTTTGTGAGATAATCCAATGTCGTGTTTCTTTACAGATATGAACATAATAAAGAAAAAGATTAAAAAATATTTTCGAGGCGGTTTGGAACAAGAAGAGATTTTGGCTTTCTTTCGTCTAGAGCATGATATATTTCTGAGCGGTAGGACGCTGAAGCGTATTCTTTGCAGTTTGGGTTTATATAGAGGAATAAGTTACACTAACATGTATGATGTAATTAATTTGTTGGAAAACGAATTGAGTGGTTCGGGGAAAATGTGTGGAGTGGTTACACAGAAAGTTGTAAGGGATTTATTGAAATATTTAGATCCGAATGGTGTTGAAATCAGGAAAAGGGAGCGATTTAACAGAAGGCAGTATTTTAAAAAAGGGCCAAATTATCAATGGTACGTTGATTCCTACGATAATCTTAAACCATTTGGAATATGCATTAAAGGATGCATTGACGGATTTTCGAGATACATCGTTTGGTTGCATACGGGGCAGACTTCTAGTAATCCAAAAGTCATTGCCAGTTATTATCTAAACGCTATTCAGAAATTAGGTGGATGACGAGCTGACATGGGCACAGAAAGCAAAACGACGGAAGAAATGCAAATTACTTTAAAAGGATTATTGTGGATAAATTTATTCCAATCTTTAAAGAACGAAGGATTCTTTAACATCTCCTTTTTGGATAAGTTACTTATTCAGTATTGCTTTTTGTAAATTATTCAGGTGGGTGATGTAATAATGTCTTTTTTCATTTATTCATTCAGTCATTGGATGCCAAAATCGAAACACAATTTGTCCAAAACTAAATATATTATTTGTTTTTAGGACGAACTAGACAAAGTAGCAAATTAGTCGAATTTACACAAGATCGGTGGATCGAGAAACAGCATATAACCACTGGTCGTCCCGTAATTATGTATCAATTATTTGATTTGTATAAAAGGAGAAATTTTGTAAAAGTACGATCAACTGTAGCCGAACTCTTAAAAGAAGAGTGTACATATTATGACGAGCCTTGCGATTATGATGTTTATAATATGTTCAACTATATTATGGAAGAAAATAAATGACTGAAAGTAAAAATTGTTATGAAGCAGTGTACCTACATGTAACGCTCAGAACCGAGATTAGCTTTTTAATATCTGGTGAGCTACAATAGAGACGTTTAAAATATTTACTTTATGTTCAATCAAAAAATCGTTTCAACGTATAAAGGTAACAATATAATGCACACATTAAAAAAAAACGAAATAAACATAACACGGTACTATAAAAATGGCAGATTTAAACAAAACTCGATTCATAATATAAAACTACTTTAAACAATATCCATAACCCATGTTTTAGAATCTAATACATGATTCATTTCTGTCCGGAATTTTGGAATATTGTTGTATGTGTTGGGCAATTCTAAAACACATGTTCTACCAATAGGTGCGTCCAAGAACTGTTGCCTTATTAAAAGTGACTGAAATATTTTTCCCTGTCAGAATATCTGCGCCTGTGCAAAATCTTACAAAAGTAGCAAGTCTTTGTACTCCAGATCTCGTATGAATTTTTTTAGGAATCGTAATGTAACGGTTGATTCGGAACTCAATTCGTTTTCAATTAATGTGAGTATGAATAAGACCGGCTTGGATGTTGGTTGACAATTATAGTTGATCTAGCACATCAACAGGCTTGAAGGATATCTCGCCAATAATCTATAATAAATTTCGATTCCTTTATAAGCTCTTTATGAGCTCTACCTTTCAATACGCTCTGTATGTTTTTATAGGTTACCAATATTTTACAATTTACAGTCTCCAGTTTATCAAATAAATCAGATTGATTAACTTCGTTAAAATTGGGTAGTGTGATCTTTATAAGATCCTAGGGTTTAAAAAGAGGAGAGGACAGGAGAGAAGAGTAGAGTAGAGTGGAGTGGAGTGGAGTGGAGTGGAGTGGAGTGGAGTGGAGTGGAGTGGAGTGGAGTGGAGTTGAGTGGAGTTTAGTGGAGAGGAGTGGAGTGGAGTGGAGTGAAGTGGAGTGGAGTGGAGTGAAGTGGAGTGAAAGTGGAGTGGAGTGGAGTGGAGTGGAGTGGAGTCGAGTGGAGTGGAGTGAAGTGGAGTGGAGTTGAGTGGGGTGGAGTACAGTGGGTGGAGTGGGTGGGTGGGTGGGTGGAGTGGAGTGAGAGGAGTGAGAGGGTAAAGTGGGGTGGAGTGGTGAGTGGGCAGAATGGGTGAGTGGGTGAGTGCTGTGGTGGGTGAGTGGGTGGGGCACAGCAGGTGGTGGTGGGACAGCATGGGGCAGGGAGCAGGTGCAGCAGGTGGGGCAGAGCAGAGCAGAGAGCACAGCAGGTGGTGGGTGGGTGGTGTGGGGGGGCAGGTGGGGTGATGGTGGGTGGGGTGGGTGGTGGGTGGGTGGGTGGTGGTGGGTGGGGTGGGTGGTGGTGGGGTGGGATGGGTGTGGGTGGGTGGGTGGGTGGGTGGGTGGGTGGTGGTGGGTGGGGGTGGGTGGGTGGGTGGGTGGGGTGGGTGGGGTGGGGGGTGGGTGGGGGGGGTGGGGTGGGGTGGGTGCAGTGGGTGGGTGGGTGGTGCAGTGGGGTGGGGTGGGGGTGGTGGGGTGGGTGGGGTGGGGTGGGGGTGGTGGTGGATGGATCAGGAGGGATGGTGGGGGTGGCCAGGTGGTGTGGGTGGGGAGTTAGGTGGGGGTGGGTGGGTGGTGGGGGTGGGGTGGGTGGGTGGGGTGGGTGGTGGGTGGGTGGGTGGGTGGGTGGGGGTGGGGTGGGTGGGTGGGTGGTGGGGTGGGTGGGGTGGGGTGGGTGGGTGGGTGGGGTGGTGGGTGGGTGGGTGGGTGGGTGGGGTGGGGTGGGTGGGGTGGGGTGGGTGGGGTGGGGGGTGGGGTGGGTGGTGGGGGTGGGTGGGTGGTGGGTGGGGTGGGGTGGGTGGGTGGGTGGGGTGGGTGGGTGGGTGGGTGGGTGGGGTGGGTGGGTGGGGTGGGGTGGGTGGGTGGGTGGGGTGGGGTGGGGTGGTGGGTGGGGTGGGGTGGGTGGGTGGGGTGGGGTGGGTGGGTGGGGTGGGGTGGGTGGGGTGGGGTGGGTGGGGTGGGGTGGGTGGGGTGGGTGGGGTGGGTGGGTGGGGTGGGTGGGTGGGTGGGGTGGGGTGGGGTGGGGTGGGTGGGTGGGTGGGTGGGTGGGGGTGGGGTGGGGTGGGTGGGGGGTGGGGTGGGTGGGGTGGGTGGGGGGTGGGGTGGTGGGTGGGTGGGTGGGGTGGTGGGTGGGGTGGGTGGGGTGGGTGGGGTGGGGTGGGGTGGGGGTGGGGTGGTGGGTGGGTGGGGTGGGTGGGTGGGTGGGTGGGTGGGTGGGTGGGGTGGGGTGGGGGGGGGTGGGTGGGGTGGGGTGGGGTGGGGTGGTGGGTGGGTGGGTGGGGTGGGGTGGGGTGGGGGGGGGTGGGGTGGGTGGGGGGTGGGTGGGTGGGGGGTGGGTGGGGTGGGTGGTGGTGGGTGGGTGGGGTGGGGTTGGGGGGGGGTGGGGGTGTGGGGGGGGGGGGGGGGGCGGGGGGGGGGGGGGGGGGGGGGGGGGGGGGGGGGGGGGGGGGGGGGGGGGGGGGGGGGGGGGGGGGGGGGGGGGGGGGGGGGGGGGGGGGGGGGGGGGGGGGGGGGGGGGGGGGGGGGGGGGGGGGGGGGGGGGGGGGGGGGGGGGGGGGGGGGGGGGGGGGGGGGGGGGGGGGGGGGGGGGGGGGGGGGGGGGGGGGGGGGGGGGGGGGGGGGGGGGGGGGGGGGGGGGGGGGGTGGTGGGTGGGTGGGGTGGTGGGGGGGTGGGGTGGGGTGGGTGGTGGGGTGGGGTGGGTGGTGGGTGGGTGGGGGGGGGTGGGTGGGGTGGGTGGAGTGGGGGGTGGGGGGGTGGGTGGGGTGGGGGGTGGGGTGGGGTGGCAGGTGGGGTGGGTGGGGGGTGGGGTGGGTGGGTGGGTGGGTGGGGTGGGGTGGGTGGGGGTGGTGGGGTGGGTGGGGGGGGGGGGTGGGGTGGGGGGTGGGGTGGGTGGGGTGGGGTGGGGTGGGGTGGGAGTGGGTGGGTGGGTGGGTGGGTGGGTGGTGGGTGGGTGGGGGTGGGTGGGGGGTGGGTGGGTGGGGTGGGTGGGGGGGGTGGGTGGGTGGGGTGGGGGGGTGGGTGGGGTGGGGTGGGGGGGGGGGGTGGGGTGGGGGGTGGGGTGGTGGGTGGGGGGGGGGGTGGGTGGGTGGGTGGGTGGGTGGGGGGTGGTGGTGGGTGGGTGGGGTGGGGTGGGGGTGGGGTGGGGGTGGGGTGGGTGGGGTGGGTGGGTGGGGGGTGGGTGGGGGGGTGGGGTGGTGGGGTGGGTGGGTGGGGGTGGGGTGGGGGGTGGGGTGGGTGGTGGGTGGTGGGTGGGGTGGGTGGGTGGGTGGTGGGGTGGGTGGGTGGGGGGGGGGTGGGGTGGGTGGGGGGGTGGGGTGGGTGGGTGGGTGGGTGGGGGGGTGGGGTGGGGTGGGTGGGGGTGGGTGGGTGGGTGGGGGTGGGGGGGGGGGTGGGTGGGTGGGTGGTGGGGTGGGTGGTGGTGGGGGGTGGGGGGGGGTGGGTGGGGTGGGGGGAGGGGGGGTGGGGGGTGGGGTGGGGTGGGTGGGTGGGGTGGGGGTGGGGTGGGTGGGTGGGGGTGGGTGGGTGGGGTGGGTGGGTGGGTGGGTGGGTGGGGTGGGGTGGGGTGGGGTGGGGTGGGGTGGGGGTGGGTGGGGGTGGGGTGGGTGGGGGGTGGTGGTGGGTGGGGGGGTGGGTGGGTGGGGTGGGTGGGTGGGTGGGTGGGTGGGTGGGTGGGGTGGTGGGGAGTGGGGGTGGTGGGTGGTGGGGTGGGGGTGGGGAGGTGGGTGGGGTGGGAGCAGGTGGGTGGGTGGGGGTGAGGCGGTGGGTGGGGTGGAGGTGGTGGTGGGGTGGGAGGTGGGGTGGGTGGTGGAGTGGGTGGTGGGTGGGTGAGGTGGGGTGAGTGGGGTGGGTGGGTGGGGGTGGGTGGAGTGGGGGGGTGGGGTGGGTGGGGTGGGTGGGGTGGTGGGTGGGGGTGGGTGGGGTGGGGTGGGGCATGGTGGGTGGGTGGGGTGGGTGGGGTGGGGTGGGTGGGTGGTGGGTGGGGTGGGTGGGGTGGGGTGGGGTGGGGTAGGGTGGAGGTGGGGTGGAGGTGGGGGTGGGGGTGGGGTGGGGTGGGGTGGGTGGGGTGGGTGGGGTGGAGTGAGTGGGTGGGGTGGGTGGGGTGGGTGTGGGGGTGGGAGTGGGTGGTGGGGGGTGGTGGGGTGGGGGTGGGTGGTGGGTGGGGTGGGGTGGGTGGGTGGGGTGAGGGGTGGGGGTGGGTGGGGTGGGTGGGGGGTGGGTGAGGTGGTGGGGGGGGTGGGGTGGTGGGTGGGGGTGGTGGGGTGGGTGGGGGGGTGGGAGGGGGAGGTGGGTGGGGTGGGGTGGGTGGGGTGGGGTGGGGGGGGGTGGGGGGGTGGGGGGGTGGGGGGGTGGGGTGGTGGTGGTGTGGTGGTGGGGTGGGTGGGTGGTGGGGTGTGGGTGGGGTGGGTGGGGGTGGTGGGTGGGTGGGGTGGTGGGTGGTGGGTGGGGTGGGGGGGGTGGGGTGGGGGTGGGTGGGGTGGGGTGGGGTGGGGTGGGGTGGGTGGGTGGGGGGTGGGTGGGTGGTGGGTGGGGGGGTGGGGTGGGTGGGTGGGGTGGGGGTGGTGGGTGGTGGGTGGGTGGGGTGGGGGTGGGTGGTGGGTGGGGTGGGTGGGGTGGGGGGTGGGGTGGGTGGGGGTGAGGGGTGGTGGGTGGGTGGGTGGGGGTGGGTGGGTGGGGGTGGGTGGTGGGTGGGGTGGGTGGGTGGGGTGGGGTGGGGTGGGTGGGTGGGTGGGTGGGTGGGGTGGGGGGTGGGGGTGGGTGGGTGGGTGGGGTGGGTGGGTGGGGTGGGTGGGTGGGTGGGTGGGTGGGTGGGTGGGGTGGGGGGTGGGTGGGGTGGGTGGGGTGGGGTGGGGGGTGGGGGGGTGGGTGGGTGGTGGGTGTGGGTGGGTGGGGTGGGTGGGGTGGGGTGGGTGGGTGGGTGGGGGTGGGTGGGTGGGGTGGGGGTGGGTGGGTGGGTGGGGTGGGTGGGTGGGGTGGGTGGGTGGTGGGGTGGGTGGTGGGGTGGGGTGGGGTGGGGTGGGGTGGGGTGGGGTGGGTGGGTGGGTGGGGGGTGGGGTGGGGTGGGGGGTGGGTGGGGTGGGTGGGGTGGTGGGGTGGGGTGGGTGGGTGGGGTGGGTGGGGGTGGGGTGGGGGGGGTGGGTGGGTGGGGGGGTGGGTGGTGGGGTGGGTGGGTGGGGTGGGGGTGGGGTGGGTGGGTGGGGTGGGGGTGGGTGGGTGGGGTGGGGGGTGGGGGGGTGGGTGGGTGGGGTGGGGTGGGGTGGTGGGGTGGGGGTGGGGTGGGGTGGGGTGGGTGGGTGGGGTGGGGTGGGGTGGGGGGTGGGGTGGGGTGGGTGGGTGGTGGGGTGGGTGGGGTGGGTGGGGTGGTGGGGGGTGGGTGGGGTGGGGTGGTGGGTGGGGTGGGGGGTGGGTGGGGTGGGTGGGGTGGGGTGGGGGGTGGTGGTGGTGGGGGGGGGGGGAGGGGTGGGTGGAGGCAGGTGTGGGTGGGGGTGGGTGGGGGGGTGGGGTGGGTGGGGTGGGTGTGGGTGGGGTGGGTGGGTGGGGTGGGTGGGGTGGGTGGGTGGGTGGGTGGTGGGTGGGGGGAGGAGGGGAGGCAGGGGGGGGGCAGGGGGAGGGCAGGCAGGGCAGGTGGGGCAGGTGGGCAGGTGGTGAGGTGGGGGGACCAGGTGGTGTGGAGTGGGGAATGGGTGGGTGGGTGGGGGTGGGGTGGGTGGCACAGCCTGGTGAGATGGTGGGTAAAGTCGGGCAGGCAGAGCAGGACAGAGCAGAGCAGAGCAGAGCAGAGCAGAGCTGAGTAGGGTAGGGAATGGTGAGGTAAGGTAGGGTAGGGTACAGAAGAGAGAGAGAGAGAGAGTGAGAGAGAGAGCGAGTGAGAGAATCAGTTAGTATTGCAATTGAAAAAGGTACTATTTCAATAAAATTCACCCATTGATGCCATCTCCGTGTTTTTTTTCAATTGATTCATCTCGCCGATATATCTACTGTTTGTAATACGTTTAAACGCATCTTAACGTAAAAGTTAATGTAGGTATTCTTAAACCGATGTAAATATAATAAAGAAAGCTTTGAATTTTTTACGATTTGAATTTAGTTAAAAATGCTTCATTTGGCTTGTTTCATCAAAGCTTCTTCCAATAACCGTATATCATAAAAGTTAGCTATTGGTAACCACCTATTTTCTACATTAACACTTAATAAAGTAACCACAAACTCGCACTGATTCGTTCCACCGGCTCGTTTCATTTGTAACGAAAAATTATACATTTGTAAAAAAATGTTAAATTTGTAAAAATAAATGTTACAGTTTAAGTTAAAACTTGCAATTGTGGATAAATATCTTACAATTTTAGGAAAAATATATGAATTTGTAACAAGAAAATGTTCAATTCTTAAAGAAAAAGTTTTTTTATGTGGCCCTTCTGCGCCGTCGTAGTTTTATACTATAGTACAATTTAATTTGTTATTTTGTCAGCATGTTTAATTTTATTCACATTGTTTGGAAGGTACAAACACGGATCCAGCATGCAAATATATAGTTCAGTAATGGATGTATGTTACACGTCTCACTTCTGTCTCATATTAAGGTGATGATTACCGAACTAAGTTTACGCAACACATAATTTGACTTCAATACAGCTTCAGAATTGCAAATTTTCATCTTGTTGAAAACGCGATTTATTTTTAGTAGTAAAAATAATATAAAAGACGTAGCAGTGTATCTAATCAAACTGTATATGAAGTGACATTAAAATTCCGGAAACTGTGTTCTACTAGTGTCCAAGGAGTTAAAATTAATTGCCTGACAACGGAAATCCAACTTTTTTTTATCATCTGTATAATTAACTATTTGATTTTCTGTAAAATACTTGAAGGTTAAGTCTAAATTTCATTAAAATGAGACGGAATGTATAAATAGTAGCTTAAAATAGCCATTTGTACGTTTGATAAATTAACAAATAACACACTAAGCAAGGTTATTTTTGTGTGTATGGTTTCATACTCTGATTTACGAGTCATGAAAATTTTCAAATATGCTTATTTTGCACATGCACTCAGTCTGCGTTCTTGTTTACAAAATAGAATTGCAAGTGCTAAATTAGAGAAGTGTAATACTGAACCCTTATTTGCAGTAGTAGAAATGCGGGCCTCGTGTGTAAAATTAAGGCTCAATTATTATCGCCGTGTGCCTGTATAATGTAGTAATAAATGTCATTTTTACAGTTTATAAGTTCATACGCGTACTGAAAATTGTTAGAACAAAAATAATATTTATCTCGTCGATAACTAAAACTGTAATTTTATGCAAAATTGAATGTGGTTCATTCCATTATACCACAATTTGATGGAATTGGTGAATTCAGTTCTGATAATTCTGCGCAACAATAAATTTTGTCTTGCGTATATGCGTTTTTAGATACGTATTGTATTCTCCATTTTTATGATTTTCCTACATTTCTTTAAAAGGAAAGCTTTGTGTGTTCAATCATAGCGTATTTTTTCTTATAAATCTATACCCATTAAATTGTCCTATATTTGTCGAATTAAGTGTTTATGAAAATGTAAACTTAGATTACCATTCATAATTAAAATACTTATCTTTTACGTATTATATCGTGCATTTATTTATTTATTTTTATATTTATGCGTTGGATAACAATTACAGTTATCGTTCTGAACAACTGTTAATACTTTAAGAATTACCTGGCAAAAGAAATTTTTGAAATATGAAAACACAAATATAAGTTTGGTATTAATATAACAGTTTAATAAACGTTCACCAAACCGTCAAATTAATCCAATTGGAGAACGGAAACCATTCTTATCACTTCCACCCAATTTAGCACATACTTCAAAATCGAAACTCATCCCCACGACAAGACGATCTAAACCGAAAAAACCTACCACACTATCAGTTCAATCTATAAACCTACTAGCGAACATATACAACCAATATATTCCTATTTCCCGGCGGTCTGAACATCTGCTTCCACCGTCATGCTGGTTTCTACTGAAGATGTAAGAATTTAGGATAATTAACCATTTAAACTATCTCTTGTTTATGCTCTAAAGTGAGATAAATTGTGTCTCTTCTGTGCTCCTATCACTACCATATTTCAAAACAGAATGTAACACCCAAGGATAAAATGGCTTAAACCGGAATGTCGTACGACACGCTTATCAGACCAAGCCAGTTTCCTACTTTCCCACGGCCTGCAAATCTGCTTCGACAAACATGGTTACCAAATCACTCTCCGACTCCTTCTTCATACATGCCCATATTACTAAGTTGTTTTGGTAAATACTCTGAGCAGGTTCTGGCAAAACAACCCAAAAATCAACAATATTCTTCCTGATAGGTTGTTCAATTTTAGACCTAAAGGAATGTGCCACGATCCTTTATTGAACCGGTTAGTACGGATCAAAGTAGTGAATGCCTTTTTGGTATCCTTTCATCGCACAGCAGACATACATAAAGGTTATGATATTTCCACTATTGCACAACCGGGAGTCGTTCTTTCTGGGAAGTGTATCGCAACAATGCAACGACCTCCCGCAACATTTCAAAAACACTCTAACTGAGCCAACAGGTGTAGAGTCTCCGTGTACCCCAGAAAAACCCTAGCAATCCTCTTTCGCCATCCAAACTACCGCGACTCAACTATGAACGATTAAGCCTCCAACACAAAACAACATACCAGAGAATCCTATTTACTAAAGTGGATTGCGTAACCGTGAAAACCTACTTGGCGCCGATAAGGATGGATTCAGAGGCTACCACCAGAAAACATTACAACTTACAAGACTTAAACTCGGCCTGCTATAGATTAACGAGCTCCCTTATACACCAATACTACACCAAATACAGACATAATACAAACACTACAAAAAAGTTTGAATCTTCGGCGACACTACTCCTACAAAGGAAATCATTACCACTTCTTAGAACTACCGCAAGCAAAAAACCTAAACTCAAGTTCAAACACACTCCTGCCATCCTAAACCAACTCCTTGACGACCT
>JARFJB010001727.1:4382500-4625000 GCA_036346205.1 Vesta saturnalis | reverse complement strand
GGCCCCCCTCATTCAGTCATAAAAATGAATCTCAAGGAAATAATCTTTCTGAGAAATCTTCAGCCAGTAACAATAAAGGGTAAAACCCACTAAACGTCTACCTTTAAGTGCTTGGGAATAATACTTTCTATAATTTATTTCAGAAATTTAAAATGTGCATATTTCTCAAAAAATTGCTAGTACAATTTTTTTCTTAATTGAAAATTTTAGTGTAATATTAAATATAAAAGAAGCACAAAAAGGCAAGAAAATAAAAGGCAAGAAAAGTAGGAAATTTATCAAAAAAAGGCAGAATCGTAAAAAAGACGCAAAAAAGGCAAAATAAAGTTTGAATTTTTTAATTGCACGCATTATAAAACGGATTTAAAACTGGGTCTGCCTTTTATCCTACCATTTATTAGAAAAAGGCAATTTGCCTAACTGTCCTAGCTCTATTGATCAGACTTGGATTTCTCCAAAAATCTAATCAGTTCCAGAACAAATGAAACCAAATTTAAATACAAAATTTCGAATACCTTAGATCGTTTTAGAGGAATAATATCACACAGACATACGCATGGTCGCACGAACGCACGCACTCATACACCCACACAACGAAACACCCACCCACACGCACATACCTCCTCCGCGCGCGCGCACACACGCACACACACACACACGCACGCACGCACGCATGCACGCACGCACGCACGCACACACACACACACACACACACACACACACACACACCCACCACCACCACCACCAAATACGCACACACGCAGACACGCAAACACGCAAATTCGCAAAGATGTAGACACGCAGACACACGCACACTCACACACGCAGACACGCAAACACGCACACACACACAGACATACAGACACACTCACACACTCACACACTCACACACTCACACACTTACACACACACTCACACACTCACACACTCACACACTCACACACTCACACACTCACACACTCAACACTCACACACCACACACACACTCACACACCACACACACACTCACACTCACACACTCACACTCACACACTCACACACCACACACTCACACACTCACACACCACACACTCACACATCACACTCACACACTCACACACACTCACACACTCACACACTCACACACCACACACACACACACTCACACTCACACACTCACACACACCTCACACACCACACACTCACACCACACACCACACACTCACACACTCACACCTCCACACACTCACACACTCACACACCAAACACTCACACACTCACACACACACACTCACACACTCACACACTCACACACTCACACACTCACACACTCACACACTCACACACTCACACACTCACACTCACACTCACACTCACACTCACACTCACACACTCACACACTCACACACTCACACACTCACACACTCACACACTCACACACTCACACACACTCACACACTCACACACTCACACACTCAACATCACACATCACCAACACCACACACTACACTTACACACACTTCACACTCACACACTCACACACTCACACATTCACACACTTCACACACGACATCACATCATAAGTAATATCAATCACACAAACACTCCATACTTCCAAACAGTTTTCATTAACAGGTTAAACACATGTCAAACTTCAATAAACATTTTCAAGCTGAATGTAGGAATCAAGTTTTAAAATTATTAGTTTCAAGTAAACTATTTCCAAAACTTTAAATCGATTTAAAATAAATTAACCAAGTATGAAACAAAATATTTAAGTGTAACGAGATGAATTCGTGAAGTTTCAATAAAATTATTAGTTTCCAATTAAGGTTTTTGAAAAATTTGTAAAGTGAGTTGTTAAAATAAAACGCTAAGCTCAATATAACGAAGAATTTTAAATGGTGATATGTTTAGTGAATTACTGTGAAGTTTTAAAATTTTAGTTTCAAGTTAAATTATGTTGAAAAACTTGTAAAAGGAAGTTGTTAAAATAAAACTCTAACCTCAAGATATTACGAAAGCAAAATATAAGTTCCGGAATGGATTAGTTCTGTAGAATTTCATTAAAATTATAGTAGATGGTATGCGTCAAATTAATAAAGCTCCTTTTTGTTTTATGTTCACGTGCGCTTGTATATAAAATTCCATTAGTACTACTCTGAAATGGGCTCCTTCGGTAGTGATATCAACATTTCCTCTTTTCGTGCATAACAAAAGCTTATAAATCCTGTTCTGTTTCTGTTCTGTTCTTTATGTACATCAGAATTCAAAGTAGCTGTCTCTTTGGCTTCGCGTACGCATTATGAGACTACACAAGGTGGTGTAAGCTGTGGTCATATATCAAGCGGGTTTTAGAATGCGGTTATGTGTTTAGATTCTACATTCTGTACGAGACTGTTTATGACATACATGTAGTAAGCAAACTAAACTTAGTTATTATCAACATTAATCATCAATATTTATTCAGTTCTTTAAGAAATTCAGAATTCTTTTAAGTCCCAAAAGTACAATTAGTAGTAAACCCAACACGATTCAGAACTAAAGCGTCACGATTTCCTTACAGTACCTACTCCCATGTTGAGCTTACAGACCGGCATTTGAAAATGTTATGGAGTGGCATAAACTTCTATAAAGCACGTAACGTAAGAGGAGACAGGAACAATATCAGCAAGGATAAGCACCTTCAGCGCACATGGGACTTAAATTCTAATTTACAACACTTCATTTAGACATACGCATAGAAAACAAACGAACGAAATAGTAAATTAGTTGCGTAATAATTTAAGGAAACACACATTATTCGACTAGGTGAAAGCAATACCTGTATTATTCGAAGGGTAAACTTAAATCTAGTGTAATTACGAGCCATTTGGTGAATCTTCTAATTGTAACAAGAAGCGCCTAATTCGTCTTGGGGAGACAAATGTGAAACTTTAAGAGGGAGCGGAAAAGCATTACGGGTTTGAGTAGTACAAGAGAGGAGGATCTCATTAGAGAACAACTGGGCGTGAACCACCCTCGTTTTCTAATTGAAACCTTTCGCATTCCCTCGTAATCGATACTAGAAGAGTCAGTTGAATCTTTCTAATTACCTTATTAAATTTAAATCCAAATCAAGGGAAGTAATTTAAAATAGGTCAACCAAATCGATTACGCGTTGGAGATTATTATGTAAACTAGTATAATTCTTACGAGTTTTGTTTCTGTTTTGCTAAATACGTAAGAATTAGATGGTGTTCAATCTCTAACCTATTTGAAAAATGCAATAATTATTCTTGTAAAAATAATTGAAAAAGACTTAACGTTTGGTAAAGAATAAATAGAATAACTAACACACTCATTATTTAAAATAAATGCGAAACGACCATTACTTTGACTATGTCATATGATAAACAAATAGTAACCAAATTTGGTAATCTTGCAAAAACAATTTGGTGTACCGCCTAGTATTAATAAATTTCTAGATCCAAAATTATATAATCGTTGTCTAAACAACTGTATAATATGATATTAAAAATACACAAAATATATGCCGGCGATAGGCCAGGGCAACAGGTGTCCCTGCACCGGGCGTCAAATTCTACGGGCGGCATTTTGACTATCAGAATGCATATATTTTGAGACATACTTTATTTAAGAATCTACCTAAAAAAACTGCTAGCTCCCAAATTTCTTTAAACTTACAAAAATACATAGGTATACAAGGCAGTTGGAAAATGACTAGTTGATTTGTATCGAATTCCTCGTACGTCCAATATAATAAAAAAACAAAATAAAGGTATTCACAAAGGTTATATTACAAGTACAAATTAGAATTTCATTTCCTTCAGTAATTGGTGATGATTATTAAATTACCATTTTATTACTAACGTGCTAGCTATTGTATTATGCATTTTAAAGAAATATTTATTATGTCGTTATTGTAAAAATCTGTTAATCTATCTATTAAAAATGTATCAGGTAAGAACTTATAATTCTTACATTTCTATCGTTCCTGAGAATCAGACGCGCGGAGGATTTTAGCCGTTTCAACATGTGCTTCATGCCACTATTAGAAAAGCAAAGACGAATACTTATTTGCTTTGTTTGTACAGTTACTGTGTTCTAAAAAAGCGTGATTAATCTTTAAGGCAAGTTACTGTAATTATTTTACACAGGGTGGCCAAATAGTGTGACAAAGGTCAATATCTCCTGTACCATCAAAGATAGCGAAAGAAAGTTTTCAGGAGTTATTAAGGGTTAATAGATTCATCTATCTAAAATTATTTTGGAGTGTAGTCCAAAAAGGTGGCGCGTTAAAAGTTAAAATTTTTTAAATGGAACACCCTGTATATTTTTACACAATTTAATTCTCCCTAAAATTTTATATTTAGCACCGAAATTTGTACAGCATATTTTTGAAACGTTGCCAATTAGATTGAAAAATTCCCTAAATTTGTGAAAAAACATGGGTCAATGAAATTTGTAATATTTTTTAACTTATAATAACTGGAAACGGAAGCGGAAAGAGGATTGATGACAGAAGTCCCTAAGACAACACAGATTAATGCTTTTCTATATGGTCATGACAACATTGCGAAGTTTAAACCTAATTTTCGAAATTGTTTTAAATGGAACACCCTGTATTTTATTACTTGAGTTGTAGGGAATTTAATCCTCTTTAACATTTGTAAAGGTCTTCCTATGCATATCTTTACTAACTCAATTTTTATTTAAACTGTAGCAAAATACAGAATGTGTTTCACCATTGTCGTTTTTCTAGTCACCTATGACATTAAGTAAAAACAAAAAATTATCAATTTAAATAAAACGTACTTTGTTTAGTAATTATCGTCAATATGAGGATGAAAACAGTGTATCGTAGTGGAAGATATGCCACAAACACATCGGGTATTCATTAGAAAATGTCATCAAGTTGTCGGCTGTTATGTCACATATTAGTTCTGTCAAAGCTCAAGTTGAAATGAAATCAGAATACACAAACTTTTTCGATATTTTATTTTTATTTTCCGTAATTTACCGATTCAAGCATGTGGACAATTCTTGAAGCAAATTATTGCATAGTTATTTATTCAAAGTGGCCCCCGTTAACTTTAATGCACAATTCAATACGTTTTTCAAAAGTATAAGCCATGTTTCTACACATTTCCCGAGTAACAGTTTGAAAACTGGTGCTTCAATCCACTGCTGACTATATGTTTCATTTAAAAATTTAGTAATAAGCCCTGTGTAATGCACAGGGGCTCCATCATGTAAGAATCAAAGACGTTCACGAACTTCATTTGATGTCTGAACCATTAATCGTGGTAAATTATATTGTAATAAACCCAAATATACTTGTCCAGTTACCCTTTCCTCAAAAAAATACGCTCCAATAACATGGTCTCCTACAACCGGTCCCCAAACATTCAAAGACCATCTATTTTGTGAACGGGTTCCTATGAAATGGGAATTTCCATTTTTTGTGAAATGTTGCTTCATCACAAAAGAATATTAAATGTGCAAAATTTGGTTTCACTTTCTGCTACACCCATCCCAAAAAAAAATTCATTCGGTTCTGAAAGTCTTCTTCATTTAATGAACGTGATAAGGATGCATTTTTTTTGCTGTCAGTATATTCTGAATCGATGATCGTCTAATATCTAATTGATTAGAAATATCTTTGGCCAATGTGTGGATTTTCATTTATAGTTAAAAGCACATTTAATTGATTTTCTTCGGTTAAAACACGTTTTGTTCTTTCATTTTTCTTATAAGTTACACTTTCAGTTGTTTGAAATCGTTCTATTACGTTCTAAAACTCCCTTGTATTAGGTTGTCATCAGTTCGGATATCTCTCGTGATATATTCTCGTCGGTAACAAGCAGTTTTTGTCGCTAGCTCCTAGTAAAAAAGCGTATCCAGCAATTGGGCATTTTAAAAATCGTTTTTAATAATTTTTGAAGAAAGGACACAAAATCACTTTAATTGTCAAATAATTGTTAATACAATAGAAAAACACCCAACAGGCGTTTTATTTAAAATGATAATATTTTGTTTTTATTTTATGTCATAGGTGACTAGAAAAAAGACAATGGTGAAAAACATTTTTTTTCTAGAGTTTAAATAAAAATTGAAATACCAGCAAAGTAAGTAAAGATAGGCATAGAAAGACCTTTATAAAAGTTAAAGAGGATTAAATTCCCTACAAACCCAAGCAATAAAACAGATGATGTTCTATTTAAAAAACTTTTGAAAATTAGGTTTAAAGACGCAATGTTGGCATGACCATATAAAACACCCTGTGGAAAAACATTAATCTGTGTTATCTTAGGGGACTTTTGTCATCATTTCTCTTTCCGTTTCCGTTTCTGTTTTGTTTCCAGTTATTAAAAGTTAAAAAACATTAAGAATTTCATTGACTCATCTTTTTCCACAAATTTAATTGGCAACGTTGCAAAAATATGCTATACAAATTTCGGTGCTAAATACAAAATTTTAGGGTGAATTAAAATATTTAAAAATATACAGGGTGTCTCGTTTAAACAATATAAAATTTTTACCGCACCGCTTTTTGGAGTACCCTGTATACTCGAAAATAATTTTAGGAGATGAACCTCTTAAGCCTTAATAACGCCTGAAAATTTCACGTACTCTTTGTACAATTGAAACCGTACTCTTAGCTTTTGTACTTAGGGTACGAAGTGAAGTACATGTAATTTACATACTGACTTTAACAGTATTGACGGTGCTTGAACATTTAAATACTTTGTTAATAATTTTTGTATATTTTAGAATGTCAGATGAACGCAAAAGCTATCTGGTGCACGGTACAAAATAAAAAGGCCCAAAAAGAAATCGTAACATAGCATAACACGACATAACCTTCACACCATTCCCTTGCAGGGTAGGCAAAACAATCCCTGCATCTTATTTATTTTTCATTCACAATCTTTTTTCTTCATGCTTCCGCAAGATTCACACATCGTCTCTGACATGTCCTTTTACTTTTCAAACTCCTTATCCTTCTTTCTTTTATCATACATTCTACTACGTTCAGCCAAGCCTTACGCGGCCTACCAGGCCCGGCTTTACCTCTAACCTCACCCACATATATTTTCTCCGTTAATCTTGCGTTGTTCGTACACTCAATGTGACCAAACCAACATAATGTACTACTTTTATATCTACCCATCATCGTCTTTTTCTCGCCATAGTCCGCCATTATACAATAATTCTTTACCTTATCCCTTCTCGTTTTACCACATACGCTTCTCAGTACTCTCTTTTTCTTTCGTGCTTTTTTGACATATCCTTGTTTCACTTCTATACAATACTGACGGGACAAACACGCCACTATAGATTGCTCGTTTCGCAGCTAGGCTCATGCTTTCGTTGTTCATTATCTACCACATACTTCCAATCACTTTTCTTCCAGAGTTGACCCTTCGTCCAATCTCGTCATCCATTGTACCATCTGTAGTAGACATTCTACCCAGATATACCAACTCGTCCATTTGTTCCACAATTTCGTCTTGCAGAGTAAATACTCTACTTTGCTTTACACCTTTCCGATTGAACATCACAGTCATACCTTTAGGTCCATGCTCTCACAGACTGTATCAGACTGTATTAGAGCAGTTTGCAGCTCATCCGCACTTAATAAGACTGTGTGATCTGCATACACCAGAACTCGTCACCAACCATTTGTATCAGTACATGCTTGCCTAACAAATTTATCCATGCATACATTCAACAACCACGGTGATATCACACAGTATTGTCGCACTCCTTGCTCAATATTAAAGTATTTATTCATACCTCCTTTCACCCTAACACATTCCCGGCTACCGTTGTATACTGCCCTTATTCCGTTTATTAAACCTTTATTTACGCCATATTCATTTAATGTTTCCCACAGCTTCTCCCTATTCACTGTGTCGTATGCTTTCTTCAGATCTACAAACGCACAGTACAGCTTCCTTTTTACACTTAAATACTTTCGATCACCTGCTGAAGAGCAACCATCTGATCAGTACATTCTCTCCCTGGCATGAAGCCACCCAGCACAACCGAAATCTTAGTTTGTATAGTTTCTCGTACTCAATGAATCAGTATTATTCCAAATAGTTTGCCTGGTACACTGAGCAAAATTATTCCTCTGAAGTTCTTGCAATCACTCTTGTGCCCCTTGCCCTTCTAATTGCACTCTTCCAATCCCTCGGCACTTTTCCACACTTAAGGCATACATTGAATAATTCACACAATCTTCGTATAAGATTTTCACCTCCATACTTTAGCATTTCACCAGTGATTTCATCCACGCCTGCTCCTTTACCGTTTTTCAAGCTTCCAACCGCACTTAAAATTTAAGCGATTTCTTTCTATAACTGAAGATTTATCTAATTTGGAAATGGCGAAATCTGAATTTAGCTTAAAAGTAGTTCTATTAGAGATGCTGTAGAAAGGAAAAGGAAAAGGCGACGTATTTCATTCTCTGCCCAATGAGGAGGGCGGGCTGCTCGAGCTTTCCGAGCTCCTTCAGCCACAATCATGGATTCCCAGCACACATACATATGTTACGTATATATCCATGGTGGGATTAAGTATGGGTGTGGTCAGGATAGGATCGGAAGGAACGGAGTTAGGGTTCTGAGGGGAAAAATACTACCCCAGCATTCGCCTAAGCAGCCGCACAGGGTGTGCATGTACCATGCCGCTACATGTGTATGAGGAAAACCCCCTGAAAAAACCTCATACAAGGTAGACGGTAACGGGAATCGAACCCATTACCTCCCGAATGCTAGGCAGGTCGTGTCACCACTACGCTACCAGCTTGGTGATGCTGTAGAGAGCTGGGCTCGCTTTTGTACGCGGTGCTGCCGCACCCACTAAGATGTTAGCTTGGAGTAGTGAACTGTTTACGCTCATTTCAAAGGGCTTAGAGAAAGTACCGTGGAAGTTTAATTCCGAATACACCCTAATTGGTGGATCATATATTCACTTCGTTCTCCCCGAAATAGTTACCGTTATCGTTGTCGAATGTCAACATTTTTTTATCCATGGACGTCTGCGTCGTGTTGAGTAAGTGCGGTCTTGCTTCCTTTGGAGTTGTTTTTGCACCTATTGTGCGGATCTAAGTAAACAATTATTTGTTTTATATAACTTATACTGGGTGTTTCAAATAACGTTCCGCTAATTTGTAGGGTAAATAGAATATTAAAAAGTAACGTTAGTTAGGCTAATGAACATGTCTCCGAAAATGCCTCCTTAAGAAGATACTGCCCTGTAAAGGTGGCCCCTGTTGTATAAGTGTAAAACGTTGCAACGTTGTAGTGGTAGTTAACCTTAATAATAAGGCCATGGTGTGCGTTGTATACTAAATAGCCCTTAAGTAGTTTACGATTCTTTTAAAATATATCTTACAGGTAGTAAGATACAACATGGCGCAGTCGTAGAAAAAAAATATTGAGCAATTAAAAGGTGATAGTGAAAATGATGGAAGAATTTTAGAGGTTATACACGTGGCAGAATATTATAATTAAGAATGGAAGCCAGGGTGCCAAAAGGCAAAGTTTTGACATTTATTTAAAAGCATCAGTCAAGTTTAAAGAACCTGAAGATGTGAAGTTGGCAATTTTTCAAAATATAATAAGTGAAGATGGAGTGGATGTGTATAATACGTTGGAGTTGCGTGAAAAGAACAAAAACAAAATAAGTATACACCAGTGTTGGAAGAGTTTGAGAAATATGTTAACCCTCGAAAAAATGTTATATATGAAAGGTTTAATTTTTTTTTTCAAGGAAGCAAGAAGAGGGTGAAATGTTTGACCATTTTGTGACTGATTTAAACAAGTTATCAAGCACTTGTAAATTTAGATATCAGAGGGATTCTCTTATTAGAGACAGAATTGTGTTGGGGATGAATGGCAAAAGTTTGCAGAAAGACTGTTGTCAAGACAAGATTTGGATTTAATGCAGGTCGAGGGAAATTACAAAAAACCAAGTTAAGATTGTTCAAAATGATAATGTGTTAACAGTGAAGAAGAAAATTTTAGACAAAGGACAACCGGATAAGAAACAAAAGGGAACATCATGCCCAATGGCGACAACGAGAAATAGTGTAACGAATCAGGGTGATAGCAAACAATTTAAGTGTTTCAGGTGCCAAGAAGTACATGGGCTTAATCAATGTAAAGCTTATGGAAAAAAAGGTAATAAGTGTGGCTTGTTGAACCACTAGAAATATAAGGGAAGTAAATGAAGAATATGCAGAAGTAAATTTATAAATTGGCAATTTGATGAGTGTGTCAATATTAATGATCTAGTTATTAAATGTAAATTAGATAGTGGAGCAGAAGCAAATGTAATGTCGAAGAACATATTTTATAAATATTTTGTAAATTTTAAGATTAAAAAGACAAATATCATATTGCAAGGGTTGGGTAACACGAAAGTACTGCCAGTAGGAACAGTAAATTTTAAATGTGTGAGTAAATTTAGTTCTAAAATCTAAACCTTGATACAGATACCCTTATCAGTTGTCAAGCTTGTTGTGATATTGGATTTATAAACAAGGTAGATATACTGAACAGTTTGTCGTAGAAAGGACTATTTTGTAGGAATTTTAACGTAAATTTTGATGGTTTGGGCAAATTTAAGGGACATTATAAAATAAATTTGAAAAATAATTGTGTGCCTGTAGCTAGACACCACAACGAGTAAACAGAAATTGAAGGGAAAATTAGATTTGTTAGAACAATCTGGAATTATAAGTAAAGTAAATGAACCTGGGGAATGGGTGAGCAATTTTAGTTGTAATTGAGAAAAGTAATAGAGATTTAAGGTTTTGTTTAGATCCACAGGATTTAAAAACAGCAATTCTGAGAAATTATTATACAATATCCACCACTGACGAAATATGTGCAAGATTATCAGGTAAACAGTGTTTTTCAGTAATGGATTTAAATGATGGGTATTATCAAACAGAGTTAGATGACAAATCTAGTCATTTATGTACGTTTAGTTCAATTTTTGGTTGTTACAAGTTTTATCGCTTACCGTTTGATGTTTCTTGCGCACCGGAATTATTTCAGTTGATTATGAAAAAAAGTTTTCCAAATGATTAGTGTATTTTGATGATTTATTGGTGGCGACTGAGAGTGACATAGAACATGATATAATTTTACAATTAGTGATGAAGAGGGCTCAGAGCTTAAATATAAAATTTAACAAAAATGAGTTTCAGTACAAAATGGGAAAAGTGGTTTTCATGGGTCATGAATTTAGTAAGGAAGGTATGAAACCTGATCAAGGTAGAGTCAAAGCAATACAATATTTAGAAAGTTCCAGTACGGTTAAGGAATTGGAGAGTATTTCGAGCATGTTAAACTATCTCTCAAGTTTTATTCTAAATTTCTCAGAAATGACCAGTCCTTTGAGGAATTGCTAAAAAATGTTGAATTTAATCGGTTGCCGGTGCATGAGAAAGTGTTAGAAAATATTGAAACTATCAGCACGGGAGAGCCTGTGTTAGGGAATTTTGATGCGAGTAAGGAAATAAAGATACAAGCGGATGCTTCACAAAATGGCTTAGGGGCAACGCTCATGCAGGAAGGTAGGCCTGTGAGTTATGTCTCACGAAGTTTAATTAAAAAATTATACTGACAGATAGAAAAGGAGCTGTTAGCTAAAGTTTAGATAAAGCTTCATCATTACATTTATGATAGACCTGGTAAGATTATAACTGATTACAAACCTTTGTTAAGCGTATTAAAAAAAATGTAGGTCAAGTAGCATCACCGAGACCTCAGCGTATGAAGTTAAAGTTGATTAAATATAATATCACATTAGAGTATTTAAGAGGTAAGCGTATGTTTATTGCTGACCTGTTATCCAGAAACGTTGTTACTGATCTTGTTGATGATGACACTGAACTCAATGAAACAATACGTTCAGTAGAAAAGCACTTAAATATTTCAGAAGACAAACAAAAGGATTTGAGCTAGCAATTCAATGTGATAGTGAGTTACAGTCGTTAATAAAGTTTAACCAGATAGTATGACCATCTTATAGTAAACTGTCGCCGTATTTAAGAGCAGTATGGCCATATAAAGAGGATGTGGTTCCTTCAAATAAATTATTATTTGTGAATGATAGATTAATTGCACCTAAAATATTAGTTGACTGTATGCTTGGATTGTTACATCAGACACATTTAGGCATAAGTAAAACCGTTGCTAGAGCTCAGGTGAATTTGTATTGGCCGAACATGAATAAGGAAATAGAGGTGTATATTAAGAAATGTAAAATTTGTAATAAATTCAAAAACTCAAATTGCAAGGAACCTATGATTCCTCATGAAATACCGGAAGGTCCATTTAAAAAAATTGCAAGTTATATTTTTGATTATGGGGTAGGCCATTTATGGTAATAATTGACTATTTTTCAAATTGGTTAGAGGTCTTACCAATGGGAGATAAAACATCAGGAACTGTTATTAATAGTCTTAAAAGAGTGTTTGCGTCATATGGGATACATCAAAAACTGGTAGCAGATAACATACCATATGGTTCATTTGAAATAAAAAAAATTGCTAGAGAATGGGGATTTGAAGTAGATAATAGTAGTCCATATTACCCAAAGTCGAATGGTCTAGCGGAAAAGGCATTTCAAAAAGTTTGTTAAGAAAATCAGATGATTTCTACTTAAGTTTGCTTGAATATGGGAATACTCGCCAGCTCAATTGATGACGGGTAGAGTGTTGAGGTCAAATATACCGGTTGTGGATAAGATGTTACATCCTGCGAATAATAATAATAGGGATATTAAAAAAAATTGAATTGAAAAGACAGTATGGTAAACAACATCATGACAGAAATCTCGTATCAGAACAGAGTTTCAAGAAGGAGAAAATGGAAATTGGCTAAAGGCGAAACCATGGGTACCAGGGAAGATGGAAGAGAAATTTAGTTATAGACCTAGGTCTTATACAGGATGTCCACAAACTCTTTTCAAAAAAGAGAACTGCAGGTACTAGAGCTGATTTTATGTCGATTTAACGTAAATTCCCTTAATACAAAAATACTTCCTGAGAGAGCTGGAGCTCTTGGAAGATGGCGCCCTAACATCGGTTTAATTCAAATATCTTCAAAATGGTTTCCCTTTAAATGATAGTGTTCTGTACATTTATTTAGTGGAATATGCCCAATCGTATGGCGTGAATATGATTTTTAGTTATATTCATAAACGGCTCGTTTGTGCGGGGCATTGGACATTGTTATTCATGAGTTTTTGTTTTTTAAAATTTCGCAATTTTAACATAAAGTTTTAAAAATTTCGATTTCTTTCATACAAGAATTATACTCTTCTCTGAAGTCTCTACAACGCACCGTTTTCGAAATAAATGGATTTGAACTTTTCATGCGTTAATCATACTTTTATAAAATGAACTAACGAATTCATTTACAATTGTGAAAGATGGCTATGTAAAATAAACAAAATAACAATTGCGTGAACGTCAAACTGCTCTCATGTTGTAAATTAATTTTGCTTTAGAAAGTAAGAGATAATAAAAAAAGAAATGACCGTTTTTAATACAAAAAATGTTGCTGACACAATTAATAATAAAAAACATTCAAAATGACAACTAAAAGCATGAAACGCAAAACTGAATCTACAAAAGATGCTCCACATGACCACCATCCGTTTCTATCCACAAATTTGTTCGTTTATGTACAGAATTTTTGCAAAAATTCCCCTATTGTTCCTAAATTGGTCGCAGGCATCCTGAATTCTTCTACGAAGCTGATCGCGTGTTTCTATTGGTTGGAAATAAAATATTGATTTTAGATATCCCCAAACACAAACATTGCATGGATGCTGGGCAAGCAACCGGACAGCATCATGTAAAAACCACAAGTTCCACCGAATATTCAGATTAATATCATCTAATAAATCCGGTAAATGATTTTGTAGAAAGTTGAGATATTCTTCGCCGTTTAAACGATTAGGCAGTTCTATAGGTCCAAGCAAATTATCACCAAGAACACCATCCATACATTAATGCTAAACCTTTCCTGATGTTTAATTTCCCTTATCGCATGAGGGTTTTCATCAACATAGGAGTAACAGTCTGCATTGTGCATCTTAAAAATTCCATCTTTTGTAAAAGCGGCTTCATCACAAAACAAAATATGGGAAACAAATCTTGGTCTTGATTTTCTTTATTTTGCATCCAATTGAAAAAATCAACACGAGCCGGAAAATCACCTGCTTGTAAGGACTGGACTTTTTTTAAATGAAAAGGATGCAAGCCTTCCTTATGTAGAATGTTCCACACAGAAGATTTTGACACATTGGGATACATTGCAGCCAACCTGCTTCCTCCTATTTCGGGATTGTACTAAATTTCCATTAAATTATCATTCTGATATTCTTCCATTACATCAGCATATCTTCCCGTTTCATTATTTTTAGAAATTACCGATCCTGTTTTCTTAATTCTTTGATGAAGAAGCGTAAATGATTTAGGAGCAGGATTACCTGGAAATTTATCTACATATTTACGTGCTGCTCCCCAAGCGTTGCATTGCATTTCGCCGTACACTAAATGCATATCGGCATATTCTTCGTTACTAAACGAAACCATTCTAACAATATTCAACTTTTTGTATTTACGGTAATGTAACTAAACAATAAAAAATCTTTCACTTAAGACTTATTTGACACTTTGACCTCAACTAGTATCTGTAATACTAGTTATTTTGACGTTAACGCAATTGTTATTTTGTTTATTTTCCATAGCCATCTTTCATAATTGTAAATGAATTCATTAGTTAATTTTATAAAAGTATGATTAACACATGAAAAGTTCAAATCGATTTATTTCGAAAACGGTGCGTCGTAGCGAATTCAGACAAGAGTATCATTCTTTCATGAAAAAATCGAAATTTTTTAAATTTTATGTTAAAATTGCAAAATTTTGAAAAACAAAAAACTTATGAATAAAAATGATCAATGTCCCGCTCAAACGAGTCGTTTATGAGTACAACTAAAAATCATATTCACGTCATACGATTGGGCATATTCCACTAAATAAATATACAGAACGCTATGATTTAAAGGGAAACCATTTTGAAGATATTTGAGTTAAACCGATGTTAGGGCACCATCTTTCATGAGCTCCAGCTCTCTTAGGAAGTATTTTTGTATTACGGTAATTTGCTCTTGCGAAAAGAGTTTTTGACACCCTGTATAGTTAGAGATAAGAATAATTATGATCTTGATGTTGATGAGAGTTGTAGTAGGAGCAATAGCAATGGTGGCGACCGTAGTATTAAATCAACTAGTGACTATGGTAGTGGAGTGAGTGTGGAAAGGAACCCTACAAAAGTAAGATTGCAAGTGCGTTTCAAAGATTATGAAATGTATTAGCTTGGTAGGAAAGGGAGATGTTGTATAAGTGTAAAACGTTTCCTTTAAAATATATCTTACAGGTAGTAAAATACATCAGCCCCAAAAATCCTTTTTTATTATCTCTGAACCGTTTTGAGATACCTAAATGAGATTTAGATTACAAATACCTTTTATTAAGTCATAAAAGATAGTGTTGACAAATTTTTAATATTTTGTACAGGAGCATCGCTAAAGTGGGTGGGGTGGGGTGGGGGCACTTATTTTGCCCTCAAACTTTTTTCCACAGAAACGGTACTCTTGTTGGAAGTCAAAGAAATTACTGGTTTTGGAGTTATTTGAGGTTTTAACCTGTTTTACCTAAAATAAGAAAATAAAATAAATATTGAGTTAATTTGATTTACTTGAATTAAGTAGGCAGACTCGCGATTTTTATTGTTTGACAGATTTGTTTGACACATTGTTATTGACAGTTTTGGTTTGTTTAACAAGTAATAAAGCTTTTAAATACTTTGGAGTGAGCTGTATAAGTTGTGAATTTATGGTAATTGTAAGGTGTTTGAGCTTGTTATTCAATCATTTTACTCCTTATCTCGACCCAGCCCATTTCCACTGCAGCTGGCTTGGTAACCCGCTTACTAATCTAAGCTTACGCGACGGCTAGTGCGGATTGGACGTGTAACAATACGAAACATACGTTACAACAAAACCGAACGCGATCGAAAATTTAGAAAGACCTAAAATTTGGTAAACGACGAAATTGGGTTTTAATTCCTAAATTCGAGAATACACACCCATTCTCAAACAAATAAACAAACTGCTTACCTTTTGGCAAATCCAGGTTTTGGACAGCTGATCAGGTGATTCCTATAAAAAAGTTTCAAAACTTGCGACTACTCGCAAAACTATCGTATGCAAAAACAGCTGGCCGGTCAATGACCGTGTTACTTCATAATTACGTTATTTTATAATCTAAAATCTCTTTTAAAGTGACTTACTATCAAAATCAAAATGACAAACGCTCAAATCAGAAAATTTCATTAGTCACTACGTTAACGTTGAATAAAATTTCAGAAGGTTACTTTAAAAAAAAAACTTGTATAACTTCAATAAAATTGAATTACAATCAAAATCAACGATAAATGGATGTTGCCACTGTAAAACTATTTAGCTCGCAATCTCTCATTAAATAATTCAAACATTAAAAATCCTAGATGTGATTAAAAAAGTATCTAATCTCGAAAGCTTTTAATTTACGACGTTAAATTGAAGTGACAGAGGACGAAGCCGCAATAGATTTGTATTTATTAGTAGAACCGTTATACACATTAACAGTGGTCCTATATTACGACATACGTATATATCAAAATTTTGGTACAGATAGTGTACAAACACATTAAATTTTGCAGTTCACCTAAAAATAACGTACAACAGTAAAATTCTGTGGATGCTTGCAACAAGGTCATATTCCCCAAGTTTAATTACCTCATATTCTAAATAACTACATTTTATTAAACACTATGGAAATAAACAAGTTATCGGAACTATCAATTATGACAAGTCTTCGTGAAATAAACTTTTAATAACAAAATTAAACAAATAAAAGTTAGGAAATTAATAAGTGAAGTCGTATGGGTGATCATGCACTCTTTTACGCGAAAGAAAGAACTTCCATCCCCCATACTAACACACACTTTACTGCTATCAACGTCGAATAAAATATAAGATTTTACCTTGACTGATACCACCATCAACGATAAACCGCATAGAATAGCCTCCCTCCTCTGGACTACGATAACATAGGTCGTGCAACTGGTTCACCAGGTGCTGAATCGATAGGGCTTCACTGAATTTCTACGGTAAGCTCTCCAAATAGTATTTCACAAACGGCAACTTCCTATTTACATTCACTAGAACTAAATCATGACAGCTAATTCAACCAAAAGCACACAAGTAACTAATTATTCATGTGATTTAACGTAACTTCACAAATATTTATCCATATTTGCTAGCATTGCTTAATTTACAAAGCGTTCCTTAGCGTTCGGTACATCCTCACGGTATGATATAACTCGTTCCCACCTACTACACTAACCCCTTTCACATACATTGCGAAGTCGCAAACAATGGACAAAAAACGTGAGCCTTCTATTGAATTTCGTACAAGACCGACTTCAACATCATTCAGTTTCACCCATCTTCCCAATCATCTTCCTACCTTTGAATTAACCAGTCATAACAATTTATTTCTTGAATTTTAAATGGCGCCAAAAACCAACTAAACTCGAAGGCCGACGGAAAAATTGCACCACGAAAAGAACAATTCGAAACAGGCGGGTGCTATCACTGTAATCGATATCCTGTAAGTTGATGATTTCATAACGACGCTAGCCCTTAACACCTCGTACATAAAAGGCAAACTCCTTGTTTAAAACCAAAAATTTTATTGAAAACTCCGGCCGATCTGTTGCCTAAAACATTTAAAAACCGCGATATATGCTTTTCTACACTTTGAATACAAAGTAATAATTTTAATGTGGCAATTAATTTTTCAAAGACGCGATTTTAACGACAATACTTATTAGGATTGAAAAAATTTACCAAAATTACGAACAACTATTATTTACCAATACGTAAGTCACATCTTATTCTTAAACTTCTATCTAAACTTGATAAACAAACCAAAAACTTTATTTCTTTTTCAAAAAAGAAAGTATTTTAAATACGTTTACCATTTGTAAAAGTTTCGAATACTTTCCAAATACATTAAAGACAAAATAAAAACATTACAATTGAAAACATTCCCTAAAAATGTATTCGTTATCAACTTAAATTGCATGAAATTTTACTATACTTCAGATGTACGGTACTAAAGAATAATTTATAATTTCGAAACTAACAGCATATATTTGATAAAATCATGCCCACGTGACAATGTTTTTGTCCAAAAATTGGTGGAAACTCTAACAGATTTCGAAGAACCCCTGCACTTGAAGACAATATATTTGAAAAAGAGAATACATGGTTGAAAACGATCCTTCGGTAATCACGCAAGTAACATGTAGAAGGTTGAATGTCAATCAAATTACAGTTTCGAATATTTTACATGATCAAGGCTTCCATCCGTATTCCAGACAAAAAGTAGCACGGTTTGGGATCTGGGGACTATCATCCAAGACTATTGTTCTGAAGAGAAGCTTTCAAAAATTTATTTTGTTCGCGAACGAAGCTTGTTTTGCAAGAGACGGAGTATTTGACTCGAGAAACTTACACGTGTTGGTCTGACGAAAATCAGGAACGTTTTGACGTGAGTGTAAGGGCCGGTATTATAGGAAATTGTGTAATCGGACCTTATTTTCTACCACACCGTTTGAATGGTGAAAATTACTATATTTTCTAGATGCTATGTTACTAGAGCTTTTAGAAAATTTGTCATTAAACATCAGGAAACGATTCTGGTTTCAACATGATGGTGCGCCAGCACACCGTACACGGGAAATTACGGCATTACTGAATAAACCAGGTGGATTGGGAGGAACGGGCCTGTTTTGTGGTCAGCCCGGAGCCCAGGCATAACTCCTCTAGATTTTTTTGTGGTTACATCACGAGTTTTGTATACGAGACACCAGTAAATACAGAAGAAGGGTTACAGGGTTTATGTTGCTGCGAATGGTGGCCATTTTAAAATTTGTAATAATTTATTAATTCAATAATAAATAAATTGTTATACTGATTGTTATTCAGTAGTTTTTTGTTGGATTTTTCAATAACGCAAAGCTACTTGGCTTTTTTTGTATTTCTAGTTTGTTACTGTTTTAATAGTTATCTGATATGTATAAAGATTTCTTGGATAAATATGAATAATGTTTCAAATAAATGTTGTAGGCAAGTCAAGTATTTTATAATGATTTCTTTTTTAAAAACCCATCCAAATATCTTCATTTGAAATTCTTAATCGGCCGCCATTTTATTATTTTTCAAAAAATTTAATAATTGTAAATATAAATGTTTTAGAAATTCAAATGCCTATTTTAAAAGTCTTTGAATTTTTAAAATGTCATTTTAAATAAGGAACATATGACGATTGTTAAAAAAACTTAAGAAGTTGAATAACTACGACCAGAGGTCCCAAATCAAAATTTGTTACTAAAAAAAGTTGTTTGCTTTGATCTGTTCTAACTAGTATTTTCGGGTGTTATGTCTTAGTATTCATACCCTGTAGACGATTTCGTGGGGAAGACTAGAAGAGTTTCGATGCAACCGAGTGGGATAGTTAATATACCGTTGTAAACCAATAGATTCATATTAAGACCACCAACAATTATCTCTGTGCAGTTATTAACATTTTGATATAGGTACACTTTTAGGGAATTAAAAGGATCCTTCACAGAGAGGGTTCCTTATATACAGAAGTTATTATTATTCCTGTACTGTCCTTAGCTATGCATTTGAAGCTCTACTTAATATTTCTATAAGGAAATTCAATAACTAACTTTCAATATTGAGTTTATACATTTTTCACTGTAGAGTGGAAAAATCACATTTACATTCAAATGACAAACACGACTTTGATCATGATTAATGGAACCAAATTAATTTGTAGCTGGTTGATTGCAATCACGGGAAAACTAATTCGTGATGATTAATGACTTGTCGTCGATTAATAAATTAGATTAAAATTACTTATGCACGTGCTTGTGAAATAACGATAATTGAAATTTGCTTTATATAATCGAAAGTAGTGTTTCATACAAATAATGTTCTGAAATTTTGAATACGGAGTAATTGGGTATTTATCAGGTGGTTGTCCTTAAGGCTCGTAATGGGCACAATAGTTTTCCAACACCAGTGGTTAAATTTTTATATACATAGTGTGAACAATGATCACGTAAAATGCGGAAATGCTGAGTATCAGTAGTAAAATAGTAACGTGAGCGATATAAACAAGTGTAATGGAATGTATGACAATGCAAGTAAATGATATTACGAAACTGGCGACGTTAGTAGCGATATTGGTGGATCAGGGATCCAGGTGGTAGGGAGTACACTGGCTGGCCTAAACAGGTGGAGATGAAATATAGCGAACTAATACTGTTTTTGGTGGTGGTGAACCATATTCATTATTTTTCTATTTTTATATGCAATTATTTGAGTTTTTACTGGCCGTTACAAAGAGGTAGGAAGCGATCAGGTTAACGGATGACTGTATCCAAAAGTGGCCGCCTTACAGTTTAAGAAATTGTCCAACCCTGAGTACAAGTACCCTCAATTGTGGAGAAGGAGTAGAACCCTTCACGAGAGATTGATCTCAGTAGGGAAGTGATGTAGATCCCTGAGGATAATTTCTCTTTTTTCGGGGGTCGAACCCTTGTTGACAAAGAGATTGTCCTAAGTAGTTCCTCATATACTCGAAAGGTACGTACACCCGGCTAAAAGGATATTATGTAACAAGGGTAGAACAAAACAAGAAGTTCACGTTCATAACTAACAACGGGTATGGAAAAACAATACAAATAATTAATAAATAATACTGGAATTAGTAGGTTCAATGATTCAAATTGATAAAATAGGTATCGAGTATAAAAAGTGAATTGTCTTTAGGACGCACGTGGTCGGATATTCATAGGGAACTGGGTAGAAGTGGGAAAGGCGTGCACAACTGATTTGTAAAAAATACCGGCATGCGATTACGGAAATGACTACGAAATAAGCTTTGATAGGAGTGTACATTCTAGGATTGTTACAGGCTAAATACCCACTAGAGCATCCAGCCCGTAAAGACAATTTGTGCCACGGCATTGCTGTGGTGTGGGCGTAGTTCTTACTCGTAGAAACTCAAAATCGGGAGATAATGTCAAAAAGACGCCACCTGTTAAAAACATTTATAGCGGAAAAGCGTCATGAACAGATGTTGGTCTAACACGAAACCTAAACGTTCACTCAAAAAGAAACTACTCTACTACTTAAAATTCTATCCCAAAAATCGTTACCCAAAGCTTACCTCAACTTAAATTAAAATTAAATCTCAAGGTTCAAATATAATAGCCGCAAATGCGAAATAAAACTCAAAACTCATTAAATATTTCGATACCCACGTAAAAAATTATTAGCTCAACTAACTCAAAAATAACTGGTCAACACGATAATTTGATTATTCAATCAAAAAACGAAAAATACGTCACTACAAAACTAAACAAACGCGATCAAAAATCTTTGAAATTCCGAAATTTATCAAACGTCGATATCGAGACGTAATACCTAAATTCGTCGAAAAATACAGCACATCTTTTGGCAAATCAGCCCATGAATGATGTCCACAATCGGTACGTCGATACCTATAAAAAGATGCATCAAAAATATTTGCAACTTTTCGTAATACCCGCGTATGCACAAAAATACAAACGGCTGTTCGTTCAGTACTTTGCGTTACATTATGATTTAAAATCTCTTAATAAATCTGCACTTGAATATATAATCATTCCTCAAAAAGAAATCACTTTAATTCATTTTCAGCCTTATTACGTCTTATTGAGACGTTTTCCTAATTTAGTGATTGGTGTGATACTTTATACTCTACCTTGGTGAAAGAATTTGTAAATATTGAAAAAAGTAATTATTAAAAGCAGAGGTACATGATTTATAATCTTTAAAGTCTTCTGCACGCATGTGTATAACCTTGTAAGGCTTAGCAGAATTAATCTTTAGAAGAACTTTTAAAAGTAATACTGGCGAAAAATATTCAAATTTGGCTAGAACCCTCTCAATGCAGCTATGCGCTGAATCTATCTCCTGGACGCATGAATGTCCCGGAGTTGAAATTTTCGCAGTGATAGACTGAATTAAAGCGTTCATTTGAAAAAAATACATACAACATATGAGAATTTCCATTTTGAGGTACGCAACTGTCACACCAAATTCTGCAAAAACTGCTTTCAAAATTTGAACTAAAGCACTAGCTAAGTCATTGCCAGCTCTACCGGTTAACATTTCGTATAAACTCAGCACAGAAGACTTGTTTGTACTTGACAATATTGCCGTTGTATTATATACATTAAGTTTACTTTTGGGACACGGCAAAACATTTTGCAGATCAAGTGTAAAAAATGGGGCATTTTTCTTTCTCACTTTTTGTTGTAATTTTTTCTTTTGCGTAGTTCTCGTATGCTTTAGCCACACCTGTGGAAATACAACATGAAAATATAAATTCTACTCTGTAGAAAATATGTTTCTGTAAAAAATCTCTTTACTGCATTCTTAGGAGCAGCGATACAACTTTCAACGTAGGCACTGTACATTTTCTTTATAGTGAGGGTTGAGATTCGGCTTTAGGTAAAGACTCTAGGTGCTGTTTCAGGAAATTGACGTCCTCGTTAGGTATTTTATGTTTAATATGTTTGCCGATTTTCGGCCTGTCGGGTATATTGGAAATATCTCTCTTGGAATGGGCAGTATACACTGAAGTTTGACTTATGCCTACAGTTCCTAAATAAAATACTGTGCATACTTGGATTTTATTACTTTCAATTTGAAAATGATACGCAAATGATTGCTTTCTTCTACTGTTGGCATCGGTTTTGTTCTTTCTGTGATGCTCAATGTTGAATTTCTTGTTGTAGATAATATAGGAAGTCTTTTCCTATGTTCATTTAAGGTATAATACTTATTAAAAATGCTCTTCTTTTCGTCTTCAGTACTTTTATATTGGAATTTAAATAAGCAATTATTTCTGCAATTTTCCATTGTCTTCATACCCTTCTTTCTAATTGAAATATATTTCAAACCAGCCTCGTGGGCAGCTATTCCCACGTTACTTTTCCAAGTTTCCGGTTTTCTTACTCTCTTCCGTTTCAGTGAGTTTGAGACAATATTTGTACAAGTGCAACTGTATTATAGCCACAAACGTGTTTTTCCGCAACAGAATTAGGATCTTCTGTAGACTCATCGCCAGATTCGCTATGAGAAGACTCTTCTCGTGGTAAATACTCTTTATTAATATCGGAATCCCATCCATCAAAGTCACTAAACATTTTTGGGTACTTTTCTAATCAACTACTTCTTGCAGAAGCCACATTTTTGTTAGACTTTCTTCTAAAACACATAAAAATGCGCACATTGTTAAAACTGAAATTTAAGCAGGTATACGAATATAAAAAATTATCATAAATCAGGAAGATGTTCGTTATCAGATTCAGAATCGGCTAATAAATGACTTTCCATAACTCTCAAGTAGTATGTCTAAAATATTTAAATACACTTTCAATAAATTTAGCATAAAGGGATCATTTAAACTAACCTTACCTTCTTATTTTCTATTATATATCGTCTAAATGTTCTTACAACTTACTTAAAACGTTAAAAGATATATCTTCATGTCCTGTCACAGCTTAATTAGAGTAGCACAGAAGTTTTCTTATATTTTTAGGCAATCTATCTCACTATGTTTATTGTGGTTTCGTTTGAGTGAAACAAAGTTGTATATAGTATTTATTAAACATCTGTTTCGTTACTGCTGTGCAAAGTTGTATATGTTGTTACAGGCTACGTACTCACTAGAGCATCCAGTCCGCAAAGGCAATTTGTGCCACGGCATAGCTCAGTGGTGTAGGTGGGGTTCTTACTTAATGTCGTAAAAGGGCACTTTTCAGAACTCCACAATCGTCAAAATCAGATAAAAATGTCAAAAAGGCGCCACCTGTTAAAACATTTATAGCGGGAAAACGTCATGAACAGATTTTAGATAGGCCTAACAGGAAACCAAAACGTTCACTCATAAATAAACTACTCTACTACTAAAAATTTTATTCCAAAAATCTTTACGCGAAGTTCCCCTAACTTGCAATGAAATTCTAAACTTTATATAAAAGCCGAAAAATCGCGATAATAAAACCCAAAACTCATTAAATATTTCTATAAATTACACGACAAAATTATCTCAAATAACCGAAATATAAATGAAAATGCAATAATTAACTCTTCCATTTGAAACACAAAATTACGTCACTGCAACAAAATTAAGTGTGGTGGAAAATTTATAAAGGCCTAAAATTTACGAAACGTCGATATCGGGATGTAATACCTAAATTAGTAAAAAAATACTGCTCATTTTCAAACAAATAACAAACTGCTTACATTTTGGCAATTCAAGACCATGAATGATGTCTACAATCGGTAAGTCGATACATATAAAGAGTATCCCCAAAAACTCCGTCTCAATTCGTAATTTACGTTACATTATTTCCCTTAATAAATGTGCACTTCAAAATAATTATTCTTCAAAAAAAAAAATCACTTCAATTCATTTACAACCGGTCGTTTAAATCAATTCGTGATCCAAATATGCTCAAATTCAGGAAAACAAAATATTGCATTGCACCTTTAAAAGTTACGTTAAAATTCAATAATCACTGTAAACTTTTGAACGTAATTACTGTACTTCAAATAAACGTAAAAATATTGAGGTTACTCCATGATCTAATTCTCATAAAAACAAACACTAATGTGTGCGTAGTGTGATGTTGTACAACATAGGGTTTACACTTAAAAATAAACACAAAAAGTACGTTAACATAAAGATACATATATATATATATATATATATATATATATATATATATATATATATATATATATATATATATATATATAAACATCGTCGAATTGAAAACACTTTTACAACATAAATCAAGACATTCATTTCAAATTTGATTACCCAAATTACCTTAAAAGGCTGTGAGACCAGTTGGTGTCAATATTGGCCTTACTAAAGTTATTGTAACTTGAAACACAACAATAACAAAAGATTAAGACTAAAATATTGCGTCCTCTTTGTAAGGGATGACCACATACGATTTCAATACAAATTCGTCAGTATAATAAAAATAAAAAAAAAACACTCAGATAAATTTTGAATTATATTACGTATGAATACGAATGCACTAAAAGTTAATCGATACAAAAATCAAACGTGAATGTCAAAAGTCAGCGTATTCAAACGTGGGCATATACAACAAAATATATAATACACAAGAGTTTATTAAAATTTGTCAATCACTGTAAACAAGATACACAAAATGTATTTGGAACAGACCCATTGTTATACAGACACCTAAAATATCTAGAAGATGGCCTCGACGCCGGCCGCATATAATCGATATAGAAACTCGAACTCAAAATATGACTTAGCTCGTGAATACTTCTCTTTTCAAGACGTTTTGATTGATCTTACAATAGGTTGTACGTTACTTAAACTTCTATAAACTTTGATTACTTTACTCTACTATGTACCCATCTATTAAACGAAACCATATTCACACGAAACTTCCTAAGCATTATATTTACAGCAGTTTGTATTATTTGTTCGAAGTCGGCGATATACACGAAATTTATCAGTTATCCCGGGAACTCGTTAAAAATAATCCGCACAACCAATTTGCATCAACGTCGGTCCATAGAACAGAGGCTTATGCAATTAAGAAAACACCAAAACCACTTATTTCTACGCCTAAATATGTCATCATGACAAAACAATATGCAACCAAAAAATAACGTAGGGATGTGGTGAATGATTATATTATACCTTTTATTGGTAACGGAGATTGATTACTCCACGATAATTCCACACACACCCAGCATGTAATAACCTGTTCCATCAACCCCTTCTCCATACCCCTTTTGCGGATATTGCGATCACCGCAAACAAACAAAAAGTAAGTCCTGCTCTCTACGTCATCTCTAACAGAACTAATTACTAACTTATTTAGAATTCACTATTTCCAAATATATCCCTTTCTCAATTACATAAAACTAAATTAGCCTATCATAAAAAAAGAATCGCTTAAATTTTAAGCGCGGTAAAAACGATCCTGAATACGAAAATTATCGAGAGAAAGAAATCGATGATATCAATGCAATACCTCTTAACTGCAAATGTGACTTTATTCAGGAAACACGTTTTTATAAATAATTATGAAAAAGCACTAAAATTTTGACTTTTGTTAATTTGAGGCGCAGCAAATAACTCTGTGTTGGTTATTTTTAAACATACCTACCGACATTTTAATTTTTTGAAAATTTATAGCTAGTTACGAGGAATTGCATTTATAATTCTGTCAAAAAGTTGATGATGCAAGGTATTGCATGGAGTACTGAAATAACTACAACTGCTCTGTTATTATTAGTATTAAAAAACTTTTATTGTATCCTAGCCTACAAAATTTTTACAAAAAAAATGCAATACAACTTTACTATAATATTTCAGAATTGCACTTATTCTTTATATGGTAAAGTATCGTAGAAGCTCCAGAAATTTCTATTAATCTTTAACTTTATTTCCTGAAGATAAAAATACTTTTTTTTGTAATAGCTAACTTTGCCCCAAATAATACTGGATACTCCTCAATTTTTTTCGGTAGGTGCTTTGGTCTGTGTGGCAATGGCGAAAATTCTTCATCCAGGTCCAGTTTGTAACTAATACAATCTTCCTCATACTCCAGGGTCTTAATTTCGGTAACTGTGGGATCGTTAGTTTTTTTACCAGGTCTAATGGAATCGTAAACTAGGTTATATTAAAATTTTGAAAAAAGCTGTATGTTGGGCATATCACTTCATAAGGTTTTGGATTGCGACGTGCGTCCTTTGTTATTTGAAAATAATCATTAGGGATTTCTATGGCGCGATTCTTTAATCTTTTTTCAATTGTCGTATGAACGCTGTCACACTCCATTTGTGTATGTCCTTTTACCAAAATTTTTTGCATAATAGTCACTTTATATTGATAGGACAAGCTTAATAGAGCATTTGCCAATACACTATTTCTATTTTGATATGTGCATCCATCTGAATACAACACTATCGGTTTAAAATCTTCATTTCCACAAATGTAGTGAGTTATTAGAAAACTAATGACCATCGACGCAAATGTTGCTGCTTGCAAATCAGCGTCCGTTTCATCAAACCAATAGCATGTACCATCTTTTGTATTAAGATCAAAAAATGTGGAGTTGTGACACACTAATTTTATTTTGAAGTAAAGTGAACTCGCTTGTAATGACGGACAGGTTTTTACAGCCTGCAAGTCCATAGTTAAAACGTGAATATTTCCCTTTTTTGCTTCCTCTTTGTCGTTTTCTTTTTCTTTTTGAGTCCGATCCTTATGTTTAATATGAAGTTCCCATTTATTTTTATTCAAATTCCCTGCCTCGTATTCCATGCATAGATCACAGCGATCTTTCCTCGGTTTGAATATTCTTATATTTAATTTATTTACCCATTTCATGAATGTGTTTCTGCTAACTATTTTCTTTTGTTGTTCTTTTGAGTACTGAACAAACGCCTCAAACAAGTCCGCTACACTTTTAAAATCTTGTTCTAAATAGTTTTTTTGTGTCCTTGCGACAATAGTGACTTGGCAGTTTCGGTAACTGCTCTAGAAATGATTTTATGAATTCATCAGATTCTGTTGGCTTTTGCCGTTTAGGAAGTCTTTCGCTATTTTTAGAAAAATTAATTCCAAATTGGGACTTTAATACACTGTTTCTCACCATCCATTCCCCTACACCGAGTGTATTTAAAAACATTGTTTTGCACACAGGAACAGTTTTTTGGCCAATGTTTAAATTATAAAAGAATGAAGATGAACGTCTTGATATCTCATTTGTAGTTTTACGTTGTGTAGGTCTCTGTGATACCAAATTGCATATAAAAATTTTCCTTTGTTTCCAATCCATATTGTCCCAAAAATTGGAGAAAATTTCCGTTCTAACAGTTTCACTGATTTCGTTGCACTTATTATTTTTGACACTTCACATGCCTTTAACTTGCATCTTTTCTTGATTGTTCTTTTAGTCTTTTTGACATCTTGGAAAGTATTTTTTTGATTTCTTGGTCTCCTAAATCCTAGGTATTCTTTTCCTGCCATTCTTAAATGTTGATTAACTTTTCGTTTAGATCCTGCTTTATTTTCAGTGTCATCTTCATTACTAGAACCTCCATGATCACTCACTGCTGCTGGATCTTTCTCATTTTCATGGTTTTCGCCAAGTTTTTCTTCATCTATATTTAATTCATCAACGTAATTTGCAGGTTCCGTTTCCATGTTTTCAAAAACAATTTCTGCATTTTCAATAAGATGTTCGAAAGTTACTTCGTTTGCCTCGTTTGCCTCGCCTATAAGAACGAAAGCAAAGCTTTATTTTATCATGTGTTCATATATTTTAACAAAAGACATACCTTCAGAGTAAATGTTTTTTTCAAACATTTTAGCTTGATAATTATTCAAATTAATATCTCCTAAAATTATAACTTTTGGCTGATCCTGATTTGAAATAAGATTGCAATATTTATTTGAGGTAGCCCCATCCTCAGCTGAAGACATTACTATTTCGGTATTCTCAATGGCAGTTAAAGGAGTTTTTGTTGATGTTTTGTTTTTTTCTGAAAGTTGGGGTATTATTTATGTTTTTTAAAATTACATTACAGAATCACAAAAACAAAATAGTTGGAATGCCGATTTAGACAAAATAATTTAATAATCGCCCTAAAGAAATAGCTGTTACCTAATTTATTTAATTGGGCCTTTCTGCACATATCAACCATTCTTTGTCCACGCATTTTTGTAGAATTTTATCTCAAATTAGATCATCAAAACCCTCCGAGTTTCACGAATACAAGCACAGGCAATAGCAGGTATCTGCAGTTGAGGCTACAAAAATTGTCAAATGCAATAACACGTATCTTCATATTTCTATTTTAGGTACATTTTTTTACTTAAGGGTGTGAAATTATGGGACAAGTCGGCATTATGGTTTTTCTATATACATTAGATTGCAATATAGACGTACCACAAGTTAAAAAATGTACACTAAAACATGTAATAAATGGGCACCAACTTGTAAAAATCCACTATCATTCAAATTTGGCATACAGATACGAGGTATTGCACAATGTTTCGATAATCACGCGATTCAGCCGATCCAATGGGAGTGCCACAATGCATTCTAGGAGTGGTAATGCGTGTTTCTCTATCTCAACCAGCATAAAGCCGAAATTCGTTAAATTTGCAGTTGCGAGGTATTGCATTGACATCGTCGAAATTACATCATGCCGCAACTGCAACCTTCTAAAATAGTATCGCTAAATTATTTTTCTTTAGTACTTAGTGCAGCTCAAAAAAATTCATCCCATGTTACAACGACAAAATTTAGCAAAAGTGATATGGTATACTACATACAGAAATAACTATGGCACCACACACAAACGCATTAAACGTTATCAGAAACAAAATACTTCTTAATTTCAAACCATCGATAATATAATTACAATTTCAACAACAAAAAATTTTATCGAAGAAATCTATCTTAAATACAATGCGTCAATTTTTTCATTAAAAAAAAATGTTATTTCACTCTTTCAACTAACAAAATTCCTAAAACTTAATATAACCAAAATACCTATTTACATAAAAACTCTTCTAACGTTAGTGTAATCGTAAACGTCAGTATCACCTGTGAGTGAAGCATAATTTTACAAATAACAATTCTATTTATAATTGCCTCCAAACCCAAAAAAAATGTGATCAAATAAAAGCTCGCAAAAATTTAAACTCGTTTAAACCCGCAATTTAGAAAAAATAGAAAGAAACAAACTATCTAACGTATGATCCTTAAAATTTACACACAGGGTGACAGTGTCACATACCACTTTGTAAATCCGACGTAATCCCGATACAACTATGAATTGCTGGTGAGATGTGAGATATAACTTTGAAGCTCTGTGGAGTCAAAGTCCAATGCACTTACAACTATTTGACACTGAAAACTCAAAATCAAGAAAAGTGCGACATACAACAGTGTAACACTAGGGTGACGTAATGCTAAATGCTGAAGTAGTCCCAAATGTCCTTGAAATATTCGTGTAATGTTCAGTTCTTTTAACACTAAACTTTCCGTTCAGCACTAAAAATCTTATCAAAAGTCGGCAGAATATTTTAAATGTCAGCAATTAGACGTCATGTCTATAAATCAGTCATGTAGTTCTACCACTTCCAGTAATTTTGTTGTCAACAATGTATGTAACAAAATTTTACACGGTAAAAAGAATTTAAAAAATTAGCTTGCTATATGCATGTTATCAATTTCAGAAACGATTAAGAAATGTGTAAAATTTTAACTTTAATTTGTTCAGTTGTATTAAATAAATGAAGTGTCTAAAACAGCCTCAAAACTTTTTGATGTTTTAATGAAAATAGTAATGGACTACTATATTAAAAAAATGTTAATTAAATTGTTTAATGAAGACTAATGTTACTCAGTGTATAAGCGGTTGAGCAAATCATTAACACGCAAAACTGTTAAATTCGCATTTTCAAGCTAATTTTAGGCACATTTCGACATTAAACACTCATCAGGGAAAAAATGTTGTTTTTAACATCGCATATGCAAAATAAGGTTAAAATCAAGCATATGCTACGTTAACATATCAAATAAAGAACTTAACTTACGCAATTAGGCTGCACTTTTACCTGAAAAAAAGATACAGTATTAAATTTTGTACAACCCAGTATATTAGCTTATTACACATAGAATGTAAGTCATTATTCAGTATGTAATAAAAAGTAGGCAGATCTATGCTTTTTAAAGATTTATAAACCTTTTTCTATTTTATTTCCAGTAGGCATTTTTAGGGTTGGAAAAGCAACTTCCCCTTTAATAATATATCTTTACAAGTTTTTATACCAAAGGTGTGCCGGAAATTCAATATCTTCGATTTCTCTATTTTGTAATCATAAATTACTTATTTAAATGCAATTAGTAATTTATAAATAAAACATGGAGTCAAAGTAGAAAGTTTAAAGATACCGGTAAATTTAAATGTTTTATGATTCTGATTAATTTTCACAGAATTTCTAAATTAGCCTGTAAAAAGTTTCTTTTCTTTAGATAAATGATTTATACTTATCGTTAAAGGAGAGGCAACAAGTTAACGTTTGTAGCTCTTTTTTCATGAAATGTGTGGAGTTGATTGTGTTCTATCAACGCTCTTATCTATTCTCTTTAGACAGGTTTTCGATTTTCCACTCGCGATTTCGTAGGAATTTTTAGTTAAAGCTGTCATTGTTAGTTGGTCTATGGCTTTTACATATTGTGTTTGAATTCAAATGGATTTGTAACTAATTTATTTTTAAATTGGTTCCCTTTAGGTGTATTTTTGATACATTTTTATGCAAGTTTCAAAACCATCGGTTACAAAATATTTACTCCTACCTTTACTTTAAATGTAATATAGTCCAAACTGGGGATTCGTGAATCCCCCCCTCCCCAGCAATTAACAATTACATTGCAGAACATCTTTTTACGAACAAGTGCCAATAATAAAATGATTGGTTTATGACACCCACTAAATTAAAATAATAATATAATAATTTAATTCTTTCAATAGTAAAACAAAACACAGTTTCGAAATTTATAAACATAAATATCTGGTGTGGAACAACACAAGATCATCCAACTTTCAAAGTGGAAATTGAAGGAAATGAAATACTTTTAATAATAATATTTTCTTATAACATCAATCGTTATTCAAACAAAGAAAAAATTTGAACAAACCCTTAAATTCCACCTTAGGAATTTTTCTGCCACCCAATTACACCTCGTATCAATATATTTATAGAATATAATTAATTGGTATATTTAAGATATATATCAAGGTATTTATTTCTATATCTTTGAAGTATAATAGTTGTTTCAGAAATCTTTGATAAAACATTGCTCCCAATACGCCCCCCCCCCCCCCACTCAATTTTGCCAAAATTACACACTCGCACGCACGCACGCATAGAATACCTTAATGAACAAACAAATTGATATACTAGATTGTTTGTGTCACTATAATCAAGACGTCGAGGTACACCAATACGTGAGCTTCCTTGTCTAGTCCAATGAGTTTGTCTATTACCCTTCGTAATGTTGAAATAGAGATTTGTAGTGCAAATGGTATCCTACTGTCTTCTATTAAGCGCAAGGATATTGTGTTAATGTGACTAAATGGATCCTACTGATACTTGTCCAGCTTATTCAGAGTATGAGGCTATTTATAACGGATAGTTCTAGCGTTCACTAACTTATGAAATATTCCATGTACTATGACAATGGAAATGCCCATGGTTTGTGGGATCTCTCGACAACCCCTAGTTTCAGCTTCTCTTCCCACCAATCGTCGACATACCTCCGCGGATGATACCCGGTAGCACCGTCATTTAGTCAGTGACGAAGCAGTTTTAATCACGTATGGGACGACCGCCATACACCCTAATGGTAACGTATTTATCGTTCTATTTCGATATATCAGTAACTACAGTTGGTGCTTCACCAAATTTTCTGAATGCGATTACTAATGCAAGTCTTGTATAATGTTGATCGCTGTTGACTCGCCCATATAGCAGGATTCGTCAATAGGTATAGCTTCCGTATTCTACCAACAGTCTTATCTCAATATTCTACTATGACGAAGCATCTCTATGATGTCTTTCAGTTTTATAGGTAATTCATGGGTGCTTAACATTTTACAGAAATAACCATTCACCAACGTATACCATTACATGATTAATTGTTTTTAAATTCCTCCACCCATCACTTCCCATAATGCCCTACTTGACCATGAATCTAGCAATACCAAAACTTTCCTTCCTATCTCTACCTATAAATAACTTTGGTCATTTTTACCACGTATGTAGCTTGGAAATTGAAGATTAGGCGTATGTTCTTTTTAATATAACAAATTGTTAGCTACTCTAGTTTTCACACAGACCAATAAACAGTAAAAGGTTTGATATATTTACTTTCTTACCTCAAAATGAATAAAGTCCTTACTCAAACTAATAAATTGCTTAATGAATAATATTAAAACTGCACATAAATTGGTGTGATAGAACGGTCTGGGGTGGTCGCAATACAATATCTGGTTTCTCTAGAAAATACGGCTATTATGGGAATCACGGTTCTAATAAAACCCTGGGTTCATTTTACTCAAAAATATTGAAGACGGTCCTGTAGGACTCTAGCACAGCCAATCCGATCAACTGAAATACGATCAGAGCTGGGTCTTTGATATTGTATTGGCAGGATCAATTATAGTTACAATTTCTGGGCTAACGAGAGACTGGGTATCGTATCATAATCTGGGTTTTCAGGTTACCGGAATACTTTAAACGTATTAAGCGGAGGAGGATATTTATACAACAATAAAATAGGAGGGATAACTCATGTCGTAATAAATTCAGAACAGATTATTTTACGTGCAGGATGAGAAGTTATCTTTTACATAATTAACTTCCTGTATGGTGAATTGTAAAGGATACTGAATTATGAGTGAGAACTTCGCAAAAGAAATAAGTATGAAGCGAACAATTATCTTAATTGAAACAATTTAGTACTCACCTTTATATTACGTAATTTCCAGTATCAGGGTCTGTATGAGAGCAATTCTGGTCAGATTTCCGGTTTTTATCTAAACAAGGCTCTCTCTCTCTCTCTCTCTCTCATATATATATATATATATATATATATATATATATATATATATATATATATATATATATATATTATATATCGAGTAGTTGGATCTCTTAGTATTCGGGTAATGGGTGCAATCCGTTATCGTCTGCCTTGTAGCGGATGATCTCTGCGTACACGCACATCCCTAACTCCATTCTCTTCTGATCCTATCCTGTCTGCACAAATCTAATCCACTGCATATATATATATATATATATATATATATATATATATATATATATATGATATATATATATATATATATATGTTAGTTTAATCCTGCTGCATTCTTGGTTTCTCGTGTTGGACCGCGTATTACTTTTAGCCTCTATGAGACTGTTTTTTCTTCGAAGACGTTTCGACAGAGTCATCTGTCATCTTCACGTCTGTAACTTTCGGCTTGTACTCCTTGTTACTCGAACTGTAGAATCTATGTCAAATGGATGTTTAAAATTTCATGTTAGATGTTAAATCCTCTCGTTTCTATGAAATATCCGTAGTACAGTTTAAGCGTTTGCAATCTTATTTATCAAATTTTTAATCCATTTTAGCTTCGCATTAAAATACTTTATCTAGAAAAGTTATGTGAAATTAAATTACCTTTCAAAAATATTGACATTTTCTTATAACATTAATCGTTACTCAGACACTGAAAGAATTTTAAAAACATTTAAATACCACATTAGCAATATTTTTGCCGCCAAATTACGCCTCGTATGAAAAAAGTGTGTGGAATATAATTAATCGATATATTTAAGACCTATATCAAGGTATTTTTATATCTTTGAAATATACACCTGTTTCAGAAATATTTGATAAAAGCGAAAAACTGTCTGTCAGCAATACAGTACAAAATGTTTCATAACAAAAAGAAGCAATAGTGAAGTTTCAATATAAAAAATGTAATTATAACAATAAGTACACAATGTTCTATGTATACAGTGATACTCAATCTTATATTAGGGCCCAACCATCATTATTTATTCAATTGTTAAATAACTACACTTACAGTATTTATGTCCAAATGATATAGTCCCTCTGGTTATTAATTATATCTCTCTAACCCCTTCGAACTGATCACTTGTGTTCAGACTTGTTTTTATTTCAAAGTAACTTATGCACAGGTAAGTGTTACTTATTCAATGTTATAAGTCCGAATATGATTCAACGTACGTAAGTTTCGTACTGGTCCACAATACAATAAGATTTTATTCTTCTGAGACGTGTATTGACCTATAACTTAATGAACAACAACATTAATTCACAGAGTTCTATTAATTAAGAAATCTATTTTATAATTATTTCACAATGTTGAAATAATACTGTAGTAATTAAACGTTTCTGCACGCGTTTAAGTCTTCAAATCTTCAAAATGAATATGTCACTTTATATTCATCAATTTGGTCAGATATCTTTATATAACCCCTTGGTCCTTTTAAATTTTTTATAATCTCACTAATATATTTAAATGACCGTTTTTAAATTAATTGATAACATATTTCGAATCTGAAATTTTAAATAAACTAAAATTTTATTTGACAGAACTCAAAATGCAGAGTAACTGCTTATTACCCACCAATTTCTTCTATAGATCTCACCATTACGGGTGTAGCAGTAATATTTCAAATCACTAATGGTAATTCAAATAAGGAACTTTCTAAATCACCTTGGTCATTTTTATATGCTTATGGTTTCATTTAATGCGTAAAGCAATATGAATTTCTGAATAATTTGTTAGTACTACTGTGAATTTCTCAGTTAGTAATTTTTAATAACTCTAGATATCCTAATGTAAAAGAACTAGGTTTATTATACTATGAAAATCGATTACATCAATTTTTAGTTGAGCTTATTTCAAATTCTATTGAATTAATTCTAACAAGTAGTCTCCATTGAAAATGTTCTTGCAAAAATGATATAGTAGGTAACAGTTATGTGTAAAGTTAATATGCAATTCTGATTGACCAAAACACGGCCCATTAAGCTCTAATTTGACAATTGTGATGCCTCTATATGTATCCTCCAAATTAAGATAAATCCAGATTTGAGCAGTGAAGGTTCGTTATCTTTTACAAATTCTGAATTGAATGTTAAATTCATTTTTAATATAAATACTAATTTATACTTCATTATTATAAGTTCTTGTTATGAACGAGTAAGTTCAAAGGTAAATAGTACTCTAGCAAAGTACAGGTCGTAGGTTCAAATCCTACTAGAGGTAAACTTTTTATTGATAGTAGATCTCATTATATTTAAATTTACATCAGTTCTACATACATAAAGACAAAATTTGCATTGATTGGGGCTTGAACCTTGGTGGCAGTTGGTAGGGTACTCTAAAGTACAGGTCGTAGGTTCAAATCCTACTAGAGGTAAACTTTTTATTTATGTATTTAATAAAAATACTAATAATTTTAATTTATACTTCGTTTAAAATTCATTTTATGGTTTTGGTTACTAATTCCTAACTTATTTCAGATTTGATCATATAATTCATGTTATATGTACACAAAATGTTTTAATACGAGGCAATTTATTTTCAACCCCTTCCAGTAGCATAAATTAATTCTTAAATACATGCATTTTCGTTATGAGATTCATATATTTATATACGAACAATGCTCACAAATTTAATGAATATCACAGCTTTGAGCCAAAAACGTAAGTACTAAATTTATTTGATACGTCACATGCAGCATTGCATAACTTGCGTTCCAACAGAGAATACACACAAAAATACACTCCCACAAGCACATACCTCAGGAGCCACGACCAACGGTGTGCGATGGAGAGTGGACAATTTCACTCACCATCATCAGGACAATGATAATTCCATAGCATTGCTGTGCCGTAACACTGCCACTGTGATACAACTTTGAGGTTCTCTTCCAATCAAAATTTATATGAAAAAAAGTGAAATGTTATTGCAATACTTGTTTGAACTTTGTTGTAAACCCACCCATTAGGTCTACGATTTATGTTTCATCCTAATGAACTGTTTAGCATGCAAAAATAGTATTAAAGAGGTAGAATTTTTAGGATTTTTCACTTTAGCTCTTGGCTATAAATTCGGCGACGTCAGTTTTTTTTCATTTTTCATCGAATTTGTTGTTACTGCCTATTTTTAAAGCTGTTTGACTGAGACTCGAAGCACAAGCTTACTATTGTGCGAGTGCAGTGATCTGCCTCTGGAGGAAACAAAAGTACGGTTATTGTCTACCCATATGCAATACGTGTGAGAATTTATTTGATTAGATTCTACGTGATAAACAGTAATGATTTTAAAAAACAAGGATGTTGATTCATTGATCAATTTAACTTGTTATATATCGATTGTTGAAAACATGATGATTTCACATGCAGTAATAATTCTGTATTGTTAGTGTTTTGTAACTGTAGTTACATAGTAGTTGAATTTATCGGCCTATTTTCACAGTTTTTGCTTTTATAGCGCGACGTTTCGGAAGCGGACTCTGCTTTCATCATCAGGCTTAATCCTGAAAAGGCCTGTCGAATTCATACATTATAATTTTTCCAAGCACTTGACTACTCTCAGATTCGAACTTGGTGCCTTTCACTTGTAAGCCTGACTAAGGTCGAATATGAGAGTAGTCAAGTGCTTGGGAAAAAATCGTAATATATGAGTTCGACTCAAGTAGGAAAACAGTCCTTCTCAGGACTAATCCTGATGACGAAACAGAATCCGCTTCCGAATCGTCGCACTATAAAAACAAAAACTGAGGAAATAGGCTGATAAATTCAACTAATGGACTAATAAGTTAGATGATTAATGAAGTTCACAATGGGAAAAGTAAATATGAAGAAGAAATTACCACGTCACACTGCGACTTTAATAAAGTTCATTGCATTAAGGCTAAGGAATAATCTATCTAACGTTGAATATTTTGTCTTCTGATATATCGTTAAGAAATCGTTTGTAAACTCTATGTATAATAATCTGAAAGAAAATATTCAGTCACGTGTTACGTTGTGTGTGATTCGCGTGCGATTGCTGTAGCTATAATGACCCTAAAAATACATATAATGATATACGAATTAATTTCAATGGAGAAAGTATTGTGGCAATATGCTCAATTGAAAATGAATAAAAAATTTTAGAGAACCGTTATTCTTTATTCTTTTTCTAACGTGCCACTATTATTAAGTATTAACGTGTGATTCCCTACAAACGTATTCGCCCAAAAAGTTTATCAATAAATGTACGCAAGATATTTGTATTATTATTTCTTCCATTTATTAATATTATAATTGTTATCATTATTCTCATTCCTAGTAATTCTTCCAGTAATGAACATTATCCTGTAATTCATATTTAGTCAATCTGGATATCGTTATCGTAAGCACAGATTCATTCATTATTACGATTTTTTCCGTTCGCCTTGATTGGCAAAACGCTACCGCTTGAGCTTAATCGGAATTTGAACCCACATCGATATTAATATTTTGCAGTCAGTTTCCGATAGATCTCTAAATTTAACTAAGCCCGTTTTCGTATTCTTTATTAGTTTTCACTGTCTAAACATCTTCACATCTATGCCAGATTTGCAATGGTTGCTAAGCCGTAGACAATTGTTTCAACATCTCTTCCGGCATTCACACTCGCCATTTGCACGTTCTGAGTCTTAAAACCAGGTGTTATATACCTTTAACGCCTTAGTGATAAATACTTTTCTCTCTTTGACGCAAGGAATACACCGCGAAGACCTGACAGTATGAAACCTACGAATCTATGATATGCAAGTTCTCGAATTCTACCATAGCTTTTAGTTTAACTTCCAGGATGAAATTTAGAGATATATTTCTTAAGTTAATGGAAGTGCGTTATCACACGTTTGAAGCAACAGGAATATTACGTTATCATTAAGCCTCAAAAATTTATGTTTATGTTATGTATACACACGAATAGACATCTTAGTGCCCTTTGATGTTTTCTTGAGCTTTAGTATCCAAAGCATTACCAAACCAATCTAATATTATTGGACAGATGAGCAGAGGGAGCCTTATGTTTGCCCATCATCGCGCACTTATGTTCGATAGGAGAAAGAGCAGGTGGACAATCAAACAGTTAACATGACGACCTTTTTCAAAAATGTTTAAGCAATAATAGGTATCCTGCGGACCAGGTTTATTTTCTAGAAAAATAGAATCTGTACCTCCTAAATGTATGGATGTAAATGGGCTGTACCACTTCGTTAAGGTATCTGCGTACACTCACATTACCTTGAGTGAAGGGTGTGAGTACCTGCTGATTTGAACAATAACTCTTCATAACGTTTTACGAACATGGCGGTACTTTTCAGGGGTAAATTTGGTATATAACCTTTCACTGCGCCTTGGTCGCACCTTTTGCTAAACAAAATAGGAATTCATTACTGAATACGATGTGATGCCTACCACTAAACTCTTTCTAGCTCTGTTTCTGAGCTTGTGCAAAACAGTCAAAGGAAGTACAAGAAGTATGGTCCAATTTCACATGGGAGGATAGAGGGTCGGAATAAAGTTAAGCGTCCAATTATCCAGCAGTTTCCAGGTGACCTTGAGAAAGAAGAATTGTGTCTATACCAATTGTCTTGACCAACCTTTTCTACAAGCAGGCAATTCGTTTGTTAAAAAAATGGCTCAGTAAATCAAGGATCAAAAAAAAATTAGTGCTTTACAGCAGTAAATATGTTGTTGGAATTTAGCTTATTTTATTGTGAACGAATCTGTATTAATAAAAGGCTTGGTTCTCACTCACTGACTGACTCACCCATCAATAAACGCTCACGTCAGGCCGTTAGCCCTAGGAACTTCAAATTTGGGTAACATGCGCCTACCACGTAGGGGTAAAAAGTAAGAGTTGAAAGAATAGAGGCCTTCCGTAAACCCGGCCAGTGGAAGGTTTGAAAATCGGGAAATCAATTCTCATTAATATTCCAACGGGCCTATGTTTCACCATCTTTTTAAATTTTACCTCATGAGGATGAAATCGTGTTCCAAAAGAGGATGGATTGTTTAATCAGAGTGAATATATCGGGAATATGTTTAGAAGGCGTTTGAAAACCAATATCAGAGGGTGGGAAGTATGGTGTTGAAAGTCAACGCCATGGTCGGACCGTTAGACGTAGAAACCTATTGTCTGTCGGCTTATCATCCCGTTACAGCGCAAGGGTATTTTTCTAGTACCACATTAATCAATGCCATATGAACCTGACCCTGTTGCGAGGTATAGGGTTTTAAAATATTCTCATTAGTCATAGAAGAAACTTAGCAAAATACGGGAGATGTGTGCCCGTGATGGTAGCAGTAAGCAAAACCACTGCTACTGCGGCAGATTCAGAAAGGAGTGAAAAGTGGACAAAACAAGCCCAAATATAGACAAATCAGCAGGAAACTAACGAACCTAACAGGTAACGTATGATAAAATAGGAGACATTGAATATAACGTTGACGTCGTCTAACGTATAGTATCGCATAAGGTTTAACTCGTCGAAAACAGTATAAATGGCAAATAGTGAAATGTAAGGCAAATATTAGGGCATTGTACAAAAATACGAGAAGTTAAATGGATGGGATCGAAATCGGAATCGATGACGTATCTTGGTGAACCACACTCACTCTGTAGTGCAGTACCTAGAAGAGGCCAGATATGTTGTTGATTTATTTATGCAGTACGATTTGAAGGTAAAGAAGTAGATGGATAAAAATTATTAGTACCCTGATTGTAACCTCGAAAGACGGCGCCTTGGAGGCGTTTCACAGCAACACATGATTTCATTCAAGCAGTGGCTTTAGAGTTCCCTTGCGGGAAGAATAACTTCCAGAATGTATACGTGCGACTAAACCACAATTTATAAAAGAATGTCAAATTTGGCCAGAATTTTGCATTTGCGCTTTTGAGCCAATCAACGGTACAAACTCTTATAGATACGATTCAAAATAATAATACCCCGCAATCTCCAAGATCAACAACAGAAACCAAAACAGAAGAGGTCCCAAAAAACATTCTTATGGTACACCATAAATAAAGCAGAAAAAGAGTAGAAAGTAAAAAAATCGGTTGAACCCATATACTTAGTCTGTTCAAATAAAAATATTCGACTTTTTTTATGACCACGTCTACTTTTAACCGTGATGTCATATGCATTAAACGTTGAGGAGGGATGTGCCGAAATTCTTCAGTAAGTGAAAACGTTATAAAAAATAATAAAACACTTACCTTTTTTGGGCTTTTTAATGGTGTATTTTTAAAACTCAAAAAAGATAAGTATTTTATTATGTGTAATAATGGTGAAAGTTTACATTTCCAGACTTTCTACAACTTTATATTTTAAAACTTTATTTTACTTAATTTAACACGTGTACGTACTCAAAATTGGATTGTGCATAAACATTTGGGTTAAGGCATTTGTAAGATAATTACTCAGCTGTCTGATACTGGCTTCCAGGGTCTCAATTACTCTATAATGTGTATAAAAATGCTTTGGTAAGCGTTAGTAGTATTTATGCTATGGCACGTATAACTAACTGACGTTTAAGCATGTTAGAGATAGTTTAATTACAAGCTCATCATTAATTTTAACGCGCTGTAGAGCACAAAGAGATTGTACTAAGAAAATTAACTTACTAAATGAAATGTAAAAAGCAAATGTTTTAATCAAACTGTGTGAAATTGAATTACGGTAACCTACAGCTATCCCTTTGAGTTAGTATTAACAATGAATAAATTCTTGAAACATTTATTGTACAGTTTCAAACATTAACACTTTCACCGAAACATGATTTGAAGAAGCGTTATCCGAAACACAGGGTAATTTTTACCCATATACCAAATATGTTTACGAACGATATACAGGTTGTAAAAAAAATAATAGATGAAAACGGTATAAAAATGTTATTTAACACATGGACATTCTGAAATATTGATTATATAAAAAAAATGTAACATACTTTGAAATAAAAGGTGAGTAGGTATAATTTCTTGTTAAATATTAAATAAACTTGAGCGGCAAAATACTAAATGGTGCATTTAACATATTATAATAGAAAAAACCTTATAACAAAAATTAAGGAACTAAGAAGATAAAAAATGAAATTAAATTTAAAAATATCAACTGAAAAAAGACCATAAATCATTAGAATAACATGCTTTTCTTAGAAAAATTCAAATGAATGTCACAATACTATAAATAAATTCAATAATAAACATTACTACATGCTACATTCGGCACATATGGGTGTCTTGCATCTTATACAGCAGTGCGTGGCTTTCCTGGACTTTTGGTACGGACACATGCCACAGTTCTTCCTTTTTGGTAATTTGTCATCTGGCGCACCTTCCTGCTGGTTGGGTAGTGGTGATTTCCTGCTTCACATCTCGGGGAATGGGTTGCTATTGTTAGCCGGCGTTGCAAATGTGGTTCAATCAGTTGCTTTGATAAGCCTTGGATGGAAGCAAACCTAGTTACTAATGGCGAGTCCCTGTAACTGAGGAAAAGTATGTAGGCATTGACACTGGCTATGTTTAGAATCCGGTAAGAATTGTGAGTGGCCAACGTCGAGTTCTTCTGTTGGATGCGTAGATGGCACATTTCATGTCCATTAGATCCACTCTGCACTTAGTTTCGTTGTAGAAACAGATAATCTCTGTTTTTTCTTTTCTTCGTCTATTGTTGCTGAGTAGTGCATACTTGAAATCAGGACAACCGATCTGTTTTTCTGAGAAACATATGAAACTATTGTGCACTCATCATGGAATGTATGATCCAATTGGGCGTGTTTTGTTTCGTAGAAGCTCTTGGGGAATAACAAGTTTGTCTTTCCGTAAAGTTCCAGCAAGCGCCAGTCCATTTTGGTTGAGCATATTAACTGACTCAAGAGATGTGAAATAATTATTACATGTGATATTTATGTTGGTTTTCTGTATTGTATGTGCTTAGAAAGGCGCACAACAGTTTGTGTAGGTTTCTGCAGCTGAAGCTCTTCCAGTGATAACCCAACTCCGCCTGAATCCTTCCCAGTGTAGATATAAGTGTTGTATATATCAGATGTTTTGGCATCACAAAAAAACATTGAATTTTAATTTGTGTGGTTTTTTGGCATGTAAACTTCGAAACCACATCGACCCCGAAAATATTTCCGTGATTGCAGCTGCCTTGTCTGAAGCTTTTCGTTGTTCTCTAGTAACAGTGTCGTCACATCTTAGGTAAGCTGTCAATATTTCGAAAAGTTTGCCCGACATTGTAGCATTGAAGAATGGCCGATTGGTTACATCTTTTGAAAATAACCATGACATATCTTCGCGGCTGGTTTTCAGCATGCTGGATAAAAGCTGCAGGGCAATATAAGCATTAATTTCTACAGCATCTGTTTTCCGATAATTGGCTTTGCTTGTATTATCTCCCAAGGAGTTTCTGATGGTTTCAATCTATTTGTATTTACAACAACTTTTTCAAAAATGTTGTCATCAATTAACAAATTTAAGACATGCTTCTTTGCGGGTTTATATCCTAATGCTCTGGATGCAGTCAAACCAAGAAGGCCTCCTCGAATAATATTACTAGCAGGGGTTTGTCTTCTAGCGGATGGTTCGTCAGTAACCCAGTCCTAAGGAGGCCCAAATTCACGTTTTTTCATTCTACTAAATAGAAATTACGGAACGTCCGGTGTTTGGTGTACAATATTTGGCGACTGAGTTTCATCATCGTCCCTAGAGATATCATTTCCAATCGGTTCACCTATGATTTCTTCCCCCACCACACCCTCTTCTTCACGTTCTTCATTATGGACTTCCCTGCTGTCATCGTCAGGCAAAACAAAATCTGGATCATTATCGGAGTCATCAATATTTTCAATACTGCTCAGGTCACTGTCCTCAGAAATATCGTTGAGCATTCTATTCACTCGGGACTCGAAATTACTGTCCAGAACACTAACTTCATGCACATAACTAGATCGACGGCTACGTTGGGATGTACTTGGCACTTCAATAATCAGAAATAAAATAGATAAGTCCAAACAGATACTCCCCAATAAAACATAAATAATGTTTTCTTACATTCAACAACCGTAATTCGAAATACCGGATAAAATTTATCTTGACTAAAAATCCTAACTAGTAACACCGGGTAATTTTTATCCACAGACTTCGCGTATATCATCAATAACCTTCGGAAACTACCGACAAACTAAACGGAAATGGGTTTGTTTGTCGTGGGAAGATGGGAGACGAAGGTACTAACACGGACTAGAGTAGTTAGCGACCCAGTGGTGCCAATTTTGGGGAGTGAAATATTCGTATGGGTAAAAATTACCCATACTGCTAAACAAGAAAGTATTGCGGTCGAAAAAATCGAAAAAAAATAAGGTGCGTTATTTTGATATTTTACGACTCCTTGAACACGAGAAAAATTTTTCAAAATGTCTGTCTGTGGTCACTCGCCAGCCGAAACTATGCGGAAGATTTTGATGAAATTTGAAATGAAGGCCTACGAGACAATTACGTAGACAAAACAAGCTTTTAAACGCAATAAGTATACAGGGGGTGAAAATAAGGGTGTTATTTTGGGGGAAATTTTTCAAATTTTAACATAAAAGATTGAATCAATAACTCGCATGAAATGCAATTTTTTCAATTTTTAAACTTTCAAAATTGAATATGGCCGCAGTTACAGTCACATATACAATTTTTTTTGTAGAAATTTATATTTCCGATACCGTTCAAGATATGAAAGAATTGGAAATAGACATGCGTAGTTAAATAAGGGTTATGATATAAATTTGCCTATATTTAAGGGGTCAAACAAGGAATTATTCGAAATTAATTTATTCAAAAATCTCTCCCAGCATTTTTTTGTTTCTTTATATTTTGTAGGCAACCAGCTACTCTTATGAATGCAACTAACCTGCTTCTTCTAAAGCTGCTAGTATAGGAGATATGAATTTTCAAATATTTAATAATGATATTGTTATAACTTTCTAACTATTTTGGTTGCAAACTTGAGATTTTGGAAATAAATTTTGTGTATTTGCGTTAATGAAATATTATCCTGATGAGAACACTACTTCCGCTTTTTCTGGAAATTGAAAACATTCCTCGTATTGCTGGTATAACATACACATACTCTTACTTTATTTGAAAGGGAGCGATATTTGCTTGAAAATGATATGAAACAGCCCGTAGTTACCTTGAAAGATAAGCGAGATATCTATTTTTAACTTTCAACCTACATGTACGTATGTAGGTATACAAGGTTATGCAAGCGACTTTTTTACACTATCGCTAAATCGACTTATTATCTTATTTTACAACTTTTGGCCTAGTTTCGTCAATATCGGCCATGATGTCTGGATGTCTCAGAGGAGAAGGGGGAGCGGGTTATTAGGGTCAGTTTTTGGTTTTCATTAAATATTTCGAAGATATAAAAATACCCCATATATTTTTTAGTATTTTGCAAGAAAGTCCTGTAATGCACTAGCATTCACCTAGTTTGGATTGTAATGCCTAGTTGTTTCCTTTTTGCCCAAATATGTTCCTTCCATGTAAGCGTTCGGTTTAGGGGGATTCCCAAATATTTAACGGTTTCAACTTCAGATATCTGGTGATTGCTGAACAGCACAGGTGGACAGGTGCCCCGTTTGGTGGCAAATATCACCTGTGTTTATTTTGCTTCATTTCTAATCGCCATTTTCCACACCATCTTTCCATTTCAGACAGGTGATTTTTAAGGTTCTCTGATGCAATAATTGGGTCAGGATGTGATGCCATAATGACAGTATCATTAGCATAAGTGGTAACTGGCCTTGTTTAGAGAAAAAAAAAGGTGTGACGTAAAAATTAGATAGTGCCTAGTACGCTACCCTGTGGGACACCCGCTGCGATGTGCAATGTTTCGTTAGAGAGGTATGATTGGAATAGCTGACTGTGATCTGGTCAAAATAGAGTTTTAAGTTTATATAGTAGCCCATCATGCCAGATTTTATCGAATGCTTGCTTAACGTCAATGAATACAGCCGAGAAATGACCATTATTCTCGAAACCTTTAGAAATAGTGTCTGCTAGTCGGTAAACTTGCTCTATTGTGGAATGCTGACTTCTAAATCCAAATTGATTATCTGGTAATATGTTATTAGCTAAGAGAATTGGTATAATTGACTTTAGGAGCAGTGTTTCGAAAAGTTTGGACACTATTTGTAGCAGACTGATCGGTCGTTAGAATGACACTTGATCAATGAGTTTCCCTGGTTTATAAGAAATAAGAAAATAAAAGGATGCGATTGGAATACTAAAAAGGAAAGTTTACAACACGGTCTGGCTCAGCAAGGTACAATGCTTACGAAACTTACTATAGGTGAGGTATGCAGAGATATGTCCGTAGATATAATGAGTAAAGCATTTATTTGCCTTTCTTGTTGGACACCACTCAATTTTATAGGTTTAATAATTAAAATACAACAAATATTGAGAATGTTATACATTAATACTACATCTAATCTGAATAACACTAATCAGCTGTATTTATTTGTATATTTAAGAAAACAAAATGTCTGATTAATTTCAGCATAAAATAACTAAAACGGTATTTCCCGTAAAGCCTTACGATATTAAATAATTGCTAATTCACACATAAACAAGCATAGAATCTATCTTTACGTAAAATTCAAAATGGAAAATCACCGTATATCAATGACCTATGTCAACAAACATTAGCTACTAGGGTATGCACTTAAATATTTTTATCTTAGAAAACGTAACCGAAGTCAGCTATTTCATGTTTCTCAGTAAATGAGAATTTTCCCAATGCCAGGGGCTTTCCTTAATGTAGGAGTTTTCCCTATTAAATATAATATATACAAAATGTAATTTAAAGCAGTTGCATACGTAGTGCAGGGAAGAAACTTAAGATACAGCATGTATTAAAACGCAGAAGGAACGGAAATGAATTAAGTTCAGTTCGCGTTTGGGCAAAGAACAAAATTGATGTGGCTAAACTAGCCCTTGTAGACCATAACACTATGTACACGGACGTTCGTAATTATGTACACTAAAGAGAAAACATGGACTTATACCAAAATTTAATTATTGAAAGAAAAAAGAAATGCCTAAGGAAACCAACGTAATGTAAATATACGTACCTACTTACTTAATATCTTTATTTACTTATTTAACAATATTGAAAAGGACTGTGTACACTTTTTACATTTACTACCATTCTAACTATTTACAATTGACCTTCTAATGCCTCTCTTTTCCTCACTCCACCTACACTGGCTTCCACGCCCCTTAAGTGTCTTCTTCTTTTCCACATTTCTTCCAGTATCTCCTCTACCGCCCTCTCCTCTTCCTTTACCTTCCTGCATTCTTTCATCAGATGGTTGATCGTTTCCTTCCCTCCCTGCATAGCCCACATACTCCGTCTTCGTCTCTCTCTAAATATATTTACCAACAATTACACAAATTCAAAACTTAAATTAAGGAAACGATAGCCAAGAATTGACACGTTACAGATTTTGGTATTACAATAATTGTGGATACCTTCCATTTCCGAGGAAAATGTCGTAAGAATAGAATTGCGTTGAATAGTTAGGTGATAAATCTAAAACATTTATCTAGAAATTCTTGAAGTACCTTACCATTAATCAAATCGTACCCTGGTGCTTTGTGTGGATTTAAATTCTTAAGTATTGTAGTTTTGGTTTCCTTAAACGGTTGAATAGGTGCAGACATTTGAAACGGTGCTTGGAGGTATTTCAAAATCTTACTTTTTTCGCCCTTTGTGATTTTAGTAGCAAAAGGTTTAAATACTTCAGCTAGATGCATAGCAAACGCTAAAGATTTTTCTTCACTACTTCTGGTGTTGTTTTCTAGTCGTAAGGGTATTATGCTGCTGCGGACGTTTGAGTTTCCTAGTAGCGTTCTAGTATATGTGGTCAGACGCCTTTGATGGTGACAATTGCAAAAGGTAGTTTTGTGTTGCTTGGTTTTTAATCCTACTAAGAAAATCAATAAGATCACTTGTTGCTCGGTTGAATGCTCTTTTATCATCTGGACGTCGAGTTTACCATTTTCTTCGCAGTTTTCATTTTTCTGCAATTTTCTTATTTACTATGATAGGACAGTCTACATTATCGGCTCCTGTATGGTTATCTATTGGCGAAGCCCGCCATGCAGCTGGTTGTACTACATTATTCAAAGTTTCAACACCATCTTCAACCTTCTGTTCTGTTTTTAGTGATACGTCCAGAGTGAGAGATTCATTCGCTAACTCTCGGAACAGTTCCCAATTTGTATGCTTATTATAAAGAGAGGATGGATCCGGTTGGAACATAACTTGTGTACAAAGTGTTATTTTAATTGGTGAGTGCTCGCCTGTAAGATTTAAGCACGATTCTACCTTAATGTAGTATGGGTTTATTGCCTTTCCAATACAAAAATCAAGTAAAGCAGGCGTTTTGTTATATATGTAGGCCAGTTCGATGGTTCACCCGTGGATGTAGACTGTTTGCTTTTAAAAGTACCCTTTCTTTGGTCGTGTTTAATCGTGAGCCCCAGTGGATATGTTTGGTGTTGTAGTCAGCAAGATGTTAGGAGTACCATCAAGTATTACACTTCGAATACCCTTCTCAGTATGAAACTCAAATTTAGTGCACCAATCTGCAAAGAGTCGAGAATTCGTTGACACTTTTATGGTTTCGGAAGACGGAATGACATCTCTATTACGAAAACAGACATCAATTAGTCTTATAATACTCAAATTAGGAGTAGCTGTTGGTGTCAATCAAGTCGAGGTTATCACACCCTTCCCAAAAATCCCCAACATCAAAGTGAAACTCTCTATAGATACAAAAGTGAAACCTGTGCAACAACCAGTGAGAATAGTTCCCATTGCAGTAGAACCCAAAGTGGAACAAAAGTTGGATGAAGCACTCGTCCGAGATATCATCGAACGAGTAACTGAACCAAATCGATGGATTCGCCCAATGGTGATTGTATTGCGTTTAAACATGGCAAGTGCTTATAATCAGCTTGAACTGGAGGAAGAAAGCCGAACCATAACAACTTGCATAGCACATAAAGGATTGTTTCGGTACAAACGTTTGATGTTCGGTATCAATTCGGCCCCAGAGATTTTCTAGCGGATATTTCAAAGCATTCTTGCTCCTTGCACAAACTGCTTGAACTATATCGATGATATTATCGTGTTTGGGCGAACAGAAGAACAACACGATACATCTTTAAATAAAGTGGTGGTGGTGTTAAAAACTAATAATGCCCTCCTGAACAACAAAAAATGCCACATCCAAGTACGCGAATTAAAATTCCTGGGACATATACTGCGTCATCATTCAGAATTTTAGACCGATGGCAATCCAAGAAGAAGTTAAAAGTTTTCTAGGAATGGTAACTTATTTGGGAAAGATCATTCCCAATCTAGGAAACCTGAGCAAACCTCATATGGGGACAACGCCAGCAAGGAAATTTTGAAGGCACTGGGGAAATTACCTACATTAGCACATTTTAAAATACAAAGGCCCATATAGCTAAAAGCTGATGCCAGCCCAATAGCCCTTGAGGATGTGCTCCTTCAATGCGATAAAAGTGGTCAGGCACGTGTTATCTCTTTCGCAAGTAAACATTATTCACAGACAGAGAAGAAGGCTTAGCTTTGGTGTGGGCTATTAAAAGATTTTATTTTTATCTGACCGGGGTAGAGTTCCAACTAGTCGCATATCACAAACCGCTGCTAGAGGCCATATTTAGACCCACATCAAAACCCTCTGCGAAGCTAGAGCGATAGTTATTGAGGTTACATGCCTTTAGATTCACGATTAAATACAAATCTGGGAAATCAAGTCTTGCGGATCCTCTCTCAAGGTTGTGTAAATTGGAATCAGACGAAACCCTTGATGAACCGAATAACACAACATACAAACGATCATCAATGAAATAATCCCCAAGGCACTTTCTATTTCTAGAGTGATATTTGAAAGTAGAGATGATGTCCACATAATAGAAGCGATTAATAAGCTATCAGGAAATTCGTGGTCACCTAACGACAAGAGTCCATTCCACCCTTTCCGTTTGGAATTAACATACATGGGTCCATTGCTCCTGAGAGGAAATAAAATAATAATACCCAGCAACCTTCGATGTGAAACCTTAGAACTGGACCACGAGGGTCATCCGGGAGATACCGTCATGAAACGTCGTCTACGATCAAAACTATGGTGGCCTCAAATGGACAAGGAAGCCGAGAAGCAAGTGAAAATTTGTAAGGAGTGCATGCTAGTTTCACAACCTAGCAAACCCTAACCAATGACAAGGTAAAAGCTAACATCAGGGCCGTGGAGATACGTAGCATTAGACTACATGTCAGGTGAACCAAACCACGGCTACCTACTGGCAATTATCGATTATTACCCCCGTTATATCGAAGCTGTTTTCACAAAATGTTCCGATTCTTCAACGGTAAATAGAGCTTTGGAAGAAATTTTCTGTCGATCAGGACGTCGACAGACTATAAAGGTAGATAACGCTACCGATTTCAATAGCGAGAAACTCAAAAATTATTGGTCTATAAATGGAATTGTAAATTCTCTCCCATATTGGCCACAAGCCAATGGAGAAGTTGAAAATATAAACAAATCTTTGAAAAAACGACTCCAAATAGCATACCTGAAGATCAACAAAGGCTACAATAAGGAAGTACTGGTATACCTGATGATGTACAATGTAACACCACATGGGATGACTGGAAAATCTCCTACAGAGTTATTTATGAATCGGAGAATCCGCGACAAACTGCCCTGCATCGAAGACATAGACATGGAAACACTAGACGAAGATGTGTATGATAGAGGCCTAACAAAAAAAGAAATGAGAAAAAGGAAGGAGGAGGTACTACTGTTACGGAAATTGAACCGGGTGATAAAGTTATTGTGAAAAACATCATTTATCAAAACAAGCTAACGCCAAATTTCGATGCCACAGAATATGATGTATTATCCAGAAACGGAAATGAACTGATACTTCATGGAAATGGGAAGACTATTAAATGCACATAAAGAAATTACCAGAGGTTTCAGTCCCACCACTTCTCTCCTTCATAACCCCCATTTTTTGTAAGGTTATTTTAACGCATCGTGTATGTGCAGTATATTAATAACGTATGCAACGTATTTTGGTTGTAAATGAAATGTTTGCACGGAAAAAAATTTTTTGTGTGTATGTAGAATGTATGTGTAAATGATACACCACTTGAATTTAATGAAGCATTAGTTATCATATGAAGGATTATTTGAACGTTATACAAAGATTTTCATGTTGAAAGCCTTAAATTTGGTTGAGAAATAATGTTTTGGGACAATGCTTACTGGGACGGCACTGGCAAGAGACTACTGGTTTGCTACTGTTTATAAAACAATTTGGATTAAACAAATGGTTGTAGACGTATGCGTGAGAAAGGTTATGGTATATTGATAATGTATTAACGTGCGGTAAGGAATATGTATGCATATTTTTATTTGTATAAATATTCAATATTGTGCAATAAGAAAATTCAAGAATGAAGTTGTTAGAATGTGAGGGAGAGTGCTAAATTGTATGGAAGGAGGATTCACCCACATGTTAGATTTTCATAGAAAGTTGAGGTACGTTCTAAATAATGTTCAGAGTGAATGTAATTGCAATTAATGATTTTTTTGGAAAGTTCTCAGTGAATCTAAAAAAATTCAAGATGGATACGTTCTTCTTACTTTGCGTAGATGTGGTTCCGTTTCGGACATCGATGCAGAAAACCAAGGCACGAAATACACGATTGTGATAGGTAAATTTTTATTTTGGCGCGAGAATGTTTGATAGAGGGTATATAAGAGAGCCCAATTAAAGGGATAGGGGTTCATAATCGTTCGGAGACATCTAAGTAAAGATCGCGCCCGGCGTTTTTGAAGGAACCATTAGAATGGTCAGTGTAGATTCTTTATTTGTGAAATTGTAGTTTAGTAGCAGCGTATATATAGCGGCTGCAATAACCCATAAGGGGATAAATTATATATAAACATTCAAAAAATAGTTGAAGAACAGAATGGTAATTTTCTTCAAGAAAGCAGATTTGAAAATAACACAGAAAAATATTCAGCTAAGTGTTCAGTAAGCGCGTGATCTAGTAATAAAAAGAAAGCCTGAAGTAACCCTGTAAGTAACCGAATTAAAAGTAAAGGTAAAAGTAAAATTTAGTTAAGACGTTGGTGATCCTCATTGACATTGAATGAGTTCATGTGTACAATCGATAATAACATCAAATCAATTGTACAAAGCAAATAAGAGTTTTAATATATTTAAGTGGAAGTAAACATTCTTCATTGTGTTAAACATTTTGAAGGGCCAACATTAAAGCATATGTTAGGTTATGTTAAAGCAAAGAGTCCATGTGAGATACGCGAGTGAACGACAGACACTACTGCGTTCGCGAGTGTTACAGCCGAATGCATTAGCGGATACTGCTGTCTTCTGTGTTGTGTATAGTGCATGTACAAATTTAAATTCACTATGCCTACGGATAAAACATTAATTGACATAAACTGTAAGAACTAGTTTTAGGTTTTGTTTAACACAGAGAAGTACAATTATCTTCTTGGTTCAGTTCTGATTCTTGAGTTAACAAGTTTATTTATTTATTTTTTGTAAGTAAAAGGAATAATTGAACTTTATCTATTTTAAACTGTTTAGTATTAAGAATTTGGGGGAATTTTTAGTCTATAAGCATTAATTTTTTTAAGCCACGTGTGTGTATATACTTACAATTGCAAATTTGTCAATATATATCCAGCATTTAATTTACTGTGTTGTTGATTTGTGTCAGATGAGATAAAATTTTTGTATTAACTTATCAATTTACCTCACGGGTGACATATATTGATAATTGAAACTAATCTTAGTATATATTAAGTTTTATGATCGATTTGAAATTTCATAATGAGTCAGATCGATTACAAAATTTTATTTTAACTACTTTGAATTATTTTACAGTTAATGAGGTACAGATCACTACTGACCGAATATTTTTATTAAGCATAAACTACAGCTTTGAATTATTAAAATTTAAACCTATTGATGAATGTCTTAATACGATTTTTAAAGAGATAGTATTAATAAAACATAAAGATATTAATTTATGATGAAAGCACTGACTGTTTTATTTTTAAATTTTTTCAGCAACAAACGAATGTTTTGTTGAGATAAAAATTATTAAACCAATTTCTTTTATTTTATTTTAATTTTTTTCTAAATTGGGAATTGTTTATTTAATTCAAAGTCTTATAACAGTTAGAAATATAGATTTATAGGTATACGAGAGATACTTAAAAGTATTCAAATCAACGCTTTATGACGTGGAATTTCCTATGTACAGAGTTTACGACCACACGTGAGTAGTATCGTGGCCACTATTTTCACTTTTGACCTTGGGAATTCCCAACGCCGCCCGAATGAGGGGACGCATCTTTTGACTTGAGGTTGACCTCGGATACGACCTTGTAGTTGGCCTTGCACTGGGAATTTGAATTTGTGTTCTAATAAAGGATCCTACTTTCTAAGACAGGAACTTGTTCTTGGGCTTCGTCCCCCTGTCTAAAAGGTTGTATTCTAATAACAGACTCCAGTCTCGTAAGGCATGTATATAGATGTCGTATGACTAAAAATTAAATACGGATGAAAATGATTAAATCGTATTATTGATATTTTATAGAAGCACATGGACTTGGTATTTTTTAAGTTAACATGTATTTATGTCTATTAAAACTAGTACAGGTAGTTGTAAGACTAAAATTAAATATGAATCAAAATGATTAAACCGTATTATTGATAGAAGCAGATGGACTTGGTATTTTGAAAGCTAGTGTTTATGTCTATCTAAGATGAAGTTTAAATACCATTCTGTCGGGGATAAATGTTTTTGTTTTTATAATGTGGTTTATTTTTCGTAATAGGATTTATTATAAAAGAGATTGCATAATATTATTATTAAAATTAATACAGGTAGCGGAAGACTAAACTTAAGTATGAATGAAAATGATTAAACCGTATTATTGATAGAAGCAGATGGCTTTGGTATTTTTTAAAGCTGGTGTTTATGTCTATCTAACATGAAGTTTAAATATCATTCTGCCGGGGATAAACATTTTTACAATGTGGTTTTATTTTTCGTAACGCATTTATTATAAAAGAGATTGCATAATTGTTATTAAAATTATTACATTTATTTTGTCCCATTGTAGGATGCGACCTTGTCTATATACGAACTTTATTACAACATACTTATTTTTCCTTGAGAAAAAGTCACTTTCAGCATTATACATATAAATGAGTAATTAAGTTGCTAGTTTGCTTTACAAAACAAGCCTTAAAGGATTTTCACCTTGAGAATGTTGGTTACACACATATGTATTATGTTTCATTGTGTACTCCTTTTAATAGTATTACCAATTAAAAGTAGATATTGGAGGTCGACTGTTAAAATTATATGTACAAGGTTTAAGCGGGAAATAAATGCATAAATACACATATGCATTATGGGTTGTTTTTATTTTTCACAGCGTGCTCCTTTTATAATGTTATCAATTATTAATTAAAGTAAATATTGAAGGTTGACTTAAAATTATATGCACAGGGTTTAAGCGGAAAATAAATCCATTAATACGTTGATTAATACACATAAGCATTATAGGTCGTTTACGTTTTATTGTGTGCTCCTTTTAATAGTGTTATTAATTATTAATTAAAGTAAATATTGAAGGTCGACTGTTAAAGTTATATGTACAAGATTTAAACAGAAAATAAATGCATTAATACGTTGATTAATACACATATGCATTATGTGTATTTTATATTCACATTACATTTCATTGTGATCTCCTTTTAATGACGTAAAAATTGTATTAATTTGAATAATTGACTGTCTTGTTTTAGTATTAATAATAATGATTAATTGAGAGATCTTTATACCTCACCCATAAGTAAGTGTGTGTTTTAGTTTAGTTTAGGGATGACGTTTTAAAATCAATTGTATTACCTTTAGCACACTGATTAAACTGCGTAAAATTGATTATTGGTATGGAATATCATACTTTCTTTGTAAAACAGTAAGATGCATTCATAACCATAAAGTTTATAATACAGATTAAAAGTAACTACTCTTTATTTATATAGATCAGGTACAAAAAGATGCTTCGTCTAGCAGTAAATTTTCGAAAACATTCCAAACCTAGGTAATCTACTATTTCCTATGTTATATATTACTGTGAAGACATCTTCAGCAGTCAAGACTTTTGGGGTGGGCGGTTGCACTTCCCTTATTTTCAAATCCGAATTAAGAGTGACGTAAGATAGCTTATTTGAAGTTTCATAGAGAGCATCACGATCATCAAGATTTTGAGATACAGTTTACCTCACTCATTTACCTCATCGTTTTCATCTTGAACGATTATACTGTAATAGTTTTACTAACAAGCCATAAAACATCTAATATCCGTGATACCGGTTCATAATAGTACCAATTGCTGATTCGATGATGGTTGATTGATCTGATTTGTGTGGGATTGATCTGCTTAATCGATTTGATTAGATGGCGCCACAAACAAACCCTAATTAGTCCTAGAAATATACTGCTAGGCAGCGACGCCTCTATTAAAGAAAACATTCGCTAGTTTAAAAATATACCACTAGATGGTGCCCACAAACAAAACCCTAATTAGTCCTAGAAATGTAGCGCTAGGTGGTGCCACCTTTAATACAGAAAATATTCATTAGTCCATACACAACTAGATGGCGACGTAAATTGAAATTTCGCTGCAAGCCACGACAGGAGGGCACAGACCCTCACACAAGTTCTTATACCTGTCTTATCAGTTAGCATTAGGGCCCCTTATTAGAATACTATTTACCGTTAAGGGGGTCACGACAAGGGGTGCAGACCTTAACACAAGCTCCTATACTTACCCTATGAGGTAGAATTATGGCCCCCTTATTATAATACTATTTCCAGCCAGCCATGGAAGTCACGGAAAGGGATTAACATTTAAAAATTCCAGGGTCGATGATTTCTATAAAATATCACAAATACAGGGTCATTTCATACCTTGCAATTTATATATGTGCCAATATTAGTGGTTCGCTAAATTAGTAACAAAAGAAAATATCTCGAGATAAAATAGAAAACGTACTATTGACTCGAAATCGGATAAAGACAAATTCAACAAGATCAATACGGTACAGCTTCTGAAAACGAGGGAGAAGGTTTGAAAGAGTGTGTAGTATTTCCAGGGGTCGTGCTGAAAACAGCTATTTTAGGAATAATCTCACATCTATGTAATAATAATAATAGGTAAAGACCGTATATCATCATTTGCATGTATTTAAAGTGTACCCACCATCGAATGAACATTAATGATTATTATGAACCAGTATTACGGATATTAGATATTTTACGGCTTGTTAATAAACTATTACAATATAGTCATTCAAGATGAAAACGATGAGATGAATGACTGAGGTAAAATGTATCTCAAAATCGTGATGATCGTGATGCTCTGTATGAAATTTCAAATAAGCTATATTACGTCACTCTTAATTCAGATTTGAAAATAAGGGAAGTGTAACCGCCAACCCCAAAAATCTTGACTGCTGAAAATGTCTTTACACTAATATTTAACATGAGAAATTGTAGATTACCTAAATTTGACGTTTTCGATAATTTACTGCTAGACGTGGCACCTTCTCGCAACCCTGATCTATATAAATAAAGAGTTATTACTTTTAATCTGTATTACAAACTTTATGGCTATGAATATATTTCACTGTGTTTAAACAAGGTATGATATTCCATATCAATAATCAATTTTATTTAATTTAGTCAGTGTGCTAAAAGTAATACAATTGATTTTAAAACGTCATTCCTAAAGTAAACTAAAACACACACTTACTTATGGGTGAGGTATAAAGAAGAACCCAATTAGTCGTTTTTATTAATAATAAAACAAGACAGTTAATTATTAAAATTACAGACGTCATTAAAAGATCACAATGAAATGTAATGTGTATATAAAATACACATAATGCGTATGTGTATTAATCAACGTATTAATGCATTTATTTTCTGCTTAAACCTTGTACATATAATTTTAACAGTCGACCTCCAATATTTACTTTTAATTGGTAACACTATTAAAATGAGTACACAATGAAACGTAAAAAATCCATAATACATATTGTGTAACCATTTAATGAATTTTATTTCTGCTTAAACCTTAAATTATCGTTCTCAAGGTGAAATTAATTTAAAGCATGTTTTGTAAAACAAACTGGCAACTTAATTATCCATTTATATGTATAATGTTGAAGGTGGCTCTTTCTCAAGGAAGAATAAGTACGTTGATGTAATAAAATACGTATATAGACAAGGTCGCAACCTACAAACGTAACAATTTTAATAACAATTATGCCTTACGAAAAATAAAACCCCATTGTAAAAACATTTATCCCCGGCAGAATGATATTTAAACTTCATGTTAGATAGACATAAACTCCAGCTTTAAAAAATACCAAAGCCTTATGCTTCTAGCAATAATACGGTTTAATCATTTTTATTCATATTTAATTTTAATCTTACGCTACCTGTATTAATTTTAATAACAATATTATGCAATCTCTTTTATAATAAATCCTATTACGAAAAATAAACCACATTGTAAAAACAAAAGCGTTTATCCCCGGCAGAATGGTATTTAAACTTCATGTTAGATAGACATAACACTAGCTTTCAAAAATATCAAGGCCGTCTGCTTCTATCAATAATACGGTTTAATCATTTTTTATTGATATTTAATTTTAGTCTTAGACTAGCTGTACTAATTTTAGTAGACATAAAATACATCTACTTCTATAAAATATCAATAATACGATTTAATAATTTTCAGCCGTCTGTAGTTTTTAGTCTTACGACATGTATATACATGCCTTACAAGGCTAGGGTCTCTTATTAGAATACAATTTTTATGACAGGGGGGCGAAGCCTAAGAACAAGTTCCTGTCTTACAAGAGTAGGATCCTTTATTAGAATACAAATTCAAATTCTCAGTGCAAGGCCAACTCCGTGCTCAACCCCAAGACTAACTCCAAGGTCGAATCCGAGGTCAATTTCAAGTCAAAAAAATACGTCCCTCACGTGGGCGGCCTTGGGAATTCTCAAGGTCAAAATTAAAGTTGTGCCTCGGTACTACTCCCATGCATTTCAAAAATTTCTTCAGTTTTTGGATCAATTTCTTTTCAACTGAGAGTGAACTTAAGTGGTGAATCGTTTTACTGACTAGGCTGCAATCCAGTCTTCCGCATTCAGATAGGATTACTTTAACTTTCCGCCTAAGATTATTTATGTTAGCAAAATTTAAGATTGCAGTGGTGCCTAGAGACAATTTTTCCCGGGTTTAGCTTTGTGAGTTGTAGATTTGTGGTAAGTGTAAGGTGTTCGAAACTACCTTTCAATCATTTTACTCCCTATATCGGTCCCGCCCATTTCCACAGTAGCTGGCTTGGCAACTCGCTTACTTCGGTAAGCCTGCACGAAGCCTAGCGCTTGACCACCGCAGCTAGCATTGGAGGAAGAACGTGGGAGTAAAGACGAAGAAAACCCAGATGCAGCATCCCAGGTACAACCTCTCAAACTCGTCAACAAAGGAGGAATGTGGGAACAGGTTGATCGGACTCGGGCGAGCCAGCGGTCCAAGGACGATGATTGAATAGTGTATTAAGGGTTATACATAGATAAGTTAGTTAGTTGTAAGGTTGTGTCTTGTATTCTGAGAATAAATAGATTGTTTCTGTGACGTGCATCCTTATATTAATGGTATCAATAGATTGTATTACCATAACATCTATTACATGTTATGGCCAACTCCGTGGTCAACCCCAAGACTAACTCCAAGGTCGAATCTGAGGTCAACCTCAAGTAAAAAAAATACGTCCCTCACGTGGGCGGCTTTGGAAATTCTCAAGGTCAAAATTAAAGTTGTGCCCCGGTACTACTCCCGTGCATTTCAAAAATTTCTTCAGTTTTTGGATCAATTTCTTTTCAACTGAGAGTGAGCTTAAGTGGTGAATCGTTTTACTGAGTAGGCTGCAATCCAGTCTTCCGCATTCGGATAGGATTACTTTAACTTTCCGCCTAAGATTATTTATTTTAGCAAAATTTAAGATTGCAGTGGTGCCTAGAGACAATTTTTCCCGGGTTTAGCTTTGTGAGTTGTAGATTTGTGGTAAGCGTAAGGTGTTCGAAACTACCTTTCAATCATTTTACTCCCTATATCGGTCCCGCCCGTTTCCACTGTAGCTGGCTTGGCAACTCGCTTACTTCGGTACGCCTGCACGAAGCCTAGCGCTTGACCACCGCAGCTAGCATTGTAGGAGGAACGTGGGAGTGAAGACAAAGAAAACCCAGATGCAGTATCCCAGGTACAATCTCTCAAACTCGTCAAAAAAGGAGGAATATGGGAGCAGATTGATCGGACTCTGGGGAGCCAGCGGTCCGAGGACGATGACTCAATAGTGTATTAAGGGTTATACATAGATAAGTTAGTTAGTTGTAAGGTTGTGTCTTGTATTCTGAGAATAAATAGATTGTTTCTGTGACGTGTATCCTTATATTAATGGTATCAATAGATTGTATTACCATAACATGTATTACATGTTATGGCCAACTCCGTGGTCAACCCCAAGACTAACTCCAAGGTCGAATCCGAGGTCAACCTCAAGTCAAAAAAATACGTCCCTCACGTGGGCGGTCTTGGGAATTCTCAAGGTCAAAAGTGAAAGTTGTGCCCGGTACTACTCCCGTGTATTTCAAAATTTTCTTAAGTTTTTGGATCAATTTCTTTTCAACTGAGAGTGAACTTAAGTGGTGAATCGTTTTACTGAGTAGGCTGCAATCCTGTCTTCCACATTCAGATAGGATTCATTTAACATTCCGCCTAAGACTATTTATTTTAGCAAAATTTAAGATTGCAGTGGCGCCTAGAGACAATTTTTCCCGGGTTTAGCTTTGTGAGTTGCAGATTTATGGTAAGTGTAAGGTGTTCGAAACTACCTTTCGATCATTTTACGCCCATTTCCACTGTAGCTGGCTTGGTAACTCGCTTACTTCGGTAAGCCTGCACGAAGCCTAGCGCTTGACCACCGCAGCTAGCATTGGAGGAGGAACATGGTAGTGAAGACGAAGAAAACCCAAGTGCAACACCCCAGGTACAACCTCTCAAACACGTGAAAAAAGGAGGAATGTGTGAACAGGTTAATCGGACTCGGGCGAGCCAGCGGTCCGAGGACGATGACTGAATAGTGTATTAAGGGTTATACATAGATAAGTTTGTTAGTTGTAAGGTTGTGTGTTGTTTTCTGAGAATAAACAGATTGTTTCTGTGACGTATATCCTTATATTAATGGTATCAATAGATTGTATTACCATAATATGTATTACATTCACCATATTTTTTAATTAAAGACATTTTGCATTTAAATTTTTACAAATATATAGAAAAATATAATTAACAGCAATAAAGCGTTGCTTTCACTTACTTTCAACATTGATACAAGAAAAATTTTAATCAATTTCATTAAGACGTCTTAATCGGGGATAATCTCTCGAACAATCCCTAGTTCTTGATTTAATTACAAAACCTCTTACTTTAATCGACTTGACATGAGTTGAAAATTTAGTAGTAATCATAAATCAGTCAAGTGTGCATAACTATAAATATCATGGAGTCTTATACGTGCCATTTAATTTAAATACCAGACCAGTTGCAATGCAGCGTGAAAAGTGAAGTTGTATTATAATATAATAATGTGTAGAATATTTTTCAGTTTTGTATTACACATTGACACGAAGCCCACAAAAATAGTACAATAAGCATGCAAAATGAATATTAAATAATAGTTTAACAATTAAACATGATGTTAATTATAATTTACAAAGCTAAAAAATATGCGTGCAAATTATCTATAATGAAATATGAATATCTTTCTACTAAATAGGGTTATATCTACATCGTATTAACCGTGTTACCGAAACTATTTAAAAAAATTTTAACTAGGCCTATAATTCTATTTTGAAAATCTAAAGCATTTGCTTTTAAGGTCGGTTTGTCAGAGATAAATTTTTACATTGACCAAAATCTATAGTATCTTCTTTCGAAGTTATTGATATAGAAGTTTTAGAAGTTGTCGCCGATAGGACTATTACTAAACGCCTGAAATTGAAAGTCATTTATTTTATTTTTTCAAGCAAGTTTTCAGTGTGCTGTATATAAAAACTTTTACATTTTTACAAAGTTTTGATAAAAAAATGTCATGCTTATATCGTAACACATATTAAAGTTCACCTTTTAAGGTTTTACATAATTCAGGAGATTGAAAGGTTTTTTGATATATCCGGAACGGCTAAAAACATTTATTTTTCTTTTTATTGAGAAATTCAATAAAAGGCGCCTCACTCTTATCTTGTTACTGCTACACTAATGAAATTACATTCTAGTACGTTATGGATTTAGTTCAAACATTTTGTCATCCACCTTTTCAAATCTCCGCCCTTTGCGATATTGACGCAAAATTCAGATTTAAGAGGATAATACATATAATATCCGGAAGTCATGCACAGTAGATAAGGTGATTTAACCTTGTTAACATTTTCCGTTGTACTTTTAAACACGCGTATGAGTGTAATACGGAAGTAAATATGGTACACCGGCCTGGAGGGTTATAAATGCGTCAAAATCCTTAAATATTTAACAATTCTTATAAAGCTTTAAAAATACGCCATGAAGGGTTTTTGTAAAAGTCTGGTTCAATAACACTGACGCATATTCCTTATGTCAAAATTAGATCATTTAACTCAAGGCATCTGGATTCAAAACGGCATCATTCCGATTACATCGAGAGTCAAAGATCTTAAATTAAATTCACAGTAGTTTTTAATTAATTAATTTCACGTTAATCTATGCTGAACTAAAACCTTCACTAAATTAAAATTTTAATTATTTACACGAACGACGATTACTGCAATTGATATCGCAACGCATGTATTAAAATAAACGATTTAAGGGTATTTGTAATTCAATCAATTGTTATTTAACTACCAATGAATAATTTTTTACGGTTTTAGTTACTACACGTATTTTCTTTTGCGTTTTTAGTGTTTTACGTACCGGTTGGTAGGCAACACACTCTACTTCTGGCAAATTTGTTAGTAACCTATTTCTAGTTATAAAAGTTGGACGTGGCAACGTTGCGCAAAATATTAATTTTCTTTTGGAAACTCCATTTTTGACTAGTGGGCATTTAAGGAAACTACATTTTAGGAATTTGTCTGTAATTTTATAAAGTTGAAATTTTAAGTTTAAGCTGGTTTTTAATTTCAAACATTTGCTTAAAACTACTATATACTAAATTAAAAGTTTAGTCTTTCGTTTTATACGGATAGTAAGTTTCTTAAAACCTACAGGGCCATTAGTCGCTTCAAGAGGTGGATTTATTTAGGTTCTTCTTTTCTCGATTCATTCTGTGTGTTATGCTGTAACCGATTCCTCACCTGTACGTGAATCCTTTTCAAAGCTGGGATACATGAATATACTGGCAGTACCTTTCCTCAGCAATGATCACTAAATCAGAAACGGTGGTTTACGACACCTCTACTCCGAGGATAATTCAAACGGACTTCTTCGTTCTTGACCTAAAATACCGAGGTTAAATCACATAAGATGTTTAGGTATCCCCGACACTACCAACTTACTGGTGAGCTCTATTTTGTTTCTTGCGTGACGGAACCCTGGAGCAATAAATAGTCAACTACGACAACCGTAATTGCAGTGGGTATTACTAACTTCTATAGATAGTATTTCTACGAATTGTAAACAGCAGTTGGAAATTTTATTTAAGTGGCTTAACTATAAAAGGTGCTTCTGTATAGGCTAGTGACTCATATAGCAATGTTGTGCACCTGAAACTTTATTTGTTATTTTTGAATTAATAAAAATTATTCATTATACTATCGACGAAAGGTGCTCGCATTGAAATTTCTTAATCAGCTTTGGTTGTGCCCTAATTACATCGTGTATTAACCATTATTAAAAATACTAACTGTATCGTAAGCAGCTGTCAATTTTGCATACTATACCTGTTAAGTTGCCGTCATTACAATTCAACCATTCTTCCGTAACTATACATTTTTTTTATACAGGGTGACCGTGTCAGAATTTTAATGTATGCTAGTTTAGTTGTATTCTTGATATTTGTTGTTGTGCTTACTGCCTTATGTGTATAAAGTTAGGCTTTAAAGTGATTTATAACGATTGATAGTATCGGAGAATCTACCATACAGGGTGGGCGAATAGCGCGTGAGTGGAACATTGTAGGTTTATAAGGAATATTTCTAAAGTTTGTTCATGGGATGTGGTGGCATCCTTAAGACTACAAACCTAAAATATTTTCACTTGAATCTCAAAGTTTATACAGCGCGGTTTATATAAAAGTTGCATTTTTCTAATGGAATCCCCTGTGTATTATTGCATATTTGGATTCCTTGGTCAATTCTAGTGCGACTTTATGTATCACACATAGTACCTAAAATGAATCGTTTAGCCACAACTTGTCATTTTTGCAAAAAGTAGATGTCTGAAAAAAACTAAATATCGCTGTGATCACAAAACTTAGAAAGCCATGACTCTGCGGTGTTACTAGACATGAAATGTACTAGCGTAAACCGAATGGTCAAATTCGAATTCTTGTGTTTAGAGAAATTACTTTGTCAATTCAGAAAATTTCAATCAATGGTAACATGATTTTTTCAAATGGAACGGCCCTTTTCTTTCATTTTTGCATCAAATGCGGAATTTTTTTACCTTTCTAACGACATAAATTAGTTGGTATCTATCTTCCTTAGATTTCTTTTAATTTCACAATTTCTGATAAATTTCTGTATTTTTCAATTTTTATTTTGTTATCTAGTAACCCGTGGAGAATAAACAAAAAACTATTCACATTATTTATTAAGTAGAAAAAACACATAAACACAAAAACAAAAGTACGAGCTAAATTAGAAAATAAAATAAAATAAAGTTTCATCCTTCGCACATACAATTACATTAAGAGCTCAAGGAGATCGATTGTCAAAACGGGATTAATCTTTGGAATTGAGTAGAACAAAAGTTAAATGAAAATGTACTATTTTTCCATAAGATCATGTGTACAGATCAGTGCACCTTCCTCCGCAATTTGTTAATCAACCCGATTTTCATTATTACTCAGATTAAAACCCTCACTATTTCCGAGTTCATAGCCAAGAGAAATGATCGATTAATGTTTGGGCAGCCATATTCGGTACTTCAGTTGTTGGTCCCTTTTTCTTCGACGGTATTCTAAATTCCAGTTTGTGTTTGAATTTCTTGGATAATAAATTATTTGTACTCCTTAAAGCTCAAATTAGGAACACGCATTTTCACACCGTGCCCGTGCAGTAAGTGAATGGCTTAATAATGCATTTGTTGAAAAGTGGTTAGGAAGAGATGGATCAACACAATGTTCAGCGAGATTTCCAGATATTTTCACGCTCTATTTCTCTTTGTGGGGGTACGCCAAGGAAAAAGTATATGCCGAATCACTACTGCGGAAGATATGAAAAATAGAACCCGAAACGTTTTTGCAGCTATTAACCCAGTAATGTTAAATAGGGTTAAAAATTATTTTCGTCGTAGAATTAAAATTTACTTAGAACAAGGTGTTAGGCATTTTGAACATTTATTAAAATTATTTTTATTTTTATTTTAGATCGTAATTCTGTTTTTTGTGTTTATGTATTTTTCTACTTAATAAATAATGTTTTATAATGTGAATAGTTTTTTGTTTATTTTCTACGGGATAATACAAAATTGAAAAATACAGAAAATTAAACAGAAATTGTGAAATTAAAAGTAATCTACCGAAGATAGATACGGACTAATTATATCGTTAGAAGAAAAGTGACCATTGATTGAAATTTTCTTAATTGACAAAATAACTTCTCTAATCATAAGAAGAATTCGGATTTGACCGTCCGGTATATACTAGTACATTTCACGTCTAGTAACATCTCATAGTGATGGCCTTCTAAGTTTTGTGATCACAGCCATATTTAATTTCTTTTAGACATCTACTATTTGTAAAAATGGCGAATTGCGGCTAAACGACGTTTCACGTCCAATCCGCACTAAGCATCGCCCATGCTTACATTAGTAAGCGGGTTGCCAAGCAAGCTACAGTGGAAATAGGCGGGGTCGAGGCAAGGAGTAAAATGATTGAATAACAAGCTCAAACACCTTACACTTACCATACATTCACAACTTATACAACTCAGTCCGGGAAATATGCCTCTTGACTCCACCACAATCGTCTTAGGCGAGATGGTAAATTAATCCTATCTGATTGTGGAAGACAGGATTACAGTCTACTCAGTAAATTCATACACTAACTTTTCAAAGTCAAACACTTCCAAACAAATCGTCTGAAAACTTCAGAAATTTTATTGATACACGGGTCGTTACAACTTATTGAACACACCTTGCATAAATGGAAACTCCAATTCATAAAAATAAAACATTGACTTAGATAGTTTTTAAAATGTCCCTCGTATATCTATAAATTTATATTTCTGTTATAACTTTGAATTAAATAAATATTCCCAATTTAGAAGGTTTTAAACAAAATAAACCAAACCGGTTTAACAATAAATTATTATCTCAAAAAAAATGTTCATTGATTGCTGAATAATTCAACGTTAGAATGGTTAGTGCTGGTATCATCAATAAAATCGTTATATTTTATTAATACTTTATCTTTAAAATCGTATTTAGACATTCATTAATATGTTTACAGCTTAATATCCAAAACTGAAATTTATGCTGAATAAAAAAAAAAGTGTTTTGTTATAGTAGTGTTCTGCTCTAATATTTCAAAGCTAAAATGAAATTTTCTGATTTATCTGGCTCATTACGCAATTTCCAATCGATCCTTAAATTCGAAAATATGCAAAGACTAATTTCGCTTATCAGAAGGTGTAACCAGTTAGGCACACGATTGACACAAATAAACGACAAAGTAAATTACACAGTGGATGTATATTGACAAATTCTGCATGTAAAATATATACAATGGCGTGGTTAACAAAAACCACCCACCCATAAATACCCCTTTCTTAAAACTAAACACTACAAAATAATTAATGTTCGATTACCTTTTGAATGAATGAGCCGTAATTAGTGCAACAATAACAGGAAAGAAAAAAAAATGTGTACTTAAAAGATAATCGTACTTGTCTTGATTCAATAAAATTTTTAAATCTGATCCTTACTTATTACATCAATTAATCTTTTTTCGGTGCGGTAATTGTAGTCCATATGGTCTGCTTCCGGTAATCCTTTTAAAATTCTGAGTTGCACCAAGCACAAAACACGAAATGCAGCCGTTATACGCCCCACGCACTCGGCTAAAGTACCTAGTAACGCAATGTCTATGGTTTGATCACTCGGATCCTGGCATAGCGACTCTTTAGCCTAACAACACATCACCTTACACTGTGATGTTTGCCCTTCAAAACGTTGACCCTAATAATATATATATTATATATATATATATATATATATATATATATATATATATATATATATATATATATATATATATATATATATATATATATATATATATATATATATATATATATATATTACACATTAATATTCTTAATAAAATACTTATCTTTTTTTGCGGTTTTTTAATGGTGTACTTGGTGTAATTATACAATCTAAACGTTTCGATAACATTTACAGTTATCTTCGTCGGTAGTAATGTTTGTTAAAAATTGTTGAAGTTTGTCAAATTTGGAAAATTAAAACATAAACATAAGCCTGCTATTAATATTGCAGTTTGAGAAACGTAAGTGTTATCGAAACGTTTAGATTGTATAATTTCAAGTACACCATTAAAAAACCCCAAAAGAGATAAGTATTTTATTATGAGTGCTAATGGTGAAAGTTTACATTTTCGTATTAATATTCTTATTTGCTTTCATACAAACACTTTGGTATTGCTAATGATTGTGTACATTCAATGTCAAAAATGATTTTAACTAGGTTTCACAAACTTTTATTTCGGTAGCATAAATGGTTACCTTCAGTTCTCCTTATAATAATACTAGGTCACGCGTCTCACAATCGAACACCAATAACAAAATATTTGCTGTATTAGCTTGTAATCTGCCTTAGCACTTATTATTCCTTGAAGTAAATCACTAATGTTTTCCTTCAATTCACAATGTATTACACTAGTTATTTGTGAATATCTATACGATTTATCCCCTTATGGGTTAATGCAGTGGCTATATGCCCTGCTAAACTATAACGTTCACAAAGAAACTTCAACAACTAACCATTCTGATGGTTGTTACGCGCGCAACCCGTACTCAAAACCTCTAACCATCTAGTTAACTTACTACCTTTAACTCTTACCCCTCCAATTTGGGCACTCCCTTATATACCCTCTGCCCGCCATATTGCCAACACGTCACAATAAATTCGCCCTAAGATCAAAATTCACTTATCATAACTGAGTATTTCGTGCGCTTCCACATCGCGTCACAATGTCTAACATGGACTAAATCACGCTACCCTTACACAACACCCGCCGCCATCTTTATTTTTTGTGAAAATTTATAAAATCTCCTCGAAGAAATCGTCTATCCTCACCATATTCATTCAGTATATTCACCAGATTATATCTCAACATTCCATGCAAATCTCACATGTGCGCGGATCTTATTTCCGCATTATTTTCGGGAAAACATCCCATTCTAATGTCCCTTTACGTACACATAGGCATTCAATTTACCAATATTGTACAACATTACAAAAGTTTGTACAAACAAAAATATGCATCCATATTCCTTGATTTACATTAATAAGACATCAATAGGTCGCAACTCACTCACTCGTACGTCTACAACCATTTCTTTTGGTTCAAATTCCTTCATACACAGTAGTGAAAGACCAGTAGTTTTATCAGTGTCGTATCAATAAAAAGTTAGTCAAAACATTATTTCTCAACCAAATTTAACGCTTTCAACAACGAAAATCCTTCTATAACATTCAAATATTCCTTCATACGATAACTTTTACACAATTTACATTGCGCATACACACAAAAAAAAATTCTTTTCACGTAAACTCACTTCTGCTGCACTCAAAACACGTTACATACGTTATCAAAATACTACACATACACGGTGCGTCAAAATAATCTTACAACGATTTGTTTTAGTAAGCATACGTGATACATAAAGTCGAACTAGAATTGTCCAAGGAATGCAAATATTCAATAACATACAGGGGGTTCCATTTAAAAGAGTTTAGCTTTGCACTCAAAACACGTTACATACGTTATCAAAATACTACACATACACGGTGCGTCAAAATAATCTTACAACGATTCGTTTTAGTAAGCATATATGATACATAAAGTCGAACTAGAATTGACCAAAGTTTAGCTTTGATATAAATCGTATGAACATTGTGATTCAAGTAAAAGTTTGTAGCCTTAAGGATACCCCGCCGTTCCATTAACAAACCTTAGAAATATTCGATAATAAACCCATTATCATCCACCCACGCACTATTGACCCACCCTGTATACTAATATATCTGTAACAGATGAGGCCTTCAGCCGCTGAATTTTGGATGCTGTTTAGTGACATATTAGTCACCTTTGGGATCATAGTGATTATTACTAGATTTTTGAGTTTCTGTTTTCTCCATTTAATCATTAATTGTGACAATGTTATATGAGTTACATACCTTTTTGGGATGCTTTATAGTATTGGGATACGCTACTTATTTCGTTTTATCAAATTATTTAACCTCAGTGCCTGGCTAGGATAGGATTTGTGTAATTATATTCAATTATTATACTTGTACGCCAACCATACGCCTATGTATACAAGTGCTTTCCAAAAGGGCTAAGCGACTGGCTATCCTAATAGGGTTACGGCACACCACCTAGTTTTGGGCATCAGTACCTTTGTGTACGTAACAGGTTAATCACTATTAGTGTTTGACTAATTTTTCAATTAAGCTTTGTTTATCCTTATTTATGATGGCCCTAAGATACACTAACGAGGAAATAACAGAAATGTTACTAGTATTGTAAGAAAATGGCCACAAATAAGTAAGGTTATATGGGATAGGGTTATTGTCAACAAAATTAAAAAAAATTCAATTTAACCCACATAATTTACGTTTACAATTTTATTAGCTAAAATCAAAATAACTGTAGGTAATGAACGATGAATAAAATCATGAAATTCACAAAAGTGATCAAAAACAGGATATTTTACGCCCAAAGTAAAATCGAATCACAGCGAGTAGGTAGAGTTGGAGACTTCTAGAACACACCACATTTGGCTCAATTGGTCCCACAGTTATCCAAGGTTTGCCATTTCAATATTTTACCTATTAGGTCCCCCTAGTACCAAGGTCAAAAGCGCAATGTTGACCTATATCATTACCACAAAAACAGGGTCACAAACTGATTTCCTGTTCCAATACAAGGCTATTGTCGACAAATAAATCATTTACCACAAATTACCAGGGTCACAAGCTCCGCTTTTCTGTAAATCCACTATTACAAGGTATCCGACCACGCTTTCCTGTTAAATCACAATTACAAAGGCCATCAAACGTGACCTACTTTATGAAGTTTATGATCCACTGTAGTTGGATTTACCCCAGGGTCACAAGCTCCGCTTTTCTAGTTCCACTATTACAAGGCTATCCGACCACGCTTTCCTGTTTCACAATTACAAGGCCATCCGTGTGACCTACTTATGGTTTTTCCACTTGTATGTTTATTGTCCAACTTGTATGTCTTTCGTCCACTTAGTATGGTTATTGCCCAAACTTGGTAATGTTTTTGTCCACTTAGTATCGCTTTCTTGTTCACATTAGCTTTCTTACCCACTTGTATGGTTTTGTCCACTTGTATGTTTATTGTCCCAGGGTCACAAGCTCCGCTTTTCTGTTCCACTATTACAAGGCTATCCGACCACGCTTTCCTGTTTCATTCAAGGCCATCCGTGTGACCTACTTGTATGGTTTTTGTCCACTTGTATGTTTATTGTCCACTTGTATGTTTTCGTCCACTTGTATGGTTATTGCCCACTTGTATGTTTTTCATTGTTTTCCACTTGTATGTTTTTCCTTGTGTTTCCACTTGTATGCTTTTTACCCACTTGTATGGTTTTTGTCCACTTAGTATGCTTTATTGTCCACTCTGTGCTGTTGTTTGTCCACTTGTATGTTTTTGTTCACTTGTATGCTTTTACCCACTTGTATGGTATTTGTACACTTGTATGTTTATTGTCCACTTGTATGTTTTTGTCCACTTGTATGCTTTTTGCTCACCCTCACTTTATGTTTCCAAAATAAATTATGACAACGATATGTATTATTTATTCCACATGTACAAATTTGTTCATAGAAATAAAGACTTTATGTACGAAATATATTGTACATGATGTATGAAAACAAGACATAAATTATCATTATAAATGCTTTTTGCTCACCTCACGTCATTTACCAAAAATAAAAGAAACGATATGGATATATTTCATTCACGTAGACGTACATGTACAAATTGTTCATATAAATAAAGACATGGTTAAAATATATGTGTAATGCATGTAGAAACATGACATAAATTATATTATAAATATTATTACTCAGATATATGATCATATGCCTCATATACATGAGGCAAGTATTCAGTGTGACATGTGGTACCAAGCCGTTCATCGTTACAAAGTAAACACATATAACAACCAACCCTGGTAAACACATACTGCAATACATACCACACACTCAAACATACACTTAACTAATACTCACAATTACATTATGCTTACCGACGACGGAGAGTTCCGGTCCTCGAAATGGATGCTGCTGAGAAGGCTCTGGTCAAAAGAAACCTTACAACACCCAAAGGAACTGTTGATCTCGAGCCAACTCACCAGTCTCTGGGAGCTGTACTAAACGACGATTAATACTTGCGAACACTGAGATCATATGAAATGGGCTGCTCAGAAGGCCTTAGGGTGCAAAGTTAGATTTGCAAACCCAAAGGAACTGTTGGATCTCGAGCCAACTCTCCAGTCTCTGGGAGCTGTACTAAACGACGATTAATACTTGGAACACTCGAGATCATAATGAAAATGCGGTTTGCAAGCTTAGGTAATCCTGAAGATACCTTGAAAGCGCAAATACTGTTGCTCCATCATTGGTTATAAAGTGACTAAATATGACATGTATAATTAAATGCAGTTACAAAGTAACATACAACTATTTAAATAATTAGCTGAATATGAGCCGTATTGCGGAAAAGTTGACCTTTAGATACATTGTAGTATGCAAATATTGCAGTAGAATTGGGAAACAATACTTATTAGTTGATTTATTAGGAATTGCAAAACAATATGATTTTATTTAGGTAATTATATTGCAAGTATAATTACTAAATAGTAAATTATGCATATTAAACAAGAGCGTATGTAAATTACTAGTAACATCATTTCGTTTATAAATCTATAAATACATACTTATTTATATGTAAAATGCAAATAATGTTTTTTAAATTGCAGTTTAATTCTTACAGAAAGAATGTAGCACGATGCGAGTTCTAAAACCTGTACTTTTATTGTTTTTATATTTGTATAAATTTAACGTGCAAAGGTCAACCCAGTATTTTTTTTATGAATGAATAAATCAGGTTATATATTATTTGTTTGAAAAGTAGATGTTGTCCTCTTATAAAATTAGAATGTGTATTATATACTAGTTAGATGTTGTACAAAACGCAGAAATAAGTGTGTAATAAGGTATTAAAATTATTTATATACATCTAAGGTGTTTAAAAAAAGTAAAGTAGTAAAAAAAAAATGAACTGCAAATGAATTACAAGATATATCAATTACTACATAAGTTCATAATCCGCTATATCCGGTTTTGCTATATTTGAAATCAGAGGTACAAATACATATCTTATGGAACGAGTATAATTATTGGTAATTAATGAAGAAGCACTAAAGAGGACATCATGTTTTATTTTCGTAATGTTTAAAATGCTGAAAAAAAAGTTAATTTGAGTCCTATATAAATAAACTTTTAATTTTTACATGTAGTTGTTGTAATTATAACTTTCACATTATAAGACGAGTCGTAAAGCAGCTATAAAGATTTCTTTCTACGTTCTCTCATTATTTACTTATTTTTTCAGTAAAGAATTTTTTGATAAAATCCAACATGCGATCGTTTTCCTTAAAAGCGTCGTATCTCGAGCCGTTTGACCGATTCGGACGGGGTGGGTGCGTCGGAGACGTCTCGAAATACGAATTTTCGAAACCACCCTCATCGTAGCTCGAAAACGACCGGAGCAAGTATGGCATGTCGGTACTCAAACATCGTCCCCCGACGGCGCGCATCTTTTAACCCGGTTCCCCACGTCTAGGACCCTCCCCTAACGGAGATAGCTCGTAGCTCGAAAATGGTCGGAGCGAAGTATGGCATGTCGGTACTCAAACATCGTCCCCGACTGCGTGCGTCGTTTGCACCTGGTCCTCTTCTAGGACCCCCTAACGGGAGAGCTTATAGATCGGAAACAGTAGCAAAGTGTACCTTGTCGGTACTCAAACATCGTCCCTCGACGGCGTGCGTCGTTTGCACCTGGTCCCCCCCTTTTAGGACCCTCACTAACGGAGATAGCTCGTAGCTCGAAAATGGTCGGAGCGAAGTATGGCATGTCGGTACTCAAACATCGTCCCCCGACTGCGTGCGTCGTTTGCACCTGGTCCCCCTCTTCTAGGACCCCCTAACGGAGATAGCTTATAGATCGGAAACAGTAGCAAAGTGTACCTTGTCGGTACTCAAACATCGTCCCTCGACGGCGTGCGTCGTTTGCACCTGGTCCCCCTCTTCTAGGACCCCCCCTAACGGAGATAGCTTATAGATCGGAAACAGTAGGAGCAAAGTGTACCTTGTCGGTACTCAAACATCGTCCCTCGACGGCGTGCGTCGTTTGCACCTGGTCCCCCTCTTCTAGGACCCCCCCTAACGGAGATAGCTTATAGATCGGAAACAGTAGGAGCAAAGTGTACCTTGTCGGTACTCAAACATCGTCCCTCGACGGCGTGCGTCGTTTGCACCTGGTCCCCCTCTTCTAGGACCTTCCCTAACGGAGATAGCTCGTAGCTCGAAAATGGTCGGAGCGAAGTATGGCATGTCGGTACTCAAACATCGTCCCCCGACGGCACACATCTTTTAACCCGGTTCTCCCCCTTATAGGACCTCCCCTAACGAGATAGCTCGTAGCTCGAAAATGGCCAGAGCGAAGTTTCTGGAAAAAACAGGGTTGAACTGTAGTTGAGCTGTATTTAAGCTGGTTTTGAGCTGGTTTGAGCTGGTTTGAGCTGTATTTGAGCTGGTTTTGAGCTGGTTTGAGCTGGTTTGAGCTGTTTCTTTATCTGTACAGATTCCTGTTTAACTTGCTAATATGTAACTCCCACATGGTAGGATTTGGGTTCCGGCAGTTGCGCACGCAACTGTCCGGTTTCACCACTCTGTCCCTCATTCCACTTTCACCCAACGAACACTTCAAATTTTGTATTTAAGACGGAGCGGTTCCACTACAGTGTTAGTCCGTCTTTATGAACCACCAAGTAAAGTTTTCAAGCGGTGTTACATCATGTCTTCAAAACCCGGACCATCAGGGTTTAGCAACTCGAGGAAGCGGAAGGCTGACCAACACGATGAACCGGTAGAACCAAAAACAATGGTGAGTGTGCACTGCACAGATTGTTCAATGGATGTACCTAGGTATGCATTCCAAGGACACCTCAGAAGCAATAGGCATAAAGCAAATGTATGTTTCCTTGTCGATACTGGGGTCGAAGTGATCCGAAATGCGTTTAAACAATGCATTGTGTCGTACCGATTGTCTCCATGCAATATGCATACTGATGTGTTCACCTTTATGGCAGACGTGAAAGGAATGTATTGAAGGTAGTACAAAATCAGTTGCAGAAACACTATTCATTAAAATGTAATGTTGAGCTGTTTGGTTTATACTTTTGAACAGTAGGAAAGCACAGAACTGAAATCGTTTCAGACTAAGTATGATATTCTCAGTGTAGGGACGGTGTTAGAAGAGTATTTCCAAAAATAAGTGAAATATTGGATGCAAAACAATCGAATTTCAACATAAAGATTCTGGTAAGTGTGAGTCGTGGTGTACTCGAGTATTAACAACTGTTTTAGGGTGGTCCCTGGTGCAATTCGTGTATATAGAGGTAAACCTGCTTAAATTTGCTCCCACCACGGGTTCTTCCTATATGGCTGTCCCCGCCGAAATCGCACATAAACACGCCATAGTCAATGTAAAAATAATGATAATTGCTGCTTTGCATGGGCTGTTGTATCGGCACTAGTGACATCGACGGAGTACCACAACGCACATCTTCTTACCCTGATTTCCAGACGTTATTCAACTGGACTGGTGTACAGTTCCTGTTAAGCTGACGAATATTTCAACGTTTGAGAGCAATAACAACATTTCCATTAATGTTTATGGGTTAGACGATACCTATCGTGATGGTCAACGTGTCACGGAGGTAGTGGGGCCTCTATACTACACCAAAGCCAAACAGGCAGTCCATTTAATTTATTATTATTAGTCAGTAACCAAACAGATAATCAGCATTATGTATGGATAAAAAATTTTCTCGTTTACTTAGCAACCAAATAACTCGGCGGAACGGAGCAATGTATTTTGTGATGCATGTTTGTATTACTTTAGATCCGAGGAGCAATTAACCCGACACGTGTCACACGACTGTAACTTCGTATATACAAAATTACCGGGCGTGAAACAAAAAAGACATAACCGGGGAATTCTACGCGGAAAATATACTCGCTTTTCGGAACTATCAGAAACAAATGGTTCTACCATTCGTAATATATGCAGATTTTGAAGCGCTCTTAGTACCGGTAGATACGGCTGAACCAGATCCCGAAAACCGTTCACGATAAAACGTGTAAACACGAACCATACTCGTTTAGTTATTACATTAAGTGTAGTGTAAACGATGCGTGGTCTAAGTTAGAGCTGTATAGAGGAGCAATGCAGGGGAGATATTTATAAGACGACTGGAAAGTGATGTAAAACGGATATATAATGAACATTTCAAAGCTATTGTCCCAATGACACCATTAACGGATGAACAGCAGGTTACGTATGAATGCAGTGTATGTTGTTACATATGCGGTAAGCACTTTACGGACGATCCGACAAATCCGAAAGTACGAGATCACTGTCATGTTACTGGTAAGTATCGTGGTGCAGCACATTCGACGTGTAACTTAAACTATCAGGTACCTACATTTCTTCCCGTTTTTCTACATAATCTCAGTGGTTATGATGTTCACCTGTTCATTAAACAGTTAGCGAGTGAAACGGAAGAAATTACCGTACTTCCGGTTAACAGTGAAAATATATAACGTTTGGTAAGCATATTTTGTTGATGAATATGTAAACAGTCATGGTATCAGGAAAAGAAATACATTAATTTACGGTTCGTCGATAGTTGCAGATTCATGGCTGCATCCTTAGATACTCTATCCCAGAATTTATCAGATGATCAATGTATGGAGGTACGGAAATATTTTAGTAATGATAGCGACTTCAACTTAGTGAGAAATAAAGGTAGTTTCCTTATGCGTACGTAGACAGCTTTAGTAAGTTGAACGACATCACGGTGCCATCATATGACAAATTCTACGATAAAATGCGCGATGCAAATATTTCCGATGACGAATACTGTCGCGTTCTACTGGTATGGGATCACTTTAAGTGTAATACACTAGGTGATTATGCTGATATTTATTTAAAATCAGATGTGTTGTTATTGGCTGACGTGTTTGAAAACTTTAGGAGATTATGTATGGGTGTGTATGGGTTAGAACCTGCACAGTATGTCACTTTACCTGGATTGGCGTGGGATGCCATGTTGAAATGTACGAAAGTAGAGCTAGAATTACTGACGGATATGGATATGTATCACTTTTTAAACAAGGTATTCGAGGTGGAGTAAGTACTTGTATCAAGCGGAGAAGCATCGCTAATAACGAGTTTGTTCCAAACTATGATCCTAAACAACCGAAAGTGTTTTTACAATATTTAGATGCCACGAATTTATACGGCTGGAGTATGAAGCAATACCTGCCTCACGATGGGTTTATGTGGTTACCTCAAGAGGAAATAGAACACTTTGACGTAGTAAAGATTGATGATGACGCCGATGTTGGATTTGTACTGGAGGTTGATATACATTATCCCCACCATCTGCATGACGAACACAACGATTATCCGTTTTGTCTGAAATGATCTGCGCACCACATTCCCAGGAGGAGAAGTTAATCCCGAACCTGTGTGATAAGACCAACTATGTTATACATTACCGCTATTTAAAACAATGTATAGAGCATGGCTTAATTGTTACTCGTATTCATAGGGTTTTACGATTTCGTCAGAGTCCGTGGTTAATACCATACGTAGACCTTAATACAGCTCTCCGCAACACAGCACAGAACAAGTTTGAAAAGGATTTCTATAAAATCATGAATAATGGCGTGTTTGGTAAAACAATGGAAAATGTCGATAAACGAAGAGTTATTAAACTGTTAACACATTGGGAAAATAACGGTCGTCGGGTAGGTCTAGCGCGGTACGTTGCAAAACCGCAATTTAAAAATTTTATTCAATTCACTGATAAATTGTTTGCGGCGGAATTGTCGAAACAGGTAGTTACGTACGACAAACCCGTCTATGTCGGATTCAGTATTTTAGATCTTTCCAAAATTATAATGTATCGGTTTTTATGATATCTTACGAGCTCATTATGGCAAGAATGTCACGTTGCTCTATACTGACACGGATTCTTTGATTGTTGAGATAGTAACTGATGATATGTATGCACACATGCGAAATAATTTAGACGAATATGATACTTCCAACTATCATAATGAGTTGCATGGTATTCCTACGACTGCTTCCGTCGTTGGACGAATGAAAGATGAGTACGCAGGAAAGCAATTCATTACTTTTATGGTGCTGGATCGAAGTCATACTGTCTGAAGCTTGCTGATAATGAAGTTGTTAAGAAAGCGAAAGGTATTAAGAAAGTTGTAATTCAGAAAGTGTTGACGGAAGTAGACTACAAAGCGGTTGCGGAGGGGTCTGATAAAACAGTAATGTGTAAAATGCTTGTGTTTCGATCAACCTTATATGATATATATACCGAAATGTTAAACAAAATTGCCTTTAGGTCCTAGGATGACAAACGATATCGACTACGTGATACGTGTTCCACATTGGCGTGGGGACATTGGCGAATACCGGAATTGGAGAATGCTGATCCGTTGAGCGAACTATTACAGGTTGCTAAGCAAATGAATTTATATTAACCGGAAGAAGAATAGTTTGGGTACTGACGCCAGTTTCTTTCCTCTATATTCTCTCCATACTGAAACTAATATTAATAATAATTTGTATTATTCCTTTAGTTTAACATATATTAATATTATGTACTAATTCGTTATTAAGAGAATATATGCTATACAAATACTATATTCCATAAATAAAAAAAATACGAGAATGATTATTTACTATTTTTTATTAAAAATTTTACAAGACTTATTGCATTATATATATTATAAAGAGTATACCGTAGACAAAGCGTGACATAATGATTTACAATGAAAGTAACAAACGGGTTGCATAGCAGGAAGAGGTGGACTTTCCTCAATTTCAATAACAGGCTGGGTCACATATTTTCTGATGTTATCTGCTTTCTCTTTACCCTTGTCATAGACGGTATCTGTTGGCTGAATCAATCTCTCGAGCATTCTTCGAAAGTGGTGTGGTGGTGTATACCCTTCTTCCCATTTAATACAGTGTGGTTTTGCATTAACCAAGTAGCTTGACGACGACTCTCTGCATCCAACGTATGCCAGGGATACGGTGATTTAAAAACAAAATGGGCAATTTGTTTCCCATTATAAATGGCGAGTTCTTTTGGTATAAAAGCTTTTGAAATTTTGAACCCTTGTACATCGAGTATGACGGACATTGTATTACAACTGTCGTACTGCTTTGGTTAACGCGTTGTATGTAACTAAACGATCGTGGAGTATAACACAGTATGCTGTCGTATTGGCAGCTATGTTTACCGCTGTTTCAAACTCCACACGAAGAACTACTGCTTTAGAGTGTAATGCTTCTTTTGATTTGAGCAATCTACGACAATCAACGGTGCAGCTGTGTTAAATTGCGTGGGTGAGTAATGGTTGCCCCTCTCTTTGGTAATACGACATTTGGAATTTAGCAAACATTTCATACAACGTAGCAAAGCAATCGTTATCATAATTAACGTTGAGATTGTCATACGGATAACGATCCGTGTTCAGGAACACGCGAATATTATTTAGTGCACATTTATCGAATCTGCTCGTATCTTGCATAACATTATTCTCTCGGCCAGTTTGAAATCCTATAATAATGTATCTAGGTGTTTCTATACTAGTAGATGTTTTGATTGCCCATGTATGCTTATCTGTTACTGGAGCGGCGGGATATATGTGGGTTTCCCAACTTCTAAATGCTACTGGTGTATTTACATTTTTATCAATGTATTTCGTTAACGCCAACTCCTCTGCTAATGCTGGAATGATGTGTGGAACTTTCCAATATATCTTATCTATGTTAACTTTTAATGCTTCTTCTACAGTTGAAATTACTGCGTCGGTATCAATGTTACTACGAATTAATACCAGTTCTTGTCTAATGTTCAAAATCACTTTATTATAATCTTCGGCAAAGCCAAGTAGCATTCGCAAAGGTATACAAACGTTAAAGTATCCTTGGGCATTTGTTAGTGTACTGTTTGCAGTAGGAAACCAACCTGCATTTTCATGACGGGCGAGATCATTGGACGTCAATGATACCAATCCATTCATTGTCGACGTTAATCCTACTTTTGTTACGGAATCTACCACTATTCCATTCATTTCATATCTAATTTCACTGAATAAAATGCGATACCATTATTAACGAACCTTGCGGTATTGGAGACAGTGCCATCCTGTCGCAATAATCTTCCCTCTACATAAACATAACTTTCTGATGGTAGAGTGCACATGTCTTCCTGAATGGGTATCCTGATTTCATCATTGTTTCCAAATCTCGTAGTATATGGTTGATGGGTGTGCAGTTCGGAATTGATAGCATTATCAACAACAACTTTTCATTAACGTTTAATATACTCATTGTAGTACTGTAAACCCAAGACTCTCCAAGAATGCTTTGTTCTGCGCTGTCAACGCTTTGGTCGCTGAACGCTTACTGACTGTACCCTTTCCACACTTCACTCTTTTATAGTTTGTTTTGCACTGGTTACATGCACATGTATTATACCGCGTCACCATATTTTCTTTAAATGTAGTCCTATCGTTATGACTTCTCCGTTAAAATTGACGAGATCTCCGTCTTGGTCTACTATTTTAAGTGTTATTGTTGAAATGGTAGATGTATTTATAGGTAAGTAGATAACATGTTGAGGTGATTCGATTATTTTATATCCCGCTGGTACACTGGGAAAGAATTGATGAATTATGTGTGATGACTCACCATTTTAAAACTACCACTTGTTATATTGCACTCGATAATTAATGAGTTAATTTTGATGATGTTAATAGGGTTCTCAGAGGTGTACACTTTTTAGCTTGGTAAACAGCAGTTTTATTAAAGCCCAGCATAGGCCCTATCGAATGGACTACATTGAAACTAATGTTATGGGTTGCTTTCATGGTTACTTTCATAGTATTATTATTTGCTCGTAAATCAATATACCCTTATCGTCTTTCACTGAGTCATTAATATATTTATTCACATCTGCGATTTCGTATGTTCCTGGCGGTATTGTAATTTTATCTCTTCCAAATATGAGCATGTTGTTCTTTGAAGTAACGTTTTGTATAGTATTGAACGATTCAAAACTAGTTAACCCCATTACATATTCCGACTCATTATCAAGAAAAATCGGTGGATTAAATGTGGCTTGCAGGATACTGCTTTTACCGGTGAAGGTAAATGTGTACGACATCACGATCACGTAACAACTACTGACAATCAGAACGAGTAGTCGTATAAAAATCGTAAGACTAGATGACCACAGTTGTATGTTCAAAATCTTGAACCTTGGTAAAGTTATACTCAATTGTGTTTCTGCTACCATCACTTTTAAAATAGTGGAGTAATTCAAAGGGTGGTTTAATATGTCCTATGCTATCAAAATATGTAATATGCCTGTTACGCTTAATGTAAGCTGTCCAGTGTGTACCCTTGCTATTTTGATCATCCAGATTCACAATACCACATTCATTCGCATGGATTCGTGTAGGTAAGTTATCTCGCATATATATCCCTCTAAAATAGGGAATCTGTAATTGCTCCACAAATTTTGATAGCTCAACATTACTTAAGGCGTGACGTGGTAGCTTCAGTGGGAGTTTTTGAATACGGTTGTAAATATATGCCTAACCTCGTTTATATGGTTTATGTATAAACCTTTTCCTAATGCAGCTGCTTCCATTGCTTGGTTGTGTCGTTTGGTTTCGTCTAACGTTTTTGTCGCAGCTTTTGCGTCAGTTACCGCTTTTGCGACTGCCGCAGCACCGCCACCTAGAGACCTAAAGCTCCTAATGCTGCAAAGAGGGAATAAGAGGTATGAATCCCCACGTTTTGGTATTGGCAATATTCTGCTCTTGGGTGACAGAATTTTTGTGTTTTAGAGCGCTCAAGGCTTGCTGTATTGTGGATTTTAAAGATGATCGAAGTTTACCACCAACACGACGTCGGGCTAGAAGGACTGCTTTGTTAAACGAAATTGCTCTGCGAGAATGCTTCCTTCGTCGTGATTTGTTTCCCATTCCCAATTTATTTGTCCTTTCCTTGATTTGCCACCCATTCCCATTGCCCGTTTTCCTTTCATTATACCAGCTATAGTTAATGCAGCTGCCATTTCTCCAAATGTAGCGTTTGAGGAACGAAATCTATTCCAAGCTTTTTGTTGCAAAGTTTTATCGGCAATGTGTCGTTGGCTTAAATCGTTTGACTGGGAGTATGCAATATCGTGCTCTTTACAGGCTTCGTCCAATTCATTTATACCTTTGTCGCCGCGAGCTAGTCGTTTTTGTAAACGGGTACCTGGCCCACAATATCTATACCCAGGTATATGCAACTCCACTGGTAATTTATTTATTAAGGTATTAATTAATCCTGAACCCCTTTTCTTCTTATTACACCGAGAAGTATACTTCATACCACACTGACTGTCACTTCACTACTAAATTACTTTCTGCACGTGGTGTCTATATATAGAAGCGTCATACAAGTCGTGGTTTAGTACCATAATGGGTGACATCCGGTTCATTCCGCAAGATACAGAATTAACTATCAAAAATTAGACATTACTCTAACAAGGAGCAGTACTCTAAACACCGCGGTTTACTAAAAGGGGGATGTAAACGAGGTATAATCGTCGGACCATCCGGCTGTGGAAAAACCAATGTTATGATTAGCTTATTAGAACATCCAAATGGTTTACGTTTTGAAAATGTCTATATATATTGCAAATCTCTATATCAACCTAAATACCAGTACCTGCGGAGTTACTGGCATCCATAAAGGAAATTAGGTATTTCGAATACAGTGATAATAGTGATGTTATACCTCCTAGTGAGTCCCGTAAAATTCAATAATGATTTTTGATGATGTAGCATGTCATAAACAAAATGAAATTAGAGATCATTTTGTTTTGGCAGACATCGAAATAATGATTGTTTCTATCTGTGTCAAACGTATTCTTCAATTCCAAAACAGCTTATACGTGATAATGCGAATTTACTTGTTATTTTTCAACAAGATCACACTAATCTCAAGCATGTGTATGATGATCACGTTAATGTTGATATGTCATTTGATAGATTTAAAGACTTGTGTTGCTGTTGCTGGCGTGATAAATTCGGATTTCTTGTGATTGATAAAGAAAGTGATGTTAATAACGGTCGTTACCGTAAGAGATTTGACTGTTTCATTGCAGTATAAATAATCTACTAGGACTGTCAACGTACAGTCGTAATGGAGGAGCGCTTAGTACAAGACATTTTGCGTGCTCGCAAGAGTGTGCAACAGAAATATGCTAGTTTGAAAGAAGATACTGCACTTACAGAACGTGCAATGAAGGCACACTTTAAACCTATTACACAACCATTAAAACAATTAATTAATAAAAATGATGGTTCTCTCATCAAAGCTGAACCCCTTACGCCAGAAGTCGGAAAAAGGAGTCCATTGCACATGAAAATGAAGTATTTTACATTATACACCGAAATCCTCTAGAATACGTAAGGAGCCGCGTACTATTGTTCCTGACGCCATTCCCACACCTGTACAGGAATCTGTAATTGCTGATGACACACATGACGACGAGGTGGAAATTCCTACTTTACAACAATTAAAATCGGAACTACTAGCTGCTGGATCTCAACCGCCTTTGAAGAGTATCTTAATCAATACCAAGGATTAGCGAAATACTACGTCGAAGGTATCTTTAGAGATACCGAAGATGAATATGACTTAACGTACGGTGTGCATTTTATTCCTGAAGAAGAGAAATTTTTATAGGCGATGCTGAACTAGATTTTGTTGGAGAAAATTTGCGAATCGCTCTTCCCGATGGATCATCCCTAGATTATGAGGGAACACCGGGATTATATGAACTACTTTTAAAAAAGTTCCTACGGGATACAAAAGAGGATCTACAGTACTACAATGACATTTTGCGTCGTACGCATGCTGCCCGACGTAATTATAACCCTGATGATCAAATCCGAGGAACTAATAGTAAGAAGTACCTTGAAATCATTAAACCATTACTTCAGCCTAGAAAACGTTCTGCTACATCGTCTATTGCACCTCCAGCCACCAGATCTCGAACTACTTCTATATCCAAAAGAGGTGGTGGACTGCAGCTATTGCGATACAATAATAGACCTATTGAGTTTGTACCGCGGAATAATCCGAATAAGTTAGTCGATTGGTTAAGGGAATTATTAGGATCAATGTCGGCAGGAAATACTAGCAATCACAACGAAATAATATATATAATTGATGAACTACGTAACGCAAAAGTAATAAAGTAACAGAACTTGTTATAAACCTACCACTATAGTAATTTCCTTTCATTGTTACTACGACTATCACTACAGATACTACTATACGTCCACCAGTGATGCCAATAGATAAATTTGGCGGTCATCTTCATCATCAAATGACAGTGATAAATTTGGAAAACATATTACTGATCATCGCAGTGATGCTACGAAGCAAAGTGATTTATATTACGAAACTTATTTTACCTTGCAAGGTGTCTTGCAACAGAACAGTAGATATTCCATTGGGTATGAATGGTAGATATTTATTTCCTACAGAGGGAAAAATATTGTACTGTAGTGGTCACCTCGAGATATTCATCTTCAGTGGATACTGTAGTATATACGACCGCTGTTTCTAAACAATAAAACTATTCGTAAGCAAGGTGTGATTCAACCTATAATTCCAAAAGATATCAATTTCGACAAAGAACAATTATTCATCCTAGAGATTGTACTACAATCCAAAGTAAAAAATGAGTAAAGCCGATGTTGTTGAAGAACTGCAAAACCTGCAAGAAGAAATTTTCCGCGGCGTTGTGTTGTACTAAAAGGTTTAAATGATCTCTTTCAAGCTGATTTAGTGGAAATGATACCTTATGCTCATGTGAATAAAGGATTTCGATATATTTTAGTAATAATTAATGCCTTCTCTAAATATGTCTGGGCTTTCCCCATCAAACGCAAGAATGGTAAACTAGTTGCGGAGGTAATGGATAAACTGCTATCTGGATTGCAAAGATGCCTACGCATATACAAACTGATATGGGAACGGAGTTTTATAATGCAGAATTTAAAAAGTAATGAAAAATTCAATATCAATCATTACAGTAGTTATTCCACCTTGAAAAGTAGCATAGTCGAACGTGTCAATCGTACCCTTAAAGCAATAATGTGGAAAACATTCAGCATGCAAGGATCATATAAGTGGCTATCAATCTTGCCTCAAATTGTTACCGATTATAATTCAAGAAAGCATAGAACAACCGGATAAACCGGTAGATGTAACGGAAAAGAATGCTGCAGATATTTTGCAACATTTAAAATGTCAGAAAGTTCTTGACCGTAAAACACCTAAATTTAAAGTGGGGAACATGTACGCATTAGCAAACATAGAATATATTCTCTAAGGGTACACACCTAATTGGAGTTACGAAGTCTTTCGAATATCAACAGTTAAACGTTCAAGCCCACTCACCTACACATTACGTGATAGTCGAGATGAAGAGATTCAAGGTCGGTTCTATGAGCCCGAACTACAAAGTGTTAAACATCCAGACATTCATCTAGTTGAACGTGTCATCCGACGTCAAGGGAATAAAGCTCTCGTTAAGTGGTTGGGTTTTGATACTTCTCACAACTCATGGATTTCTACCAAAGACATTGTGTAATACGTTAATTAACCTTAATTATACACTGTAATATTAATATGCAATAAACAGATCTTTTTTACTTTTTTATTACTACTATCCTATACATATACATCACTACATACTACTAAAGCGTCTGACAAACACACACTCACGATGCTGTTTTTCGAGAATTGGTGAAATTATATTATCACAGCCGCCTATTCTTTTTTAAATCGTGCAGAATCTCTAGCTAATTGTTCCCATTCTCCTTTTCGCGCATGCCTGTAAGCCAACTCCCATACTACTATGTAGTGAACTACGTTTTGGACTCATTAATGCGCACCTTCTTCACTGGGTGAGTCGTCATCTGATGACTCAAAATTCGGTAAATATCTTTCTATTTCGTGTATAAATTGCTCCAATGATATTTCTTTAAGGTCTTCTATTAATCGCTTTATACAACAAATACACTCTATATCACCTACATGCGATGTTAAGTATTTTCACAAAGGCGTATTCCTCCCCATACTTATTAACTAGATTATTTAAATAGTCATCACTAAATCTACCCATTCCATACACTTTTTCATGATCAGCATCGAATTCTAATGATTGTAACTGGCATATTAGTCTTTGGACTGCACTAACACAATCTACAGCTTTAGGCCACGACTCCGCACTATAACACATCCACATATTGACTAACATCTAATACTATCCACTATTGACTACAAGCGCGTTACGCCCCCCCTTTGAGTTATAGGATTGGCAAGATCCATATCCATATATAGTTTCTCCTTGGCAAATACTTCCATTTCCAGAAGGCAGGCTATGTTGACCTCAAATACATCACGCAATGGACCTATAACTTGGTGAATGTTACATTCAGGAATTGTCGCTGTCGACTGTATTAGGTTTTATAAAACTCTGGAAAGTTCACAGTATCTGCCAACTCCAATCGGTAATATATTATCTTCAAAAGCTTCCATAACTGTTCTATAGACTCCCATCCTAAATAGAGATCAATTTCGTCACTATCACAGAGGCGTATAATTTTTTCTTGTTAATATTTTCGTACGAGACAGTCTTCGATCCCAGTTTGGTAGGTAGCCATGTTCCTTCAGGACTGTAGAAATAATTAGTAATCACCCTTGATTATCCATAAGTATACGCCATTCCTGCTTGTCAAACACCACTCCACCACTCTTCGTTCCACCTAGTTTTACGACTGGCTCAAATCCAAATTTGGGTGATAGACCGACACTAACAAACTTTGTTTTACTTTTATTTAAGAAATAATGCACATTATTAAGCAAAATATCGCAATATTTACTTGAACTTATAGCACCGAGAATCTTCGCCTTTTCTATGGCTTGACGTACGATGTTATCCATTATATACGATACTGACTTTACATACATTCCCTCTCTTTTATATATGACACTCTCCCCACTATGTACCCTCCTCAAGGCTACTTACGTGACCTTCACGATTATACCACACATTGCTTTAGCGGTCTTGTCGGTTACACCTTTTCAAGGTTTTCTTTTCGTTCCACTACTTCAAGGATTTCTAGGCATACTGATTCCCAAGGTTATTCCACTTTGCCACATTTCGTTTTTTCCAACTTTATATTCACCACATTTCCAAGGTCCCACATTTCCAAGGTCCCACATTTCCAAGGTTGTTCCACTTTGCCACAACAAGTTTACTACACAAGGTTACATACCCCCACTCAGTTTTATTCATATACTTAAAGGGAGGGGTTTTTACATATACCATAGTTACCGATCTTCACTATGTCAGTTACTCCAGTGCAAGACGATTGGAAGACTCCTGCAGTGTACCAACCACAAACCCTATTTCAACTTAGTACGCGACGGACATGTCAATTAATTCCGAACTGGGTAAATTTTGAAAAGGAAGGAATACTACCGGCTTCCATAACCAAAGTGCTACGAAATAATTATGAACTGGTTCAGTGGAATTCAGCGTGGTAATACCGAATTGAGCAAGGTAATACGCGAGCACTTTTCTGCAAGCCGTGTAACAGCATATGCCCACATTGTATCAATACATGTTCGATACCATCTGGTGGACTTCATGAATTTGTGTCACTGCTGTTTCGCTCGATTGAAACCAGGAGATTACCGCGTACTGGACCATCATATGCATATGGAGCGGTGGACTGCGCGATACTACCTGTCGTACGAATATTATTGGTGCTCGTCGTGTAGGGCGCCTCTCACACAGTTATACGATGGGTACGATGATGACTCATGTATACTGTGTGATGAGGTGTGCTACATAGCCGAGTAGTCTTTTTTTACTGTATCTATTTTTATTTATTGTACATATTGTACATATTGTATATCTGTTGTATATATGTTGTATATATTGTATAGAATACATTATTTACTGTCAGTATCATACTGTTTTCGCTGATGTTAACATGTGTGACCCAAACTTTTATTATCCTCAGTATTACAACTGTTTCGATAAACGCTTACTAACGTATCGAACATGGTCTGGAGTTCACTCACCCTCATCGCTTGCTGCAGCAGGATTCATTTCCACATCTTCAGACGATACGGTTGAATGTTTCATGTGTGGGGTTAGAATAAACCGATGGCAGCCAGATGTCAATCCGTTACAGGAACATCTACGATGGGCACCACATTGCACGTATGCTCAGCTCCTCGCACCACGTCCGCGCAGATGTACTGAAACGGAAGTGGAGAGGACCTTCTGCACTTGTACTAAATCAAAATGTTTTATTCCTAAAGAAAATCATATATCTGAGTAATAAATTAGTACATGTCTGTCTAAATCAATTAAATATATTAACATATCGTTTTTCTTTTATTTTGGTAAAAAGTGAGGTTGAGCAAAAATCATACAAGTGGCCAAAAAACATACAAGTGGGGTATAGAGTAGCAAGCAGGTGGCTAAGTATAAAGTAGGTCACACGGATGGCCTTGTAATTGTGAAACAGGAAAGCGTGGTCGGATAGCCTTGTAATAGTGGAACTGAAAAGCGGAGCTTGTGACCCTGGTTTTGTGGTAATGATATGTCGCACAGATAGCCTTGTAGTTGTGGAACAGGAAATCGGGGTTTGTGACCCTGGTTTTGTGGTAATGATATGTAAGTAGGTCACACATTGCGCTTTTTTGACCTTGGTACGGTGGGGACCTTGGTTTTGTGGCAACCTTGGAAATGTGGGACCTGGGAAATGTGGTGTGTTCTAGAAGTCTCCAACTCTACCTACTACAGCGCTTCCAGACACAACAATGTAAATTAATAATGTAAGTAAACAGTTATGAATTTTTATTACGTTCTCCTTGTTTCCTGACCGCTGGACCGATATGGCGAAAGTTACCAATAGCACATCCAAGACACTTTTTTGGTAATACACCTTTATCCAATATTTTCCATCCTAATACCTTATTTTAGTACAGGAGTCCCGACAATAGCGACATGAGTCTGTTGGATGCATTAAATACCTGATATTTTCCCATCACATACAAGTACTATCTATCATTGAAACCAAACAACAATCTATATACACTGAATGTTCCTTTCTACAATTTACCTCACAGTAGTTTAATACGCACCGTCCTCAGCATTAAAAATTCTTCTCCTGCCACTCGTTACCTTTTTTCGTCGTACTTGCAACATCCGGTCCCCTTCTTTAGCTATTGTAGTACCCCCATAAAATGGGGGTACTCCTTGAATGATTTTCTGGATAGTATCTCTGGTAATTAATGCCTGCCACATTCAATTTGGGGACTGCAGTACCAACAGAGATGGTATCCACTTTTCCTAAAATATCCCCACTTTGCCACTGTTCCGTATAAGGCACGCAAATCCAACCTTTCTTAGTTTCCAAGCTGCCTCTATAGTGGACCACATTATACGCACTGAATCACTTAGGTGGAACCATCACCTCAGTTCATCTTCCTCTTTTATCAACCTGTTTCGAAAAACGGGAGAACTTAATTTTTAACCTATTATCATTTGTAAATAATTCTTTTCACAAAGAGAATGTGGGATGCCCTAAAGTGCCACCTCTGAACACCCTAAAACTATTAGCTTTACGGAAAAAACGATAAAAGCCTTTTTACAGGTAATTCAACTTTGGATAAATTTAATTTATAAAAGATTTTCGTAGGATAATACACAAATCCTAAAAATGAGTTTCATTAATAAAATAGATAAAGCAGTGATTATATTGAATGAGCTGTTCTTTGTGACTACTTTGAAACTAGCTACATCTAACGCAAAATTTGTAAAAATGTAATTCCAAGTGGTATAATTATAAAAACACATCACGGTGTTACATAAAGTATAGTAACAAACCTACTGTGAATAATACATTATTTTAAGTTTCAATAAAATTAAATTAAGGCAAAGATAAGTAGGGCAATTTTTTTAAAATAAAATACAAATTAAAAAAAAGGGAAATACGGTATTGTAGCGCAGGAAACTGCGTATTGTACCTGAATTTACAAAAAGTTATTTAGTTTTAACCTAATTCTATACGTTGGGTAGACGAAAAACACAAGTTTACATGTAAAAATTTAGGCTTAGTTGGCCATCCGTTAATGCGACAATCTATAGGAGGCGATATAATTTGATACACGGTGCTTGGGCCCACAAACATTTTTGATTAATTTTTTTCTTGTAAAATTTACAGTGCAGGACCAACCTGGTTTTTTTAAATGGCACCCCTACCTTTTTGTCATTTTAAAACAAACATATTTTTAAAAACAATTATTAATTTTATTAAATACATAAATAATAAGTTTACCTCGAGTAGAATTTGAACCCACGATGTGTGCTTTGCTAGAGTACCGCGCTAACCAACTGCGCTATAAAGATACAAGCCCCAATCGATGTAAATTTTGTCTTTATGTATGTAGAACTGATGTAAACTCTAAATATAATGAGATCACAATCAAATTACGTACCCACGTTGTGGGTTCAAATCCTACTCGAGGAAAATTTTTTATTAATGCATTTAATAAAATTAATAATAATTACAAAATTAAATTACATATTTTACTATTGAACTTAGTCGTGCATAACAAAACTTACAATAATTAAATATATTTTCTCTTTTAAGTTACAAAATTTTGCAATTTTTGAAAAAAAATAAGCGCGAAAAAAGTTTATTACGACTCTACCAAACACTAAAATTTGGAAAAAGGATAATTTTTAAAAAAATAACAACTGTAGACTAAATATAAAAAAACAGTAATATTAAATTAAGTCTTCCAACTGAACTCCGTTGACTGCCAACCAATCACCTAATTGACACTTAAATTCTACTATAGTTGCTCTGTATAACACCTCTACAGGTACGCATTTCGGCAGTTATTCGCACCTTTAAGTCTTCCAAATTACGTGGTCTTTGTTTGAACACATTCTTTAAACGACCTCACAAGAAAAAATCTAAGGGCATGAAATCCTGTGATGTGGCAGGCCACTCGCTAGATCCTCTTCTGACGATCCGTCTGTTTCGAACAATATTTCTTAAGTACTCTTTAACCTGTACTGCAAAATGGGACATACATAAGTTTGAAGCCTGTATTCACTGAAGTTTATATGAATGAACTCCTGTCTTTTTTTTAATTATATACACGTAAGTATGGCTAATTTCTAAGCTTTCTGCTGCTTCCCTCGCTGAAACTTGTGGCGTTTCTTCAGTTACCAGAATGCCAACAGAACATTTAAAGCTGTTTCCTCACTTGTTGCCAATTTTGCTCTGTCAATTCTTTTCACGTCTTCAACGTTACAAGTTCTTCGAAATTTTTTAATTAGTTGAGATGTTTGGAAATGTAAATGTTCACCATTACCACACATAATAAAATACTTATCTTTTTTGGGTTTTTTAATGGCGTATTTTAAATTATACAATCTAAACGTTTCGATAACACTTACAGTTATCTTCGTCAGTAGTAATATTTGTTAAAAATTGTTAAAGATGTAGTAAACAATTTTGTCAAAGTTGAAAAATTAAAACTTTTTCAACTTTAACAAATTAAAATTTTTTCAACTTTGCCAAAATTGTTTAAAACATCTTTAACAATTTTAATAGATTTTACTACTGACAAAGATAGATGTAAGTGTTATCGAAACGTTTAGATTGTACAATTTAAAATACACCATTAAAAAAACCCAAAAAAGATAAGTATTTTATTTAATTGAGAAACTGTTTCTTGAGACACAGGAGTATCTGAGTAAATTCCGTTGACTACATGACAGACTTCGCTTTGAGTCCTCTTTCTATCTCCGTATCAGTAAATCATTAATATTTCAATACATTGTCTCTTACTCAAATGTCCTATGCCTTGAAAATTAATAATTTGCAACAATGTTGAACAAAACCTTTGTTATAAACCAACAATAATTATTTATTGTTAATTTGTATAAATTTAATTGACCAATTTTGGTGGCATTCTTTATCAGAAGTAATGGTAGTAGAAGGAGCACAGCTTTCCCCCACTACTTTTTTGTGGCGTCATATGCCATGCCCACAAGAGTGAGTGACAGTGTGAGCGGGGTGGGTATAGTCACGCACCCGGGGCCATTTTTTGGGCGTGGTTTGTCCCCCATTCTTGTTTTGTCGGCCATTTTCTCGGTCTTTTTGTAATTGCTATGGTGGGAAATTTGAAATAGTATTCTAGTAAGGGGATCCTCATACTATTTCATGAGACAGGTGTAGAACTATGTTAAAATTACCCCTTGATGGAAAAACAAAAAATTTGGAACAGTATTCTAATAAAGGTGCTCTCTGGGCGAGACATACCCTGATTGGTTGTGTGCCCCAGGCCTCGCGTTCTGATTGGAGGATCTAAGGGCAGGTGACCCCCCTGGTTTTTGATTGGTGACGATGGCCACTTTGTCTGTCATTTTTGTTTTTGCGACCATCTTTGTTTTGGAGGCCATCTTTGTTTTGGCAGCCATTTTTTTTTCGTCTGGCAAAAAATTTTATTATGAGGCATAATTAAAAAAGTGAAAGTAGTGGTGGATCAAGAGGACTAATTTTTGCTTATTGCTATGGCGGGAAATTTTTAAAGCGGCCATTTTTTGTTTTTAATAATATAATCAATTAATCAAACCAGTTAACCAAATCAATTAATCAAATAAGTCTATCAGACCAATCTCAACCAAATCATTCTCAATCAAATCAATCTTAATCAGATCAACCTCAATCAAATCAATCTCAATCAAATCAATGTCAATCAAATCAATCTCAATCAAATCAGTCTCAATCAAATAAATCTCAATCAAATCAAGGAAATCAATCAATCTCAAGCTAATCAATCAAGAAGCTGAGCTAACAGCTCTTCATAATCTTCGAGTAACGATTTTCCCACTGCATATACCTAACTCCTATGAGTGACCGCTTACTTTGTAAATAAGGCTAACGGACGTTCAGAGTTGGCACTCTCCGTAAACGCGAGGGCACCGGCGTGGGAAAACAGTCGATCATCAGCAAATAAATCTCAATCAACCAAATGAATTAATCAATACAGCTTACAAAAATCAATTTTCAATTCAAAAATACTGGCTTGGTTTAATTACAGATTGAAATTCTAAAATACCGACCTGATTTCAGCTACAGCTTGCAAAAACCAACGTTCAATTCAAAAATACAGGTTTGGTTTAATCAAGATAGGGACTGTCTTATCGGAAATACGTCTGTCAAAAAGGGCCTTACATCTATAGACAAGTCGTTATTCAAAATGGACTAATTCTTGGGGAAAATAAACAAGTTGACCTTCATTTCCAATCTTGATGATACACTTCATCTTTTAGATAACCTATGTTTCGAAAATTACTTGGATTTATAAACAAGCTTGAACGCACAAGCACACACAGCAGACAATACAGTTTTGCATTTATAAAAATTATTCCAATTGCATCGTTATGTCCAACACTTTTGATTACTGGTTTGGCAGTTGCTCAATTAACTAAAGTTCCATTAGGATTTTAGCTTTGTGAGATGATCAAAACGTTTAACATGTAAAACTCTAGCAAGATCATTTGGCTGGTTTGCTTTAGTTATCAATTCCTACAGCTTGATTCAACATCGGGTTCACCCTGCTGTTACCTTCGGGTCTATATGATCCGAAACCAAATTGTTGTTTAGATTAGTTTTTTTGTTTATTAATATCTAAACTTCGTAGCTAAAGACTTTCTTTCTAATCCATTGAAGAATGAGGTGGCTTGTTTTTCTTAATAATTTTTTTTCCTTATTTTTTTAAACATGATTCTTACATTGATGTTCCTCAAGTCATTATGACCCGAGGCTGTAATACATTAGTAGGACGTATAAATTTGTATTTCCAATTATTTTATATTGAAACTTGAGGATAGATAATATGCACATCATCACATGTTTGTTCAAATGTACCTCCAATGCGAGTTACTATAGCATTTTCGGCAGGTCTGTAGCCGCGTGTGCAAGTCGAAACAGCAACAGACTTGCAACTTGCAGCAGGTATAAATATCATATCGCAGTATGCAACCGACAGTTTTGTTTGTTACATTGCAGAGTAAAGTGCGGTTTGTTGTACGTACTACTAGTTCTTCTAAAGTGCTGAAATAACAATAATGGCATAAAGATATCTTAGTCGTGAGGACTTAGAAAAACTTATTGATAATTTGAGTGATGTTAGTGACGATGAAGCTTCTGAAGAGGAAGATCATATCAGTGAAGATAGTGATTATGAACAGTCAGGCGATGATTTTTTCGACGATGCTGGACGGACAAATCCTACGCAACTGATGCCACTTGCTCAATCGGTTTAATCTAAAGGTAATGCCATAACTTGGATGTTAGATCCATTTCCTCAATCAGGGCGTGCAACTAGTGCAAATATCATAAAAGTCTCTCCAAGTCCAACTAGATACAGCAATGCACGAGTCCAGGATGTAAAATCTATATTTCAGCTATTTTTCAAAAGTTCTCTGGAAAATAGAATTTTGAAAATGGCTAACATCGAAGGTCGTAGAGTGTACGATGACAAGTTGACTTTACGTTGCAGGCGTACATAGGTTTCTTACTGTTAGGAGGAGTTTACAGATAGCATGATTAATCTATCAGAAGTTTGTGGAATGCAAAAACAGACAGACCTCATGTTCGCGCAACAATGTAATTGAAACGATTTTATTATATATTACGCGTGGTATGGTTTGATAATAAAGAAGATCGTCAAGAAAGAAGGCTACGGGATAAGTTGGCTCCTATTAGAGAAATGGGCTGAAATACTACCAAAATTGAACAATTATGGGCAAAACGTAACTGTGGACGAGCAGTTGGTTGCATTTAGAGCTCGTTGTCCATTCAAGCAGTATATACCAAGCAAGTCAGCAAAATATGGCATCAAAATATGGACGCTTTGTGATAGTGCAAGTTCTCATGCTTTAGAAGTTCAAGTATATACGGGAAAACCACCTGGGGGAAAACCTGAGAAGGATCAGGGGCTGAGAGTAGTTTTAGACCTTACTTATGGACTAAGAGGTCAAAATGTAACTTGTGACAATTTCTTTACATCGTATAAATTAGGTCAAATGCTTCTCAAAATAAATCTTACTATGTTAGGGACTGTCAGGAAAACTGCCAGAGCTACCTATCATGGAAGTAAATAACGTTGTGCATAGTTCCAAATTTTATTTTACTAAAGATATCGCAGTTGTGTCGTATATTCCAAAAAATACAAGAAGATCATTCCAATTAGTACGTTTCATAACCAGAAACGAATAAGCGACAGAGAAGACAAAAAACCACAAATTATACCTGATTATAATTCTACCAAAGGAGCAGTTGATACATTAGATCAGCTAATCGGTGCATACACATGCAAACGAAAAACAAATCGATGGCCCAAATCTTATTTTACAACATTTTAGATACCAGTGTCTATAATGGTTTCGGCTTATGGCGCGAAATAAATCCAGACTGGAACAAAAATGTTTTGTTTAAATGTGATAACAAAACTAATATAACCTGCATTAAGTGTAAAAAATATTTCTAGAAAGAACACCTGACCTATTATTGTCCCGACTGTAAGATGTAGTGGATCATATCAATTATTAGACATTTTTTATTACGTTTTCTTTTTTTTTATTTAAATTTGGTTGAATTTATTGTAAGTTTCACGTTTCACATAAAAACATTGCATTAAAGAAATAAAGTTAATAAATGTATAAAAATCGTTGTTATTTCGGTCATTATGGCCCGAAGGAGCACAAGTGTATAGTCTTGTCGAGGAGAACAGCAGGGTTAATGATGATAAATCTCAATCAAATCAATGTCAATCAAATCAATATCAATCAAATCAATCTCAGTCAAATCAATCTCAATCAAATCAATCTCAATAGAATCAATCTCAATTAAATCAATCTGAATCAAATCAATCAATCAGATCAATCTCATTCAAATCAATCTCAATCAGATCAACCTCAATCAAATCAATCAACTAAATAAATCAAGCAATCAAATCAATCTGATCAATCTCAATCAACTAAATCAACCAATAAATCAGATCAATATCAATCAAATCAATCTCGTTCAATTTATACCATATACAATTTTAGGGTAGGTCAATTATGTACAACATTAAGTTAGATTAATATACTCAAAGTTTAGGTTAGGTCAATACACGTACAATATTAGGTTAGATTAGTCAATGCGCGGTAGTATAAAGATTTTTAATGTAAACCGAAATAAATATGAATGAAAATGTTCAAGCTGTATTATCGATATTTTCATAGAAGCGGGCGCCATTAAAATTTTTTTACGTTAACATGTATTTATGTCATACTGACCTACGGTTGTGAATCCTGGACATTGTGGTACAGCAAAATAAGAAAGATAGACCCTACGGAGATGATATGTTGGAGAAAGATGTTAAATGTGTCCTGGCAAGAACATCGCACTAATACTTTCGTATTAGACGAACTCAATATTAAAAAGAGACTCACAAGCATAATTGAACTTAGAATACTGAAATACATTATCCATACTATGGGAAGAGAACCAAATAATATGGAAAAACTCATCATTCAAGGCAGGGTAGAAGGAAAAAGGCCACGTGGACGCTCTCCAACAAGATGGATAGATCATATAACCCAATTGACTGGCAAGCCGATGCATATACTAGCTGAGGACGCACAAAACAGAGAAAAATGGAGGCAAGATATTAATGCGATCACGAAGACCATCACATTTCCTGTAGGGAATCAGGACTGAGAGGGAGAGTATTAATGTCTATGAATCCCTATCTGGTATGAAATTTTAAACGTCAGTCTGACATAGATTATTATTTCTGTTGCCTGTTTTCGCTATGAACGTATAAAAAAGAGGTTAGATAATTATCCTAAAAAAACTGAAATTGACATTATTTCATTTCTTTTAATTTAAGTTAGCATCTAGATGTCTATTAACCTCCGTCTGTCATGAAGTTTTAAACGTCTGTTTGACATAGATTATTGTTTTTGCGTTTACAATGTTGCCTATTTTTGTAAAGAACTTCTTATAAAAGAGGTTGCATAATTATCCTTAAAAACATGTTATTAAAATTATTTCATTTCTTTAAATTTCCATGTTGTAGGTTGGAAGGTCGTGTGGTGTTCCACACTAGATCATTTTATAGATTGCTTTGCGCAAGTATGCGTTTCTGAGGTAATCTCTAAGGTAGTTCTCTTTTATTATTCAAAATTGGAAAACAAAAGTGCACGTCGACGTGACAAATTGCAACACATCTTTTATTCATTGTGCTTTTTGGGTGCATTAAAATATGTGTCACAAAATGTATATTAACTATGCATTAAAAATGAAACGTTTATTTAATTTTGAAGCATTATGAGTAGATCATTTACATTGTGTCACTTCAACCATTTCTATTAAGTTCGACATGATACGAAACAGAATTCTTTTTGAAGTCCTTTGTGATCTCAGTGGAGATTTTAAATGCATAGTATTTTCATTGACATGCTCAGTTTCACGCAATATATAGCTAACTTTTGAATCATACATAATTTTAACAGTGTTTTACGACTGAAACTTTTTTAACAAAATTTTATCCAAGACAAAGGTCGTTAAACGCATTCTGGGCGTGATGAGACAATTGCAAAGAGAGAAGCTCCAGCTACCTTTAAAAGTTTATTTTTATACCCAGGAAATTTTGCAACATACTGATGTAACAATTTATCTTACGGAAATCATTTAGTATATTGTGCAGCATATATATTCAAATAAACTACTAGTTCCCCTTAGATTTTCAGACAATTTCCATAGCTTACAGAAATTAGACTTTATGGCCCTGTAAAGTTCAGATAAATAATTAAATGACCTTTTTCCAAATTTTAGGTAGAAAATTGAAAGATATTTTAGCTAAAAAAAGATCACATACATTATTCGCATTTTGTAGTCAGTCCTTTAGCACGTAAGTTAAGATTTAATTAGTTGAGGTGTAGTATAAAGCAAGCAGCTCTATATCATATACCTGTTGGTGGATTGAGTTCTGTCTGGGATCTATTGGATTAAAGTTTTTCTTAACAGGAGTGTTTGTTTCTCAATTTAAATTTAATTTGTGGAAATATAACAATTTAGGTTGAACGTGTAAATAACCAGTGCGAATAAGAAGATAAACTTTTGGTCACTAAAGTGTGAAAACTTGAAATGAAACGGTTAGCTAATTTTCAGTTTAGTTACACCGTTAGGCGTTAAGTAGTTTGAAATATTGAGTGGGGAATGGAGTTAAAAAATGTAAGTGAGATAAGGGTGTTTAAGAGTGTTAATCTTAAGTTCGTTTAATTGGAAAACAAATACAATTTTACATAGTAGGAAACGTATAGTCCCAAATTTAAACGGTGAGACTTCATACAGGAGATAATCGGAAGTAAATTAAATTTTTACGTTTCAGTGCATTAAAAATAGATTGATTTAGCTTAGTAAACATTCTGTGTTTTAAAAAAAACTTGATTAAATTTATATTCTTTACCCTTTCTTCGTGGAATTCCATATTTAAAAGCACTAATGTTTTAAACACTATATAATTCCACAATTTCCTTTATGTAATTATTTATTTCTCTACACGTTTCAATATAAGAAGTATCATTATTAAGTAGTTTTTCTAATAAATTAAGGCAAAACAGCAAACTTGATGTAAATTACAATTCTATATTTAAAATACCTGTTAAAGGTGTGTCTATGAGATCAACCTGTTCGATCATTAGAGGCACATTCTGTTTATGTTTATAAGTTTCGAATGCTTCCAAAACATATCATTACAGAATGTGCAGTTCAATTTATAAATAAATATGTGGTTAGTTGAATCTTTGGCATTAAATAAATATTTAAGAACATTGCTGTTAGTTTTGAAAGCTGCTTTGTACTTCTTATCTTTTGTAATATGTGAGCTACTTTGTAATGATCCTGAAAATCCTTGTCATAAATTTTCCTATCCTAGTAAATAATACCTATCAAAAATTATTTCCGGTTTCCTTCCACAACCTTATTAACATGGTTAGTAATTGGTATCAGTTGTACACTCCTTCCCACTCCATACAACCTTTCCCTATAAATACCAGACCACCTACCATCCAACTTGTAATTCATTTTCTAGTAAAATTCCTGATATTATAGGAACCCGAATTTCAAAAATTATCTAGATCGTGATTACGTACAATTTACCTGAGTCCCAACCAGAATTTTTACTACTTACCCCTCTAGTTCAAATTGCCTGATCATTTCTATCCCTGTTACTAGACTAAATCATTTTCTCAACACCAATTGTGATACAAACACTCTTGGGTGCAGTCTGTCTGGTGTTTACATTCCCTGAGAAGAGTACCTAAAGAGTCCCAGGACGAGTGCAACGGGCGTAATACCCTTAGATATTACTTTTGGTTTGTTTAACCCGCTTCAAAGAATAAGACTTGAGTTCTTTTAAATTTTTTATAATTTCAAGATTATTGAATAAAATTCAACATTGTTATTGTGAAACTTAAAATGATTATTTTTTATTACGTTTTATTAAAGCTGCATGAGTTCAATTTATAAAGATATCATTTACTAGTGAAATTTTACTTCACTTGCTATTTAATTTCAGTTTGAGTAAATGAATTTTAAGATTTACGTTTGTGAATTCCTGTCTTAATTGGGTATGGCGGCTAGCTCAAAGTTAAAATAAAGGAATGATCACTGTTATCATTAACCAAGGTTATGCTTATTTCGATTTATTTATTTATTTGGATTCCTATTGAGTTGACTTCTTTCTTTATTTATATATTCAATATTTTTTAATATTAATAATCTTTGGCAATAAAAGAAAATCAATTTAATTAAATTCCAGACCTGAACGAAAATTCATCAATGCGTTGTTTACAAACATATAAAAATCAAACCTATAATCTAGAATAACCTTCTTAAAACTAACGTATAACAATAAAATCCTTATCATAATTAGAGGGATTGTTCTTCGTTTAATTATAATGTTTAAATTTAAAGTTTAGAGGAAATTAAACACATGAACATTTTATTTATTTACACAATCAAAAGGTTCTTCCTTGTTATTTTCGTTGAAAGCTGATAAAGTAACCCGGCTCGCCTTTCTACCAATGTGAGACCACGTTTAGGTTGTTGGACTGCTCCTCCGATGATGTCACTAGGCGGCCAAACCGGAACCGCTTCCTTTGTTTTCTCTATCCTTTCTTACACCTTTGATATGGATGAGAGTGATATCAATTTTCCTTCCAACAATTCAACGACTTTTGTAAATTATTGCTTTAATTGTTTTAATTGTTTAATTTCGACGACAAACAGCTTGCGCTACAAATTGCAATGTCCTACCGTATTACTCAATGCGACTGTTTTTGATAGCTTATTTCACGCGACTGTTTTAAAAACTGCACGTTATTATTATGATAGCTTCATTTCCTTCTCCTGCAATGCATTTATGCACTTATAAATGCCTCGTATTTTAAATATTTTCAAATTGAATATATAGATAACTTATTGAAATAAACTCAAGCTTTTCATCTCAATATTAATTACATTAAGATACAAATAAACAATAACCATTTCTTTATCCAGAAAATTAATATATAACTATCTAATTTCGTATAATTTAGTGCGAACTTTAATTACTTTAAAGCTCACGTTGCACGAGACGCCTTTAGATTGACAACGATCACGCCACGAATACTTAATTACTTCTCAACTCCAATTATCCCATTACATTCCCTGAAAAGAGTACCTAAGTGTGTTTAAGAGACGTTGTCATTTTAACGGTGGTTATGCTCCGAATAATTAAGCACTTCGCGCACCATCAAACCTCCTTTAACGATCCTAAACACTAATACCTTCGACGGTGGTTACGACTCCGAACAGGCTGTTAAATTTAAAAATAAAATCAAACCATAGTCACGAATATTACAACCCACTTATATTCAACTTCTGCAATTACCTCTCTTCCCGAAACCACCCCTTTTACTCAACCTTTCCCACACTTACCCCCACCATTACCAAAAGTTACATTTACCTGACTCATTTATTTCGAAACTCTCTGTAATCCCCTTGTATATATTTATACCGAATGGACTTTACATCACCCAATTTATATTCATTTACATAGAAATTAATCCCTTTGCCTACATTAGGAACAATTTATTCAATAACCCCGATTCACTTTTATTTATAAATAACCAAAACTCCTTGTATATATTATACAAAATTATTCATTTGATTCATCTTCATTTACAAACACATTTAAATCATCCGTGCAGATTCCAATCCCATTTCATATTTTCGTTTACACAGGAGAAATAATTTTATTTAAATCAGCTGTTCGTTAAACTACCTTAACTCCTTTACTACTTGGTATATAATCCACCAGAAACAAACGAAGTACTCACCTGCACTGCATTCCTTAGAATCCTGTACATACACCGCACACAATTCACTACATATCTTCGGATGACTGTAATTAACACATTCATTTATAAAATAAATTATTGTGGTTACGCCGCACATGGTTTTAATTTTATACTTCTAGACCTCAGCAATAGAGGACAACTATAGCGAATCTGGCAGAAACCTAGCAGTGGCGTCCGGTAAATTAACATCCAACACCAAATACTAGAATAATTTTTATTTTACGCTTTATTTATTTGTTGAGTCAATTAGAATTAATTTTATTATTCCATTTTCCATAATTTCTTTGTTTGATATTATTTTAACCTGAATAAAACTGTTATAAACCAACAAATTTTAATTTCCAAGATAGGCCACTAAACATACACCACGGTAGTAAAAGTTGTGTACTCGCCCAGAGGGTCCAAAAGAGGGCAAAAGGATAAAAATTTACATTGTAAAGCTAAGGTGCAACACAACTTTTGCTGATATTTTCCAAGACATAAAATTGTCGTGTATTTATTTTCTGTCGGTTCTGTGTCGACTGGGTAAATGGGTTTTGATAGAAAATGAGTATTGGTTTTTAACGAAAGTGTCGATTATATTTGAAATGTCACCGTTGGCTTGTGCTAAATGGTTTTATAATAGATATTTCTATATTGAAGTTTGTTTGGTTTAATGGATATTGCAGTTATCTATATACGGCTAACTTATGTGTTTTATGGTGACATGCACCGTTTGCAATGGTAATACCTGAATGTGTAGAACTCAAACTTCTTCTTTGTATTAATCTTTATGTTCAAATCTAGAAAATTAATTGCCACATTTTGTGCTTTTTCTAGTGCAAATTTATGTTAGAATGTAAATTGTTAATTAAAAACGCATCAATGAACTCTGACGAACGATCAAAACATGTTAAAATATCATCAAGATACCAAAGCCAAAATACAATCTTATCAGAAACATTTAATTAAAAAATTTGGTGGGCGAAACCGTACTGGTCATAGATAAACAATGTTTTTGTAAATATATCTCGTTATCGAATGTCAAATAATTTTGATTGAGACAAAAAACAAATAATTAATTCCATTCTTGTAACTAACTCAATATTATTATTAAATAAAAAATTACTTAATAAACGCATACAGTCTTGAGGGGTATTTACAAAGCACACTGGTAACATCATAACTCACAAGTATATTATGTAGTAGTAATTTCATGTTTTGTAGTTTATTAATTAGTTCTAAAGAACACTTAATAGCGTGTTTTGATTTTGTACTATAAATAAATTCATACTCTAAATATCTCCTCAATAATGTATGCGTGTATTAAATCATTTTTTATTCAAAAATAATGTTGAATTGATTACAAGAATAGATTTAATTCAATTGTTTGATCTGTGTGTTAATGAAAACTAGTTCACATTCAATAATAAGGTTATAAAAAATAGTTTATCTATAGTGTAATGATCCTAAAAGTCTTCTAATTCATTGTTTCGTATCCTAGCAAATAAATACCTATCAAAGCTTATTTCCTATTTTCTTCCGTAACTGAATGTAGTATTGTTTAGAAATCAGTTGCCTACTCCTTTCCTTCTCCTAGCCAATTCCCTTATAAATACCCGCGCTCACATTTAACCAAATGTAATTCGATCTCGCTTGATCTCGAAGTACCTCTCCTGACTAGTAAGAATCCTGCGAATTACCCTCCTGTTATCAATTTAATTATAACGCACCCGATTTAATACCGCCTGACATTCCTAATTCTAGATATCCTAGTTCTAGTTTACCAAAGCATTTGTTTAATATCCCTTTGTAATTCCCTCACAAACACCTTCTTCTTCTTCTTGGCGTTCACACCACGAGGGATTGTAAATAGTTACCTAGTGACATTGTTTTACTGATGAAGGTTCACACCCCAAGAAGTAAAGCGATTTCACGAACACGTTTCCCCTTCCTAATTAGTTCATAAGAAGCAATCTCAAACATACCTATTCGGAGTACGTACCTCGAAGGACGTGTAAATATTGCTAATAGCGTTACTTTGTTAGCGGTGGTTTCGACCCCAATTGTGAAGTAATCCTATACCACGACCTATCCCTACATCCCCCCTAGCCAATGTCTGCCATCCGCCCCCTTTCATACCATCCATTTGGAGTTTGTACCAACGAAGGGTGGAAAGAAGACATTACTTAATTAAATAATCCTGTCTCCCCGAATAAAATATAAGCGACCACCAACACCACTTACATTTATGTGCACCAATTTCCATACACGACCCGAACGCCTCCACGACTTCCAGATACCTGGCAGCGTAAAAATAGCGTCATCAAGTACACTGTTATAGTTTCCGAACCAGTGCGATCGAGCCCGACAAGATCCAATCCCTAGGGGTTAACATTCAAAATTGGATACCAGAGCATTTTTTAATTTTGTTTTATTGGAATACTAGAATTACTTTTTGTTAATCCCGTTGTAGTCTCATTTATAGAATTTCTTAATTCTATTTTATTTATTATATACATGTGAATCGAAAATATCTAATAGATTTAATGACCTATCCTGTGTGAATTTCTTTCCCCAACCGACAACTCAACCTACACCGCTGTGGTGATAATAGAAAAAACTTCACTTGTAGATCAAAGAGCTAGTCAGACAAGGGCGATTACAACATATAATTGTACACTCAGTAAGGGTGTTACAATAGGCAGTCCAATTTCGCCCATTCTAGTTAATATCGTTATGGATAATTTAGAAGATCAAGTTTTTGAATTAAATGTTTGTCATAAGATTATGTTTTGGTTTCGCTATGTTGATGGTATTTTAGCATCTTTTGGTAGTTCATCAGATTTTATTGATGAATTCTTAATTAATATTAACAATTTACATCCTAACATAAAATTTACACTGAATGAAGAACAAAGTAGAGGCATTAATTTTCTAGTTTTAAACATAAAAATTAATTTACAGCACGTGTTTGAGTTCTGCATATTCAGAAACCCTGTACATACAGGCAGTACAATTGGCAAACGATTCTTATCACCATAAAACACATAACTTAGCTGCCTGTACATCATTAGTACATAGAGCAATGTGTGCACCGTCAAATCAAACAAATTTCAATACCGAAATATCAATTATAAAACAAATTGCACACGCAAACGGTTGCATTTCGAATATAATCGACACTTAAAAATCAAGAGTACAAATTTTCTATCAAAAGCATTTCGCAAGTTAACACAAAACCGACAGAAAAAATATCAGAAAATGTAGCCCACATATTACAATAGTACAAGACGTACAAAGTAGCTTTCAATACTGTTACCAATGTTCTTAAATGTTTATTTAATGCCAAAGATTCAATTAACGACATTCGATATTTAAAAATTTAACTGCGCATTCTCTGATTCCGTTTATATTGAACAAATAGTTAGGAACTTTGATATTAGATATAAAAAACACATTAGATATTACAGGTATAAACACACAGACAGATTAAATTATGTCAAACATTTAATATTAAATAACTACCTTATGACTTCACAAAGCACATTTAATATATTCACATTTTTGTAATAAGAAAGACAAATTAGATGTTTTGGAAACATTCGAAATTTATAAACATAAACCGAAAGTCCTATAATCAACGCACAGGTTAATCTTATAGCAGATATTTTAAATATACACATGTAGAATTATAATTTATATCAAGTTTGCTGCTTTACCTTAATGAATTGTTACCATAACTACTCGTTTGTTATTTTACTTATATATTTTCTCTATACAAAACGCAACATATTGTATTGAAACGCCTAGAGGAATAAATAACTAAGAGAAATTATGGAATTACATTGTATTTAAAACATTGGTGCTATTAAAAAACTAAATGCTTGATTTGGACTTTCGTGTATTATTATTGGGTCATATTTAAAATTAAAAGCGTTTTGTTTATAATTACTATTTGCTGTCAATCTGTTACTTACGCAAGGTATTTGTAATCGCTGGTAAGTGAAATCCAACGATTCTCAAGGACAAGATCTGAACTTAATGATAAGATGCCACTTGAATTTTTGTTAACCTGCTTTCCTTGATTACTGTTACTTATGTGTAAACACATACTGTAGGTAGCGGACCTAGAAAATTTTTATTATTGTGAAAAACGTTGGTCAAATCGGCATTGTTACAGCGATAGAAAAGATAATTAATGGATTTTTAAAATCGTGATGATACGTCGTTTTCGGAATATTTTATGTAATGTAGGAATATATGTAATTGATATTTGAGAAAAGGTTGAACAGAAAAAGGAAACATATATTAGGGTAGAGAAGGAGGTGTTCTGCCGAAACTGGCGTGACCAATTGTTGAAAATTTCTACATGCGCGCTCTTCATGTAAAAATGTCACTAGTTAGTAATTAATTACTAACGGTACACACTGCAATCAAACACGTCTTTGTTTGGTACTTGGAAACTCGAGACCTAAGAGTAGGGTTTGTTACGGACGTATGCATATTTTTAAAACTAAGATGCGCAATAATTAATATGAAACTGTTCCAACGTAAATTAATGTTTCTTGATTTTTTTATCACTTTTCAAAGACGGGGGTTGATTTTCGGGAGTAGACATGGTTAGTGGAATCCAGGGGGGAAGGGAGTTGCTGTTGCTGTTCCGGGCGCTTTGATTTGTTTTAATTAGACACTCCCATTGTAAACAGTTCGTCTTTAAAGTATATCGTGCGTGTACATTTTCTTTTTAATTAGCCAACACTAATTTGTCTTTTCTTTCGGGTGTTAGAGTAGTTACAAAACGTCGTGGCACTCGAGATGCGCGACGCGTTTTTCTACAATTTGAAAAACTTCAACGATGTTATAATATGGAAACTTCGGTAGTAAAAATGCCATACGACAAATGAATAAATTTAGTAATTATGGATTTTTTTAACGCTTGATATCGTAACTGAATACATGTTTATTGAATGATCATTTGTAACAATTTCAGTTTAGGTGTGTATTGGATTACCTATTTCATATTTGCATTAAAATAATTTTTTTTAGTTAGTAAACATAAACTAACCTGTTCAACATCAGCTGTTTTTATCAAGGATTTGCAAAAATGAAGTTCAACGTTTTATAAACTTTTAATTACACCTAACAGATAGACAGAAAATAAGAATAACTTCTGATAAGATTTTTGGTTGTTAATCGTAGCAATCATCGAATAGGTAAATTCTTAAAACTCATCGTTGATCGCAGGTCTAAATGTTTATATTTTTAAGAACCAACAACAGGAATCAGTCAATTAGCGTCATTACATTAAAATATGTGTCAGAAAGTGTTATTACAAATACGACAAATATTTAATTAAGTTTAATGTGCAGACTAGAAAATGTGAAAAATTATTTGTTCGATAATTGTTAGATTAAGTAATAATAGGTGTAAGTGTGTACTATAAAAACTTGAATGAAGCTTCACAATGTGATTATAATATTATAACTTGAAATACTTCTAATAGGAGGCCAGAACACAAAAGCGTTGAAATAACTACTACGTTTCCCAGCAGTTTGAAACTTAATTAGATCCTCCTTGTTTGATGGGAAAACATTTTTGTAGAAGTATTTCAAATTCTACTTCCAATATGTGAAGTAAATAAGAAATTGATAAAACACTTCAAAATGTAGTTTTATTATCATACAAAAATAAACAACTACAGAAGCTTAATTAGTTAGAATCACTGTTGCTGTCTTTACAGTAAACATTAGGTCTTCGATTTCATCAATAAAACCTTCTTTTTATAAATTTCTTGTTCAACCTTTTCTGTATGTTCGCACACAGCTTCTCATTCTTCATGGCCAATTGATTTAAATTTATTAGCCGCTAATTTCCATACATCTTCAAATTTAAACGTAATACTATTACTCCCTACATAATTTTTAACTTGAGCCCATATCTTTTCAATTGGATTTGACTCATGTTCAAAACGTTTACTTGGTAGCTTGGACACCAAATAAGGATGAAAGAATAAAAAGTGTCTTGAAAAAGACATATTTTGTATAAAACAGAAGGAATAAACTCAATCGGCAAAGTAGGAATACAACCTGAAGTAAATAAAGCGAATGATTACATTTATAAGTTGAACAGTAGCATATTTGTCGAATAATTTCGACGCGTTTGAATCATATGCGCATGGAGGGATGAGTGCCACGACATTTTGAAACTACTCTAGTTGTAATATGTTGACGATTTGTGTCTGTGATCAATTAATGGGATTCAAGTGTTAGTAGGTATTTTTATATACATTAAGGCTGACAGCAAATAATTCTACAGGCCTATATAAACTATTAAATGTCTAGCATTACCTTGCAAAGCTATCTTATTCGCACGCGGGTCCATTAAACTTAAATATGCTAAAATAATGGACAGTACAGAGCTCCATCACGCACGCACGCACTCACGCACGCACAACACGCACGCATGCACGCACGCACGCACGCACGCACGCTCAGGCGCACGCGCACGCGCACGCGCACGCACACGCGCACGGACGCGGACGCGCAAGCGCACGCGCAAGCGCGCACGCGCAGCGCGCACACGCACACGCACACGCACACGCACACGCACAGCACACGCACACGCACACGCACACGCACACGCACACGCACACGCACACGCACACGCACACGCACACGCACACGCACACGCACACGCACACGCACACGCACACGCACACGCACACGCACACGCACACGCACACGCACACGCACACGCACACGCACACGCACACGCACACGCACACACACACACACACAAAATTGTTTCATAGTAATGTGTTCGTTAACTGTTATAAAAGCCACATTAAAAAGACCGGAGAGTAATAATTACTTATATATAACATTGAGTTAAGTTAAATTAACATGTTTTTAAGAATACCAAACTGATATAATGGAAATAAGAGGCAAAAGGTTTTAATGGTTTTATTACAATACGCGAATTAACAATAACTACACGTTTAAAATCTACGTACCACACCAACTATTTGTAGAGCTGATCTTATGACGTCATCCTACAAGAGTAATAATACGTTTTAAAAATCTTTAACGACATTTTTGTTAACAATATCAGGTAAAAAACATATATATATATATATATATATATATATATATATGTAGTTGTAGGCAATATTGTGTTGACTAAAACCCATAATTGGAAACGCTGCTTGCTATGCCCGGTCCGTGGAGTTATGTTTAATTAGCTTTTTGACAGATGTATTTATGATAAGGTCAGGCTTGCATGTAAAATAATATAGAGGTGAAACTAGCTAGCTAACGTGTTTTGATGCTACACGCATCACAGTATTGAAGGTTCTGTTGGTGTATTAGAAAACGTACTGCAGTCTCGAAACAGAATGCAGATAAAAGTGAAGACGATGAGGCGAATGTATCTCAAAATCTCGTTGATAGTGATGCTCTCTATGAAATTTCAAATAAATTAGATTAGATTACGTCACTCTTATTTCAGAAATTTTAAATCGTTTAGTTAACATTGCTATTAATCTCAACTGGTAAAAATCTATATAACGTGAAGTACATATATGTGTGTGTGTGTGTGTGTGTGTGTGTGTGTGTGTGTGTTAGCAAAATTTTTAAAATATTTGTAAGTGTTTTGAAAGTAAATTTTATAAGTACAACACAATTGCTAAATACGAGTAGCAGTAATCAGGTTTTGTGTATTACTTTCTAAATTAGTTAATGATCGTAAGGTAATAGCCAGTTTATATCCAACCATTCACAAATTGTGTTTAGTGAGATTACATGTGGACACGTTGTATAAAAATAATTCAGTTCAACATATGTAAAACTTATATATATATATATATATATATATATATATATATATATATATATATATATATATATATATATATATATATATATATATATATATATATATATATATATATATATATATATATATGTTTTTACCTGATATTGCTAACAAAAATGTCGATAAAGATATTTAAAATGTATTATTACTCTTATAGGATGACGTCATAAGATCAGCTCTACAAATATTTGGTACGTATTCGTAGATTTTAAACTTGTAGTTATTGTTAATTCGCGTATAATAATAAAACCATTAAAACCTTTTGCCTTTTATTTCCATTATATCAGTTTGGTATTCTTAAAAACATGTTAATTTAATTTGACTCTGTTACATATTAGTAATTATTACTTTCCGGTCTTTTTAATGTGGTTTTTATAACAGTTAACGAACACCGTACAATGAAACAATTTTGTGTGTGTATGTAATTGAACATGCAAATAAATCAGACATAATTTTCCAAATGTATAGGTGGTGCCTGTTTAGACAAAGAGAATCTGCCTATACAAAAAGTAGCATTGCATTAGGGTAGAAATTATGCATTATTTCACGTCATATTTAATTTAGACTTTAATGTACTCAGTTTTGAACTGTAATCTGGTTTCCGCAAACTGTAAGACATAATTTCGGTTGATTGATTGAGACTGATCTGGTGATCGAGCATGATTTGTTTGAGATTGATTGATTAATTAATTGATTTGTTTGTGTGTGTGAGAAAGAGCCTAAATTAAAATAACCCTAAGACCAACCCCAAGTCCAAGACCAACCCCTACATCTGCCCCTCACGTGAGCAAGTACAAAGAATTGCTGTCAAAAAGGCTCTAATTAGGGTTGAAAATTCCATCAAGGGGTTGACCCTCGAAAAGAAACCATAGGGGTAGAAAATACCAGCTCACACGTGGTCGGATATAAAATAGGGGTGAAGAACCATGTCCTATACGTTGGCGAGTAAAAAACAAAACATAATTAGGGATGAAAAGGGCCTTCGAAAAGAAACCATAGGTTGGAAAATACGATCTCACTCGTAGGCGGCCATAATTAGGGGTGAACCTCCGAAAAGAAACCATAGGGGTGAAAAACGCGTCCCCACGTGGGTATATAAAATAGTAAAAGTGAGCGTGGCTTGTGACGTAAAAAGTGGAGGATGGTGCCCCAGTACTACTGATATATCTACAAATGATCCAAAAAGCGAAAGACTTTACTTTGAACCTAGCTTGGAATTATGAATAAAGAGACGACACCGGTTGTAGCTAAAAGTTACCTAAAAGTTGAGAAGTAGGTATCCACATTATAATTGGAATGAATTTGTATTTTATTTTTTTCATGCGATCTATAGTTTAATTAGGGTTACTTACTTACCTTATGTTATACTTACTTATTATCGTTCTTCCAAGTATCGAATTCAAAAATTGCTCAAAATGTCGCCTTAAGTTGAAACTGAAATTTTTCTGAAAACATTGTAAAACATGTAACCAAATCTTACTTGCTTATATAATCATACAATAAATGCAGAATGCGTAATATTATTTAATCAGCATAGAATCGTTAAGTAAAGTTACATTTTTTAGTTTTGAAGGCCAAGTTAACCAAAATTATACATTTCACCTACGTGTAATAAATTTGAAATTTTTCTGAAAAATACGTACACAAATTTTATTCGCTTAAACAATCACTTAATAAATGTAGGTATGTATGGTTAAATTGTTTCCACTCCTTACGCGTACTAAGCTTTATTCAAGTTTGAACTTAAACCATCACTTAATGAGAGTGGAATAGTTATGCCGAGTTGGTCAAAACTGCACATTTCCACTCTTACATGTACTACACTCAATAGCGAGAAATTTGACTTAGTTTGAAATTGTTTTCTGAAGAAATGAGATACGTACCCATATTTTTTGTTTGGAGTTTGAAACTTTTTTCTGTAAAAATAAAAAATAACAATACGCTGTTTAATTTTTAGGGCCAAGTTGGTCCAAATTGCTCATTTCTACCTTTAATCTACTTCCAATATGTAAGTAAATAAGAAATTGATAAAACACTTCAAAATTTTTTATTATCATACAAAATAAACAACTACAGAAGCTTAATTAGTTAGAATCACTGTTGCTGTCTTTACAGTAAACATTAGGTCTTCGATTTCATCAATAAAACCTTCTTTTTATAAATTTCTTGTTCAACCTTTTCTGTATGTTCGCACACAGCTTCTCATTCTTCATGGCCAATTGATTTAAATTTATTAGCCGCTAATTTCCATACATCTTCAAATTTAAACGTAATACTATTACTCCCTACATAATTTTTAACTTGAGCCCATATCTTTTCAATTGGATTTGACTCATGTTCAAAACGTTTACTTGGTAGCTTGGACACCAAATAAGGATGAAAGAATAAAAGTGTCTTGAAAAAGACATATTTTGTATAAAACAGAAGGAATAAACTCAATCGGCAAAGTAGGAATACAACCTGAAGTAAATAAAGCGAATGATTACATTTATAAGTTGAACAGTAGCATATTTGTCGAATAATTTCGACGCGTTTGAATCATATGCGCATGGAGGGATGAGTGCCACGACATTTTGAAACTACTCTAGTTGTAATATGTTGACGATTTGTGTCTGTGATCAATTAATGGGATTCAAGTGTTAGTAGGTATTTTTATATACATTAAGGCTGACAGCAAATAATTCTACAGGCCTATATAAACTATTAAATGTCTAGCATTACCTTGCAAAGCTATCTTATTCGCACGCGGGTCCATTAAACTTAAATATGCTAAAATAATGGACAGTACAGACCACGCACCACGCACGCACGCACTCACGCACGCACAACACGCACGCATGCACGCACGCACGCACGCACGCACGCTCAGGCGCACGCGCACGCGCACGCGCACGCACACGCGCACGGACGCGGACGCGCAAGCGCACGCGCAAGCGCAAGCGCAAGCGCACGCGCACGCGCGCGCACACGCACACGCACACGCACACGCACACGCACACGCACACGCACACGCACACGCACACGCACACGCACACGCACACGCACACGCACACGCACACGCACACGCACACGCACACGCACACGCACACGCACACGCACACGCACACGCACACGCACACGCACACGCACACGCACACGCACACGCACACGCACACGCACACGCACACGCACACGCACACACACACACACACACAAATTGTTTCATAGTAATGTGTTCGTTAACTGTTATAAAAGCCACATTAAAAAGACCGGAGAGTAATAATTACTTATATATAACATTGAGTTAAGTTAAATTAACATGTTTTTAAGAATACCAAACTGATATAATGGAAATAAGAGGCAAAAGGTTTTAATGGTTTTACAATACGCGAATTAACAATAACTACACGTTTAAAATCTACGTACCACACCAACTATTTGTAGAGCTGATCTTATGACGTCATCCTACAAGAGTAATAATACGTTTTAAAAATCTTTAACGACATTTTTGTTAACAATATCAGGTAAATATATATATATATATATATATATATATATATATATATATATATATATATATATATATATATATATATGTAGTTGTAGGCAATATTGTGTTGACTAAAACCCATAATTGGAAACGCTGCTTGCTATGCCCGGTCCGTGGAGTTATGTTTAATTAGCTTTTTGACAGATGTATTTATGATAAGGTCAGGCTTGCATGTAAAATAATATAGAGGTGAAACTAGCTAGCTAACGTGTTTTGATGCTACACGCATCACAGTATTGAAGGTTCTGTTGGTGTATTAGAAAACGTACTGCAGTCTCGAAACAGAATGCAGATAAAAGTGAAGACGATGAGGCGAATGTATCTCAAAATCTCGTTGATAGTGATGCTCTCTATGAAATTTCAAATAAATTAGATTAGATTACGTCACTCTTATTTCAGAAATTTTAAATCGTTTAGTTAACATTGCTATTAATCTCAACTGGTAAAAATCTATATAACGTGAAGTACATATAGTGTGTGTGTGTGTGTGTGTGTGTGTGTGTGTGTAGCAAAATTTTAAAATATTTGTAAGTGTTTTGAAAGTAAATTTTATAAGTACAACACAATTGCTAAATACGAGTAGCAGTAATCAGGTTTTGTGTATTACTTTCTAAATTAGTTAATGATCGTAAGGTAATAGCCAGTTTATATCCAACCATTCACAAATTGTGTTTAGTGAGATTACATGTGGACACGTTGTATAAAATATTCAGTTCAACATAGTTATATATATATATATATATATATATATATATATATATATATATATATATATATATATATATATATATATATATATATATATATATATATATATATATATATATATATATATATGTTTTTACCTGATATTGCTAACAAAATGTCGATAAAGATATTTAAAATGTATTATTACTCTTATAGGATGACGTCATAAGATCAGCTCTACAAATATTTGGTACGTATTCGTAGATTTTAAACTTGTAGTTATTGTTAATTCGCGTATAATAATAAACCATTAAAACCTTTTGCCTTTTATTTCCATTATATCAGTTTGGTATTCTTAAAAACATGTTAATTTAATTTGACTCTGTTACATATTAGTAATTATTACTTTCCGGTCTTTTTAATGTGGTTTTTATAACAGTTAACGAACACCGTACAATGAAACAATTTTGTGTGTGTATGTAATTGAACATGCAAATAAATCAGACATAATTTTCCAAATGTATAGGTGGTGCCTGTTTAGACAAAGAGAATCTGCCTATACAAAAAGTAGCATTGCATTAGGGTAGAAATTATGCATTATTTCACGTCATATTTAATTTAGACTTTAATGTACTCAGTTTTGAACTGTAATCTGGTTTCCGCAAACTGTAAGACATAATTTCGGTTGATTGATTGAGACTGATCTGGTGATCGAGCATGATTTGTTTGAGATTGATTGATTAATTAATTGATTTGTTTGTGTGTGTGAGAAAGAGCCTAAATTAAAATAACCCTAAGACCAACCCCAAGTCCAAGACCAAGACCAACCTACATCTGCCCCTCACGTGAGCAAGTACAAAGAATTGCTGTCAAAAAGGCTCTAATTAGGGTTGAAAATTCCATCAAGGGGTTGACCCTCGAAAAGAAACCATAGGGGTAGAAAATACCAGCTCACACGTGGTCGGATATAAAATAGGGGTGAAGAACCATGTCCTATACGTTGGCGAGTAAAAAACAAAACATAATTAGGGATGAAAAGGGCCTTCGAAAAGAAACCATAGGTTGGAAAATACGATCTCACTCGTAGGCGGCCATAATTAGGGGGTGAACCTCCGAAAAGAAACCATAGGGGTGAAAAAACGCGTCCCCCACGTGGGTATATAAAATAGTAAAAGTGAGCGTGGCTTGTGACGTAAAAAAAGTGGAGGGGATGGTGCCCCAGTACTACTGATATATCTACAAATGATCCAAAAAGCGAAAGACTTTACTTTGAACCTAGCTTGGAATTATGAATAAAGAGACGACACCGGTTGTAGCTAAAAGTTACCTAAAAGTTGAGAAGTAGGTATCCACATTATAATTGGAATGAATTTGTATTTTATTTTTTTCATGCGATCTATAGTTTAATTAGGGTTACTTACTTACCTTATGTTATACTTACTTATTATCGTTCTTCCAAGTATCGAATTCAAAAATTGCTCAAAATGTCGCCTTAAGTTGAAACTGAAATTTTTCTGAAAACATTGTAAAACATGTAACCAAATCTTACTTGCTTATATAATCATACAATAAATGCAGAATGCGTAATATTATTTAATCAGCATAGAATCGTTAAGTAAAGTTACATTTTTTAGTTTTGAAGGCCAAGTTAACCAAAATTATACATTTCCCCACCTACGTGTAATAAATTTGAAATTTTTTCTGAAAAAATACGTACACAAATTTTATTCGCTTAAACAATCACTTAATAAATGTAGGTATGTATGGTTAAATTGTTTCCACTCCTTACGCGTACTAAGCTTTATTCAAGTTTGAACTTAAACCATCACTTAATGAGAGTGGAATAGTTATGCCGAGTTGGTCAAAACTGCACATTTCCACTCTTACATGTACTACACTCAATAGCGAGAAATTTGACTTAGTTTGAAATTGTTTTCTGAAGAAATGAGATACGTACCCATATTTTTTGTTTGGAGTTTGAAACTTTTTTCTGTAAAAATAAAAAATAACAATACGCTGTTTAATTTTTAGGGCCAAGTTGGTCCAAATTGCTCATTTCTACCTTTAATCTACTTAATGTTATTACATGCATAAAAGCACGGTCGTGGCAAAAGTAAAAGGTGTGCAGTAACAGTTAGAAAGAATCAGGCGCGAAGCTCAAGCGGCCGGTTAGGCACTTGGATGCGTGGGCGTATGGTTTGCGTAGGTACACAGAGAAACTAAAAGGGCAGCACTTGATTTATGTTTATATCGCCCTTAGATCAAGAAAGAGCTACGACACAGTAAGAGAGACGCTACAGTTAAAAAATACGGTTGGACACAGTCAAAGAAGGGAATAGGTTCGCTTAGGATATCGCTCCTAAACCGCAGTAGTAAAGAAAACAATTATTAGTATAGTAACACAAATCTGTTTAATCGTTGTAGATATAATTGGTATTGATAATAATAAACCCTAAAACTTAAATCTATTACAAATGGTTAACATAAACTCGCCGAAGGTATACTAGTGTGAATATTCCAACGTAGTAAATAAACATTCGAATAACGGGTGTCGTAAATCGAGATAGCTATTGTTTAGCAGAACAACCCGAAAATATTTAGTTTCCCCCAAAAATTTGAAAAAAAAATGTGTGATTAGTACCACACTTACCTTTACCTAGTGCTTCAACTAAATAAAATAAGGAAAGCAAAATTTGATTGAATCACAAATACAGTATAACGAAACGACGCTTTCTATGTACTGTGAAACATCCAGCGTTGAACCTAGAAACAAAATACATAACCCAAAATAAATGCAAATTAAAAGAATGAAACCTTAGTCATAGGAAGAGCTCTCCTTACGTCGGTTTTAAATCAACAGAATCATAACGGGACTTACATATAAATAACCAACAATTCTCAGCCAGATGTCTAGCATTGCATAAAGAGGTTTAAATCTGAAAATAATTCATGAGCAATGCACAAAATAGAATAAGATAAAGGAAAATTTGCAAGCAACGCACATAAAAATGATAGTATGCTACTATTGTTAACCACAAAACTACAAGCATTTTCTTTAATGTTCACAAACTCTAAAGCTTTACCCAGCAAACAAAAAAATGTAAGAAAATTCCAGCTGAATGCTAAAAGATTCACATTCATGAATTACTAATAGTTCCCTTATTTATGATAATGTCTGTTAGAATGTAACAAATGAAAGATTACAAATCGTAAATTCAACAATTTAATTTTTAACAGTATTGACTCATTATTTGATTCACCCAGTATAAAGCGTTTTAATTTACAAGCACACCAGTCTTTGGTTAGAATGCGGGTCTCCCAATATAATGAACTTATCTTAAATACAGGAGCAACTTCACAGTGATCAGATGTAACTGACTACAGCTTTGTCTAATTTCCAGGTATGGGGAACACACTAATAAGAAATCGTGTTAGGTTTATAGCCGTAATTCCTTTTATAACAAACCACATATAAAGTAGGTCTAATTTGCACTAGAAACAATTGTCTATCGATCCAGAGTAATTAAACGTTTAAGAGACTCACCAATCAATCGATGGGGAAAGCAGTGTTCGAGTGTCTTACGTGACTTAAACTTAATGTTCTTTTAGCGTAATCGGATGTTCCTATCCAGGTGTAAAGGAGTTCATATAACGGTGGGATAATCCGTTATAGCATTGATTGAACTGAAGAGCGACGAAAGGACAACAATCACAATCAGGGAAAGAAACCATTTTGTTTTAGCTTTCGCGTTACATACTAAATTGTTATTTTAATTTATGTAGAATTAGAACACATGTATTTTATTAATATAAAGGTTTAGTCAGAGGTGATACATATTTAAAGAAAGAAACAATTTGACTCGCCTCTTGATCCAATGAAAACGGTTGTTAAGAATTTTTTTTTAAATCCGTCGAAACGATTACTACAAATATGCAGTATTAAATTTAAATGTGAAAAAGAATGTAAAACCAGTATCCACTGTATATAATTTCCATGCAATCTTAATTTTATAGACGTTACCGAAAAATCTTCCCCATCTCAAATTCCTTCCAACGCAAAATTTTCGTTGTTCTTGAAATGGCGTTCGTTACTTACACCAGAAACTAGAAAAGAAGAACTCACATGTTTCTTTTTATCAAATAACAAAATTCGGCCGTATCACGATTTGAATTAATTAGAAATTGAACGCAAATAGATGCACTGTTGCCACGTTGTCTAATAAAACTTGAAAATAGATACTCCTATTGTTCCTACACTGGATGTAAAGTGTGTTGCCTAACAACAGGCATAAGAATCTCAAAAATCGTACTAACAAAGTTCCGTTTCTCAAATTACACGTTACAGTGTATATAGACACGTTAAATTAATTTAATTTCACTTACTGCTTTTGTTAAAGAAAGCACTACATGTGTTTATTTACTTATGTGAAAGTTTAAATTCAATAAATGTGTCCATGTTCATGAAAACGTACTTTTGTATATGTATTGCTGAAAAGTTATTGCTAACTTCACAGCAAATATGTAAAAGCTATTGTTAGAACACCGGTTACCTTTCTTAGTGGTATAGGTGTTAGCACACTAGATCCACATGTATCAATTTGGATTTTAGCATTACAACTGTATAAACTCTCAAATACACCTGCTAATTGCAAAACGATCACTTCATTACAATTTGTTACGTATGCTAAACAGTGTATTTTTACTTTGAAATAGATAAATAAACACAAAAATCAAAACAGAATTAATTTGCCTCTACACGGTAGTTTTAGCTTTGGCTTCTTTGAAAATAACGCTTTTAGCATCTTTCAAAGGAGTTTGTTAGTATACAATGCTTTGTAAAATTACAAAATTTCATTAAACGTATCTTATCTTACAAGTCTGTTTAACTATTTTATCGTACACATTCCAGCATGTTTACATTCTTTTATATTCTAGAGAAAATTAACGCATAAATTAAATGTGGTATGTCCTTATTTAAGTTATCCTAGTAATTTTAAGATCCATCCTGATTTAAACATATTTACAAATGTAATATTCAGTATTTTAGCGTAGAATTTGGAGGACTTTAAAATCAAAACCAAATAAAAATTCATTACAAGCAAACCGAGGCATATTAATGATACAACATTGACATAAAGAATACAATTACCCGAAGAAATAATTGTAGTTGACTAGTTACATTTTGGGCAAGATATTAAGTAAAAATGATAAAGATAATAAAGTGAAAGGAGCATTGGTCCACACAACTAATCATATGTATTGTAGCGTCCCCCAGGTACTCTATCTTGAAAAGTGTAATTTGAACTGATTCGAAATAATGCAAATCTATAAACAAAGCAATCGCTAAGTGATTTATCTTGACTTTACAGACAATAATGTTACTATTACTCAAATTAATTGCTTTCCTGCCAATAATAAACGATTAGAATTTATTTACAAGTCTGATATTTAAGTACTCGTAAACCTCAAATCTGATCAAACGAAGTGGCCGCCTAGTGGTAGGTACGCTGTGCTATTTGAATTAGATAGGCTGGATGAGGTAAGTGTTGCATCATGTGGGAGCAAGTAAAGAAAATGAAACTAAATTAACGAGCTTTACGCAATGGTGGTTCTGCCAGTTAATACACTCTGGTGGGAAAGAACAACCAATAAAACCCACTTTATTCATAAATAACTAATGGCACAAGTACATTATTAAATCAAGTAACACAAAAAAACAATGGAAGGGTGAAATATATAACAAAACTCCATTAGATCAAGTTAAAGTGCGTACAAAATAATAGCATTAAAAGAAAAATATATAAATAAGTTTAATTACACATAAACACAATAAAATAAAAAAACTCTGTAGTCACACCCACAATCGTGTTACCAAACATGAGACCCTTTAAAATTAGTCATGCCGGTCTTTAAGTAAATATGCACATAAAACAATAAATCAATTACTGTACATATAAAATACAATAACTGTAAACTTGAGCAGGTGATAATAAGGTGAAAGCAAGGACAAAAGTATATAGACAAGGAATTTACACATACACAATTATTTAGTGACTACTAAAGCACAAAATACATACGAAAAATTCCAATCAATTGCATATAAAGAGAAATTAGTTAGCAGACAAACAGACACGATACAAAACTCATTAAAACAAAGACTTACAAGGGTAAGTTATAAATAGATCATAACATCGTGACCGGTATACACATTTGAGTACGTTAGAAAAATACAGTTCTCAGGTTACACATTCATCTATACAAAAATAACACAATAAAAATAAAATTCTAGGTGCTTAATGGTTCTTTGGACCCGTGAGTGCGTACCCACACGGAAATTGCCTTTTACAATTAATAACCCGACCCGTTCACCAACCCACCTCTACACAAATAGAAATATAAACAACAAACGACAATGCTAATTCACACAAATACAATAGTGTGGGAGCCCTGTACTGTATTATTTTGGCAGATTTCAGCTTAATGAGCCCGCGTGCGAATAAGATACCTTTGCAAGGCAACGCTAGATCTTTAATAGGTTATATAGGCCTGTACAATTATTTGCTGTCAGCCTTAATTCATATAAAAATACCTACTTACACTTCCTTTAATTGATCACAGACACAAATCGTCAACATACGCGGTTTAGCTTCAAAAAGGGTGACTATTATTTACAGATTTATAGATTAATATTTGAAAAACACATTACAACTAGAGTAGTTTGTATTCATACTTTGCCTGTTGAGTTTATTCCTTCTGTTTTATACAAAATATGTCTTTATCAAGATACTTTTTATTATTTTATCATTATTTGTTGTCCAAACTGCCAAGTAAACATTTTGAATATGAGTTAAATCCATTTGAAAGGATATGGGCTCAAGTAAAAAATTATGTAGGGAGTAATAGTATTACGTTTAAATTTGAAGATGTGTGGAAATTAGCAGCTAATAAATTTGAATCAATTGGTCGTGAAGAATGAGAAGCTGTGTGCAAACATATAGAAAAGGTTGAACAAGAATATTTAGGAAAAGAAGGCTTTATTGATGAAGTCGAAGAGCTAATTTTTACTGTAAAGGCAGCAACAGTGAATTAGATTCTAACTAATTAAACTACTGTAGTTGTTTATTTTTGTATGTTAATAAAATTACATTTTAAAGTGTTTTATCAATTTCTGATTTACTTCACATATTGGTATTAGATAAAAGTACAAAACGACTGTACCTGCTGAATTTTTATTCAGAAGGAATAGTGAGGGAAAATGTCACTACTTGGTTTAATCAAAGGGCAAGCGTGGTTTTGTATGTTCTGAAAAGAAATAGCAGTGCAGTAGTTTTATCGACACCACAACGTTGTGCATAGGAAACCTGAAGTAACCGTGTATTATAACAGCAGCAAGGGAGGAGTTGACACGGTGAATCAACTGCGCATAGGTGTATCTGTATTGCGGTTTTTATGAATTTGTTGTATGTTTCTGGGATAGCGGCGTATGTAACTTAGACAAATTTGTTACCATTGTAGAACCAATCACAACGCTTGGGCTTTGCTCTACACCAGGAGAACAGGATCGGCAGATTTAGGAAAGGTGACAAAGCGTTGCATGGATAAGTTTACATCACAAGAACCACTAGCTAAGAAGAAGCATAACACAGTTGCCATAAATAACCCTGTTTTATGTACCCGAGAAGTACAGACAGAAAGCAGAAACAAATCTGCATTATATGCGGTCGCAGTGTGTGCAATGAACACTCGAAAATAATCTGTAGCATATGTCAACAATTAAACATACAGTTGTACAAATAAATCTGCTAATGGCTACAATAATCACTTGTACATATTTTATTTACAAAATAGACTCCACATATTTGTCTTATTGTAAAAAACAAAATTAACTCAGTACGCGATCAACTAATCAATAAATACGGCAACAATGTACAGGGGTCCAACGAACCCCGCGTGCGCGGTTGCATTACAATCTCGCCCTGTCCGTACTTGGGTTAAAAAGCATCAAATAATAGTAGCTGATAAACCTCTCATTACAATTGGCTCCTTGTTTTCTTCACCGAAGGATCTTCTCTTGCTTGCCAACATTGTATACGCTATAAATTCCACAAAACGCTCAAGTACTTACAACGGTCGAATGTCTCAATTTCTGAAAAGTAGGATTTCTGGTCACAAATCTGATATAGAGTATAAAAGGTTGGGTTGTCAGTTGGCAGCTCCTTCCATTGAGAATAATCATCCTTTCAATTTCGATAATCCAAAAATATTAGTTAAAGTGAGAAATCTTACAAAACGATGTTTCTCAACGAGATGTGTCAAATAAACAATTTCATCTCATATTAATTAGTTGGTTATTTAGAATATCTAAGTCTTAAATCACAATTTTTCGTAAGTATTAGTACTTTTCTACTTGTTAACATATTTGACCTCCCAATAATTTTAGTTGATTCAGATAAAGAAATAAAACATTTCTAAATACGGAATTAAAATAATAAAACAGTTCCGTTCTCAAATCCTGGGTATAGGGTATACTTCACCTGATATTATATTTCTACAAACTGGATCATATTACTTCTTGTTGCTCTAATTTATAGAAAATAATTATAAATATTTAAATGTAGATAAATAATGAGTGTGCACCATAACAATTGAATGGAAATTATTTGTAATAAACGTATCTTTGACGTTGTTTTGATAGGTAGTGTTGGTTTTGCAATAATAAAGCTAGTGGATTACGGCCGATTTGTGGTAAAAGTAAACTCAGTATAGTTCACATTGTTAAAATCCATTTACCGATGTATCAATTCTCATACAGAGAATAAAATATTTTCGAAATTATAGATTATTTATTACCGTACATCTTAAATGTAGTGTAAACTCTCGTAGTTGGATGTAATAACACATCAATATTTGGAGAAGCTTTTCTGTTGTAACGTTTTCTTTCGTCTTTTGTGCATTTGAAAGGTTTAGGAATTTTTTTAGTATTTTCTGAAACAAAAAAAATGAAGCTTTTGTTGTCGATCAAAGTAAATGAAAGTTTAAAGGTCAAATGTGATTTACATTTTTGGTATCGACGTTTAGGAAAATCCTTTTACTAAGTTGAGAGGAAACATTCGTTAGTGTCTTTGTACGTAAGGATAGTTTTGTATAAATGAATGCGTTCGTTATTTTAAATTAGATGAATTTCGTTAAATCAAATTGAGACTGAATCATACAAAATTAAACTAAAGAACGCATTCAAATCATTACATTGTATGGCACAACTTTTGCTAAGGTAAAATTAGCCGTCATTGCCGCGCCGTTTCTGTTGATAATAGTTCGGTTTTAAACAAAGAATTTGGATTCTATGCACGTTAAATTTAAGGTGGATTTTCGTCGAGGTTTTGTGTGTTGCGTGTTAAGGATTACTTAGATAAGGTGTCGAGAAGAGGTTCTGTTAACGATGCAACTTCTACCGAAGATTTTGGTGTTTGAATTCGTGGATGCGCGTACTTAGAAAATTGGAGTACCTTTTCTTTAATTGGCTAATTTACTGAAAGGGATTTAAAAAACCAATGTGGCGACAAGTGAAATTATTCACGAGAGCTGTAGTAGTTTAGGCGTAGAACCGTCCAGTTCCTTTGTGTTACGGTGACGTAACGAAGACCGCGGAGCAACGTTGACCAAAGTCCGTGTCGAAGGAACTATAGTAGCAGGGTTCTCATTTCCTCACAACCCAAATAAGGGATCATACAATTGTTCATCGTTCACGAGGCCAGTATATCGTTGCGTGCAGTTGGTCCATAGGGACTTCTCGACATCCAGAAAGGCGTTTAGTGTTTAAAGTTACCAAGTGCTTTCGTCGTTCTGTGGAGAAGTCTTCGCTTTTTGCGGAAAAATTAAACGTGCGTTCCAAAGTTTCAAACGTAAAGTTCACAGTTTTTCGGCGTTAATTAAATAACCTGCTATAAATAAACCAGTTTTGTCGTTAGATTACAAACGATAAGTGTTAATCAGGACTTGTACATAATTAGCTAAAAGTAATAAGTACCAAGAAGAATTAGGTCGCATTAAAGTAAAGTTAATCAATAGCATGTTAATATAACTGTCAGTGTACATACAACCAATTGATATTTAATCATAAAGCCAGTCAACAGAGAGGCCGGTATTAGCTGAATTGTACGAGGAGCTGCTAGCGTCGTGTTAGCATCAACCATAGAGCCGAGGTCCTCATGCAGGTCCGTTCCAGTAACAAAAGGGCATCCTCTACCTATAGTAACATTTTAGTGTTTTCTATTATTGTGGTGGGTGACGGAAGCTAATAGATGTATGGTGTGTAATTTGCATTATTTTGTTATGCGTTTGCTTAAATTTTTAACACTGTATGATAAAGACTTAAAAAAAAATAAATCTGGGTATCTTCAACCTTGAGCTAAAAAAAATTAGTACTCTTGTTTATTATCGATAAAATGAACCGTTTTCGAGAAAAAAAAATAATAAACGAATTAATGTTTATGTTTAGTAAAAAGGACAATGATTTCGTGATAACAAAGTGTAATACGAAATTCATGTAAACACCACGAAAGTTTCATTTTCAGTTGTTTAATCCACCTAGTTCTCAAAAAATGTGTGTATCATTTTTATCGCCACCAAAAAAACATTGTTGATGCAAACGTTACTGTGGCGAAATAAATAAAATACCCTGCATTTCAGAACTTGTCGTTTTCATATCGCTGACACATTGGCCCTTTACTTCGCTATTAATTTACTGATTTTTGGATTTCGTGGTGAATTTGATTGTGAATTAATTCGAAATATGGAAAACACGTTTATTGAGTATGCAAATGTGCATCTGATGTATGGACTTGAGTCTTTCAATGCTTTGGTACCCCGAAAGTTATATCACGAAGGATTTCCTAATCGTACTATTCCAAATCAGAAGATATTTCAAATTGTTGACCAACTTTTAAGGGAGAATTGTGGGCGATTCCAGATAACAAGGTAATAGTTATTGATTTTCTTCATAATTTTATGCAACTTTGGAAAAAACAGTAGTGATTCTGATCTGTAAAGAACGCCGCAATTAGAGGAAAATATTTTAAATGTAGTAGATGACACTCCTTCAACGAGCACTCGAAAATTGTGAACACAGTTTAAAACGTCGAAAACAATAGTACATAAAGTTCTTCAAGAACAACTGTTATGCACATATCATTCGCAAAAAGTGCATGAACTGATTCCTGATTATTCTCCTCGTAGAATGCAGTTTGCTATTGGACCAGCAACAAAACAATATAAACTTCATTAGCACTATTCTTTTCACAAATGAAGTAGGGTTTACGAAAAATTGTATCATGAATTTACACAACACATGTATGAGCTGATGAAAATCCTCATGCCGCTATTGTTTCGCATCATCAACATCAGTTCCAATCTATTAATATTTGGTCAGGAATCATTGGCAATATTTTGATGGGACCATTCCTGTTGCACGATTGAATGGACAACTTTATTTGGAGTTCCTCCAGGACCGCTTATTACGATTTAATAGAGCAGTTACCACTTGAAACTCCCCAATACATGTACTTGATGCACGATGAGGGATCACCTCAATTCAGCGTTGCTGTGCACTTAAATAACGTCTATCCAAACCGTTGGATAGGGAGAGGAGGGCCTATTACCTGGCCTTTTCGATCTCCCGACCTAATGTTTCTGCATTTTCACTGCTCAAAAGCGAGACGTATTCTACTCCGGTCGATACTAGGGAGGAAGATTCTGCGGAGAATTACTTTTCATTGTGATGTCATAAGGAACAACGCTGGGTTATTGTGACGGGTACAACAGTCTTCAATTCCTCGTGTCGGCGAGTGTATCAGACTTCACCGAGCCCATATTCAACCCTCTTACGAAGTTCTTAATTGTTTCGAATTAGCATCCTTAGGTTCAATGATTGCAAGCTGTAGTGGGTTTAGGACCAAAACATAACACGCCAAGTTGTAGTTTTCGAATTTACTAATTTCAAAACTGCGCATCCTAAAACACAACTTCTAGTTTTATTTTTTGGGCCTTAACCCACTAAACCTTGGAGTAATATTTAAATAACTAATGTTTAATTTTCGTTCCCATCATCATCAATTTATTAACAATAAAATTTCCAAAAAAAAATACTCACATTTTTTTGAATAATTTCGTTAACATTTTCTTAAATTTTTGTATTTTTTCGTTTTAAATAACTGAAAATGAATCTTTCCTGTTGTTTGAATGACTTTCGTATCGCACTTTGCCATCAAGAAATCATTGTTCTTTGTATTAAAAATAAAATATGAATTATTATTTTTCTCGAAAACGGTTCATTTTATCTACAACTAACAAGAGTGCCTTTTTTTTGGTTCAAGATTGAACCTAGGCAGATATTTACTCACTCTTTATCATAAAGGGTATTAAAAATGTAAGCTTTAAGGTGTAAAGCTTGATCCGCCCCTGGTAAACTAAAAAAGCTAAATATGTTTCAATGATACCATTTTAAGCAGCCCTTGCTAGTATCTAAACTAGTGCTATTATTATATTCTACGAAATTACTTTTCTTCCACTTTCTATACTAGATTTGGTTTAAAAGTTCGGTTTCCTGTAGCAATTTGAATATTCTGCGCAGATTGTCTAAGTTTACGTCGCTTTCTATTTCTAATCTTACCCTTATATATTTGTATTTTTCGCATTCTTCGATAATATGTTTTATAGTTATTACTACATTACATTAACCACATACAGGTTGCTCGGTGTTTTCAAGTATATACGTGTGTGTTAGTTTCGTGTCCTACTCTAAGACGTGTTAATATAATGCTGTCTCTCCTTGTCATCTGAGGGAAAGGTTTCCTTTCTCGGGCAATAGGCTCAAATGTTTTCAAAATGTATTTTCTTTCTCCCACTCTTGTTGCCACTTAGCCCATAATTTGCGTTTTATTTTGATTTCTTGTAGTCGGGAGGCAACATTTGCATAGCGTTTTTTATTCCACTGTACATGGGTACATTTAATTTCTTTGTGGGCTTACCTGGGTGTTTGAATAATAGCTTTTTCTTATAGTGATTAGGTTGTTGTTGTATTGCTATAGTGTATTTCATTAACAACCACATTCTCCTGAATTCCAGCGGCAGAATTCCTGCTTCTATATAGAGACTACTTGCAGGAGTAGTAGGAAATGCCCCTATTGCATATCGCACACATGCATTTTGTATGGTATCTAATTCTTTTAAATTACTGTAGAGCCCTATATAACGCACCCGTAGTGTATAACAGACAATATTAATGTTTTATATAAGCGCAGGACTTCTCTATCATCTCCCCAATTGCTATTTGGCAAGCATTTTAATACCTTTAGAGAATTTCGAGCTTTTTTTTAAACTAATGTTATGTGTGGTTTCTAAGATAAAGGTTTGTCAAATATCTCTGTACTACTCTTTACGCTTCTCTTACTACTGAGTCCACTGCATTTTGCATTGTTGAGATATGTAATTTGTCTCCCTCGCTATGAGTAACTGGATCATCTACATACATGCAATGGCTTATTGAAGGGCGTAGTGTATTTGTCAGATCTGAAAATGTAAACTTTCACCATTAACACTCATAATAAAATACTTATCTTTTTTGGGATTTTTTAATGGTGTACTTTAAATTATACAATCTAAACGTTTCGATAACACTTACAGTTATCTTCGTCAGTAGTAATGTTTGTTAAAAATTGTTAAAGATGTAGTAAACAATTTTGTCAAATTTGAAAAATTAAAACATAAACATAAGCCTGCTATTAGTATAACAGTTTGGGAAACATAAAGCCAACTCTAAAATTTTTTAGTAAAGAATAACCAGAGAGGTCTGCTGTGGCTGACCATGCCCTGAATAATCTAAATCATGACATTCAATTTGACAATATGGAAATATTGTCAAGACAAACCCATTATTATGTTCGTTTGCAACGTGAAGCTATTGAAATATATAAACACCCGAATAATTTTAATAGACAAGAAGAAAATCTCCGTTTAAATAGGTTTTGGCATCTTATAATTAAAAAAGAGCATAATGATACGCCTTGATTTTAATTTGTTTTCAACTTTTGGTATGTCTAGGTTTTTTGCTGTGTTTTTCCTAGACCTTGAAGCAAATGCTTTACCAATTATATGTTAAATTACCACAGCACTATAATTTAACATAGGTAGTTGAAATTAAATTGAAATTAAGAATTACAAAGAACGTTCTGCATTGTGCTTTTCATTGTTAATAACACTTCCAATTATTGATAAAGATATCTCTTTGTTAGATTTAACTGGGTTATTTTATTTGATGTAATGTTTGGATTTGTGAATGCTTCTATCATTTTAAAATTGAAGTTTTTCACAACATTACACTTACATCATAACTCGATTAAATTTTGTTAAATGTGTTTTTTGGCTGGAAAATTTCATTGTTAGCTTTCGCCGTAGAGAGTGTTCTGGTTTGTCATCTTTGAGGCAGTTTAATAATATTTAATTTTATGACCTAGTTATTCTTTACTAAAAAATTTTAGAGTTGGCTTTGTATAATTGTATAATTTAAAGTACACCATTAAAAAATCCCAAAAAAAGATAAGTATTTTATTATTTGTCAGATCGTTTACGGCGATTAAGAGTAGGGTGACGCTGATTGATAATGCCTTTGGAATGCCTATATCTAATATGTACCTGTTGGAGAGACACAAAACTTTCACTCTATTCGGAATGATTTGATAAATTTAAACCCAACTTCCGCGTGTTTCCCATCAACACAACTTTTCCAGTATTCAGTATTTCCATACGAGATCATATGCCTTGTCTAGATCAAAGAACACTGCTGTACAGTGATGTCTTTTATGGAATACTTTCTTAAATAGTTGTGCCTAATTGTCTCTAGTAGAGAATCCTCGTCTGAACCCCGACCGATATTTGTCTGATAACCCCTTTCTTTCTAGTTGTGTAACTGGCCTCTTGTTTACCATCCACTCAAGTATTTTTCCCATACAACTTGTTAACGCAACAGGATGATAACTAGATGGTTCTAAGGGATTCTTGTCCTTTTTTAATATTGGAACCACTATTGACGTTTACCAACATGTTGGATATTGGCCTTCTGTTTATATTCTATTATGTGTGTAAAGTAAATGCTCTTCGGCAACTTGTGGCATGTTGTTTATCATAAGTAATATTATCAATTCCTGGAGAAGTAAGTCTATTTTACGTATTTTAGTTACAGTATTAAATCTTCCATTAGAAACAAAGCGTTGTATCCACAGATTTGATTTTCTGTGTATGTAATTATGCAATTCTGCTACTTTTAAACGGCGAGACGTAGTTATTAGCAGAGCTGACCATTTCAAAATGTTGTGCAGATGTTTCACTTAAACGCGTCGGTTCTGTTAAGACGCCGTTCTCTTGTAGTTTCAGGACCGGTAAGGGTTTAGTTTTACCAGATTTTGCTTTTATATTTTTCTAAACATCTGTGGTTGGTGTAAGGTCCTTCATGTTTGACACGTAGCTTGCCCAAGATTGTCTTTTCGCTTTTAGTATTTTCTGTCTCGCCGCTGCTCTTTTTTGTTTGAAATTAATTAAATTTTCCATTGTAGGACAATTTGTAAGCAGACGTTACGCTTTTTTTCTAGTTCGAATTGCCTTTGTCATCTCTTCATTCCACCATGGGACTGGAGGTTTATTTATTATTACTCCGCTTCTAGGTATGCTCATTTCTGCTGCTTGGATTATCCTTTCTGTAAAGTTATTTACTAGTGAGTTTATGTGTAGTTCTCTATTGGGTATTGTTATGTTGTTTTTGTACTTTTCCCAATTTGCCTTGTGTAAATGCCACATGTCTGCTAGAGTCCATTGGGATTTTGCATTTTGTGTGGATAGTATTATTGGAAAATGCTCGCTTCCTTGTAGGTCTTCTAAAGGTGACCATTCATACTGCAGTGCAATGTGTGGCGAGCTTAAGCTCATGTCTATCACCGACAGGAGCGGGATCTCGCATTACGATGAGTAGGCCTGCCACTGTTTATAAGGACAATGTCTGTCGGATCCAACAAAGTTTCCATCACTTTTCCACGACTATCTTGTTTTTCTGATCTCCATAACAGGCTATGGGCATTAAAACTTGCGAGTAGCATAAATGGCGTAGGCAGCTGAGTTACTAGGTTTTCGATATCCTTTTGAGTCCAGTCATGGTTAGGCATCTGCATTACAAATTGTTGCCTTTAATGGACATTCCATTTCCACAGCAACAGCCTGATTATTTGTTTTTGAATTCTTTTTGTGAAAAATGCTACCATGTTTGATAAATATGGCCACACCACCTCTGGCTCTTAGATTGTGTACCATATCGTTCCTAATACAATTGTAATTCGGTAGGCTGAACTTATCCCCTGCTGTATACTTAAATAGTAAATAAATACTATATGACAACGGACACCTTTACGTGTATATTAGTAGACAAACATAAATATATCACAGATCGATCTAACAAACAAAAATATCACAGTTCGAATATCACTATTTGCTTTGACTAGCACTATCCTTCCTGGCTTTGCTTCTAGGTCGACCGACCTTTTTTTTTTCCTTGCGGGTGGCTGGGTTTATAAACCTCGAGATGGGGTTTGTATCCTCACCACACACAGAGGGTGAAGGGCAACTAGGGCTCGGTGTTCTTTTTTCTCCACATTAATGCTTTAAAAGTTATTCAAGAAAAACCGATTTCCGGCGGCGTCCTTCAGGTTCACATATCTCCGTATGGAGGGCCTGTAGGAACAGATTTATAAGAACTTGTCATCTTATTTTTTCATGTTCTATCTAAGCCCGAGAGATTTCCCACATTTACCCGGACACCCAGAATATCAACGTAATACAATTGAGACTAAGATTTCTAATATAATTATTATCTTCATTTTAAAATATGCAAGGCATATAAGGTGTGCATACTGCTAATAACTGGTATATGTAAATCTTGTTTTAATTAGTGTATACATATACTGCTTAAAGATCCATGTGGTGCAAATGTAAGTGGCTTTGGTTTAGTTTTACCAATCAAACATACCACTACAGTTTTTTATGGATTGTGAAATTGTAAAATTGTTATGAAAAAGTGTAATTTTGTACAGGGCAATGAAATTATAATTTAAGGCTTTCCTAAATTTTTCAGAAAGCTTTTAACTTTAGTAATGCGAACTTATATTTTAACTTTTTTATACATGTCATAAGCCTTTGAAAGTTGTACACGTAATGGACGGAAAAAGGAACTGACGCCCTAATATATCAACAAACTTGAACTCACTCTAACAGATTTATTTTTTGGTTTTCAACTTTCGAAGAAAATTTTGTAACGCATTAATACTTAATTTTTACTTAAAAGAGATCTTTTACAATCGGATACTCAATTTATTTTTTCTCCAACCAAACATCAGCAGCAGCGTCTTGTGACTGACGTTCATGGGATGTTATTATTTCAATAAATATAATTTAAAAATTTTCGCATGTTCATCACAAACAACGTTTTCAGCAAGCAAGTACTGATATTCAATATAATTTTGCTTTTTATTTTCCTTTTAAGCAAGTTATTTAAATGGTTTGAGTGGCTATCTTCAATGAACAGAATTTTAATCAACATTTGACGTCGCCCGTGGCGACATCTACCTTCATGTTATTTCATAAATATCTGTCACATTTGAATCAAGTTTATGGAGGTAAAATACAATGAATATTCATTATAAAATACACGGTAAGATTTTTATTTCACAGAAAAGTAGAATATTACATATTTTGTATAAATCTGAAATTGAAATGAAATAAATTTTTTGATCTTATTTATATTGCCAATTATTTTATTTACATTAGTATTGAATCTATTTGGAACAAAGATAGTTTGTGTTTATTTGGTTTGGTGCTGTGTGAGGACGGCCTAAGAATGTTCCCATCGCAGAGGACAACTGCTTGTCGGAAGAGGTGATTCATCAAAGGGGTGTCGAAGAAGCCATTATGACAGGCATTTTATAATGCCTGCAGGAGTGTTTCGAAGTACCTCCCCGAACGCCCATTGATGTAGGCCTATTGATGTAGGCATTCCTCATTATGAAGTGATGTGAGTGTGTGGCGGGAGTTTTGTTTATGTTGTAGATTTTTATTGATTGATATTTTTGTAAGGTCCTTTCTCACAATTTTTATATTTGCCGCGGCTAAACTGCAATCGGTCTTTAGATTAGAAACTAAAGAGGGGGGTGGGTTCGTCGGAATATTTACTTTAGCTCCACACTGCCCACATAAAATAATTATAGTAAAACGATTTAATAGTATATTATCCTATTATATACAAGTCTAACGTATTCACACTTAAACTAGGCTAATAACATTATGAACAACTAACATAAACATAAACTTGAGAAACAATGAGAAAACAATTTGAATGTAATACTTAGACAGCAGCGTCGGGGGCCTCCACTAGGTTTGGACGGAGAATTTGGATGTCCTATTCTTTCCACTTACTCGAGAAGACGGCTTATTGTTGTCGAAGTCGTTTCTGTAAATAAATATTAATACTCCCTAGTTACACTCAATGAGGAACGTAATATTTACATGATTAATAAAGTTGCGTTTAATTAATTATTTATGCTGGATACGGCACTGTCTATAAAAGAAAAGAATGAATAAACAAACTACTGGTTATTTAAAACGGGGGTTGCGCAGATCTAGGTCACTAGTGAAAATCGATATCCCGAGTTCACGGTTGTACGCAGGACGAGCGTTCCCCGGCCTACTTGCGTGCTGCTTTAACTTTAGTAATCACTAGGAAACGGACAGGCGCGTTTGCTTCGTGAAGCAATTTACCTTCGCGATCGATTACGTTCGATAATATGAATATCTTCAGAGCTTTTCTTTCGCATTAAATTTAGACTGGGCGGATTATACACGTTTGGTGGTATAATTAATATATATGCGCGTTATCTTCTGGGATGTAATTTTATGGTGGTGATTTCTTTCATGTAAATGAACGAAATCTCACGTAGATGCAAGCGAACGTTACCTAAGTGTATACGTACAAAACGCGTATTTAGTGAAGGCGATTTTTATACTTGCGGAATAAGCTGGTGGAAAACAATTAATTGATTGTTTTCTTGAAATCCAATTACTAAGCACGTGGTTATCGATGTACAGTTTTTCTTCTCTACAGGTCTTTGACGGATACTCTACGTTTAATTCGTTTGTGATTACAGGCACTTCGGTCTTCGCCAGCGAGCTGGTGATTGCAGGTGTTTAGAATGTAAGTGAGAGTAAATGATGAGAGTTGCAGGGCTATACAGTCCTATCTAGCTCCCGTCGTCAGGTATATGGTAGCGTGTAGTGATCTAGGTGACTTCGGGGCGACCCGTCGAAACACCTTTTGTGTATGTGTTTGTACTCCCGACTGCTTAGGGGTGACCCGTCGCTGTCCGGGGGTTTTTTTGTGTGTTATGCGTGTGTATTCACCCGACTGCTTCGTGGCTTAGCCCGTTGCTGCCTGGGGGTTTAGTGTGTGTGTGTGTGTGTGTGTGTGTGTGTGTGTGTGTGTGTGTGAATTACTCTACAGACTTACGTGTCGTTAATCACAAAGATCGAGGATAGCTATTTATTTACAAAAGGTTCGCGGTGCGCGTTTGCAAATACAGGGAGCTAAGCTCGCGGTGGCTATCACTAGGTCTGCGGCGATTTACTTTAACGCAACCGTCACGTGCAGGTTTTCTGGTACAGGAGTTAGTCTAACGGACTAACTAATACAGGAGCTGGTAAAATCAACTAAATAATTCTCGGCGGCGGGATACTTTCACGAGGCGCGACGGTACTCTTCTGCTACGGCTACTCGTACGGCTACTCTTACCAGTGAAGTGCGCGGCGCGGTTTTTATAGGGGACTCTCGGTAGGCGGTGGTGGCTTCCGTTTGGGGGAATCCTATCTGTAATTCGCGGAGACTACTCTGACGTATAAAACATTCGATGTTTTATGAAATCTACGTTGGAGGGGAAACAAATTAATTTTTGGTTGTGCAATCAAACGAAATAATAAGAAATATTAAATACGGTACTGAGTAATATGGATCATTTCTTTTACAAGGGCTGATTGTTAAATAATTAATTAAAAAAATTTTGTAGTAATGAATTGCGGTTCGTTACAATTTGATAGAAGGTTGTCATAATGTTAGTTTAGTTTGTTTTGCTTTGCCTCACACCAAATTTCCGTATGTTTAGGCCAGGCTAACATAGTTAGGCATTCTGATTATGATACTGATTACTTACCGATTTATGACTTATACTACTGTAGTTGTCGTTGTGTGTTTTGTTTTGTATTGAATGTGTTTATTCATATTTTCGAAACCATGAGGCTGGCTTGGAAGGAGTCACGTGGGAAAAGATTTCCGCACCTCCCAGCGTCGATGGGTATTGTCCTTCGCGATGAGTGAATGGTGTAGATAGTGGTTCATGCAGATGATAGTTCACCAATCACGCAGAGGCTGAGTCGTGGTGGCATTATTACGGCACAATAATGATTGTGCAATTATTATTGTTCTAGTGATGAAGAGTGGAGCTTATGTCCACCACACACACTGGTCTGATTCTTCTGTGCTAAATGGACTGTATGTCAGAATTTAAGGACAGGTCAATATAAGCCTAACCGCTCGTTTTTGAACACGATCAACGATATGAAGAGTGTATTGGGGAGCACCAAGTCAGAGGTGAATAATATATTCTAGATGAGGTCGAATTTGGAAATTATACAGTAGAAAGAGTTGTTAATAAAAATCCTATTTTACGAACAGCTAATTCGGTAGCTGACAGAAGATAGGCAACCCATGATAGATTTGGAGATTCAGTCATTCCCAATATAGTAATATAGTGTTGGCGGACACAAGGCAACACTGCGCTTTATTAGCATTAAATCTAATTAGATTATTACTTCGCCAATAAAGGATACGTTGAATGCCGTTCTTGTTTAAAATTTCAGCCTTAATATCTTAGAAGGTTCATAACCATTATGAAGGGACTTAGATGCACTACACTGATGAGTCCTGTCGTCAGTAAACCAATATATCGGGTTAGCCGCTGTTATTCTTCTGAAAAGAAGCCATAAACTACGTCACGTTTTCGTCTTTTGTAAATCAAATTAGATCACCTGTTGACCGACTATGTCTAAAACCATATTGGTGGTCACTAAGGAGTTTGTTAGTTTCAATGAAAGACAGAATTTGCTGACAGATGGATTTTTTCCATGATTTTGGACAAAATGGAAGTGATGCCAATTGGTCTATAGTTGGAGGAATCGGTCTTATTACCTTTATTGGGAATAGGATGAACATGTGCTAACCTCCATGATGAAGGTAATTCCCCAGAAGGCGTAGAGATCGAATAGAGCTTAGATTGGACTAGAATTAGTTCGGGGGAACATTTGTTTAAGGGGACACCATCTGGGCCAGTCGCTTTATTGAGATCAGTCCTACTGATGATCGATTATAGGAGCTTGTAGCTAAAACCAATTGGTTTCATGGCATATAAGGAAAATTTGATTAGGGGCATTAAGAGACGAATTTGATGCAAATAAATCTACAAGAAGATTCGTTTTGTCTGCAGAACCAGCAACTACAGATCCGTTTCACTGTGTGGAAATGAAGATGTACCAAAAATTTAACTGATGGTCTTATCTAAAGACCAATATTTACGACTGGCCAAGAGTTACATAGCTGGTTCATTGAATTTTCGGTGTTCAAACAACTTTATAGCTTGAGTGATAACACTTCTACAGGTGTTTCTAGCACCAACGTAGTCTACACTAGTCTCGACCGTTTTATTAGATTTCCATTTAGTATAAGATTTATTTTTCAAAAATACTGCATCGACACAAGCCCTATTGAACCAGGGTTGAGAACTAGACTAACCTATACGATATAGCATCAGCATAAGTGCTATTGAACCTTTGGTGGTGGTGAGAACGATCTATATTGTGTTGTTTTTGAGAATGTATGACTTCATGCCCATGAGGATGACTTCCGATACTGAAAGAGTAATGCCGAAGATAACGACGACTTAAAACAATACTCACGCCATCCACAAGGTTCTATCAGTGTTGCGAATAACAGAGAAATTGGGGACAGTAGAAGTTATTTCTATGTTCTAGAGCTAAAATACATGGAGTATAGTTGGGGTATCACGGATTCTTGTGGGTTCAGAAATCATTTGTGTGAGATCACATGGATTAGCAAATGTTGTAACACCCGAAACGAGTATACAATAAAATATTTACTATTTGCCCTGGTTTGATAGCTCAGTACCCCAAGGGAGGTTCAGTTGGCAATTTTCAACACTCCAATGTATGTTGGGTTGCCCAGAGTTAGAATAAAGTAACACAATGTATAAAACGTATATTGTAAGAATATAATTTGCGAACTGAAATTAAAATATAATACTTTTAAATAATATAGAAACAAAAAATTTTATTCTGGCGTATCAAATAAAATTAAACTCAGTTTTGTATTTTAAATCAGATGTCGGAATCTGGCTTCGCAAGCTGTAACAAATTTCATTAAACATGTGTCTGTTATTTTCCGCGGGTTTTTTTTTGTAAGTGTAATAATAATTAATTAATAATAATGAAGTTCGATGGGGTTAATGGTGGGGGTGAAGATAAATGGATCGAGTGGTTTTCTTATGCCTGTTTTTGGAGCAACAACTTCAATTAGGTAAGACAGTGATTCTATTATGTTTCTTTGAAATAATGAATTGGTGAGTTATTCCAAATATAGGGGTTGAAACCTATGTGACTTAGAGGAGGTTTAATCAATTGAATATAATTGTTTGAGATTGGCTGTAAAGCTGAGGTACTTAAACAGGTTAGGACTGCCCTTGACTTATACCAACATTTGCAATTGCTATAATAATCTGTTTGTTAGTGTTGTAAAATTTAGATGTTTGTGAATGTGAATTAATTTTTAATGTATAGTATTAAAATGATTAGTCGGGTAATTAAATGGATAAATTTTAATATGAAGTTTAAACCATGTGAAATGGAAGTATGGTGCACTAAATTATGTTTAATAATTAGTACAGGGGTTAGGTGAAATAAAATTTTGTGAATCTTATCTTGGTGGAGTTATATTGAAATTACAGGACCATGTGATAGGATAATTTGGTTTCGATACCAGGTGGTAGGAGTTCGGACAGGAGTTCAAGAAGGTGTGTAACAGAGGGAGGATATAGGGGTAAGTGGTATTCTTATAAGTGGCTGGTGACGGTATAAGTTTTATATTGGTGAAACAGGATCGGTTATTGAATTAGTGAAAAAGAGAAAAAAGGGCTGCGTAAGGTAGCCTTGCTTTGGAGCCGAAGCCACCAGTGGCAGAACCACGTTACTGGGTAATTACTTACTACTTCTCGTGGTACAGACACTGAGAAAGTGTAAATAGCTGCTTACATTTCTGGATATTTATTTTGATAACTGGACTAGGATATGTCAGGCAGATTAGAATGGAATTAATGACAGGCTGGTTATAATAAGCAGGCAGGTAATTTGATTTTCACTGGTTAGGATTTCTAGATCAAGTGGAATTAAATTCGAATCGAAATAGAATAGGATGGGTGAAGGTGAGCGCAGATATTTATAAGGGATTTACTAGGGAGGGAAAAGAGTGGCAAACTGATAGGATTTATAAACAATACTACATTCAGTTTGAGGAAACAAATAGGAAAGACGTTTTGATGGGAATTTCTGTACTAGGATTGGATAACTAATATGTGATGAATTTTAGGATCATTACACAGTGTCTGTACTATGACCAGCGGAATTAGTAGTACATGAATATTAAGGCTAATTAAAGTTATGAACGTTGAAGTCTCCCAGAATTGAGATGTGGCAAGATGGAAGAGTCAACTTTCAAACTAGGATAATCGAAGAAGTCTTGAAAGTTACTGTCATTAGAAGACTTGTAAATGCAACAGTAGAATTTTACAAATTTAGGATCAGAAGTTTTAAACCAAATCACGTCGAATTTTTTATTGTCCAAAGAAGAAATTCTCTTGAAAGCGATATTGCCTTGAGATAGGCACACTAAGTAGGGTGTATCTAAACCTTTAGAGGAGACTTGTGTTTCAAATAGCAACAAAATATCAGGTTGCAATTGTTCAAGATGTTGGTGAACAGCATTAAGTTTATAACACGATACCACGGATGTTGGTAATAATGAAAATACAGTAAGCATACAGAAAACGGTGACCGGTAGCCCTTACTAAGCTCAGAAAATCGGAGACCAATACTAAGGAGACCATGGCTTGTGCTGATATCGTTATTGTAATGATATTGCAAAAATGAATATGGCAAATCACATATTTTCAAAAACCGTGAAAAACGTTTACATGATAATTCTACAGACTTTATTTATATAACACCAGATGCCCTTCATAATACTATTCGTTTCTTTTATCTTATTTGAAAACAAACAGAAAAAGTTCACTTTTTTCAAAAGTCGCTTTGCTTACTTATGGGTACTTGAATAACGAAACTGTCCTTTAAAATTTAGTTTTAGTTTTAGCAGAATCCATGGTTTCGATTTTATTAAAATCATTACTTTGGTGATCAAGAGTTTATTAAAATACCCACTTTTAATTTCTTCCACTTAACCAACCAAATGGACTTGTTTTCAAAACAAGTCTCTGCATATAGTCATAAATCGTGCAATTTTTTAATTTGAGGTTACTATTTTGTTTGGATAACCTTCAACTCAGTAATTAATTGTTTAGCGCATAACGTAATTATAGTTCAAAAACTGCACGCGATATGATAGTATTTAACTAAATAAGACCATCCGTGGTACGTTAAAGAAAAACTCGCTCTAAGCGTCCAAATTTTGGCTCTCTATCGCCTAGTTTCTATATTTCTGTTAGTGTCGTATATCAACCCTCCTTATTATTTTTAACTACCAAATTGAAAGTAGCCTATTGAAAAATTAGTTTATGAGGTGAGGTAGGTACGAAAATTAACGATCACCTTCGCCCCTGTTGAGACATATTAGTATTCTAGGACCATCAAATTTTAACTACAACTTTTACTAAATAGCTTCTAATTCTCTTATGAAAGGAAGCTCATTTCATAATTTCATAAAGCCCCAAGCATTCCTGAATAAATACTTCAAAAATGTAAAAGCATCAATGTACTTCGTGCATAAAATATTGGAGGTGGGCATAGTGTCAAACAAAATTCAAGAAATCTCTTCCGTAACATCGACTTTTTCGGTTTTTTCGTGGAATTCCCTACACAACAGTGTGCTAATGTTATTTCACCATTAACTCTTAATAAAAAGTTCTCACATGTCCAATTTTTATTAACTAAAACCTATTTAATAAGTTACTCTACGTTCGAAATGTGAATGTATCTAATTACTCTAAATTGCATCGCTGTTTGACACTTTTACGTTACCAAACCCTGATAGCAAACAAGAGTGTCCAGTACCCTACTTATAGTTTTTACATTAGCACACTATTAAGTGTAAATATCTACGCTGTATGCAAACTTACCGTAACAGAGCAAATATAGCCTTAGGGTGTGCCAGAATCTCAGTCAAAGCAGAGTCAAACAAGGCAATCAATATTACATTGCCACAACAGATAGGGAATTGGTTTTACTAACTAAAACTAATGAGTATATAATTTCACCACTTTAAGGCAGCACGGTTGAATGCATTCACCCGTTCAAACCTTACTATGTATAAAATCTAAACAGGGGGAATTAAAGCTATCACTATAATAATTTACCAAAAAGTACATATAAAGCGAATTGACTTTTGCAAGTAAACACTTAAAAGCTATGTATAACACAAATTTCTACCAATTAAATGAAGGTATGTTTATACAATCATATAGGTGTAGTTTGTTCACATATACACAAGTAAAGAATCAAAGCACACGTAATACAAAAGCATAGAGATCATCGTTAACTTAGTTTTCAATATCCAAATAATCTTGATTGTAGATTGTACAGATATATTTTATAAGTTTCTACAATCGTGGCATAAAAATTACAACCAAAGATATTTTACAGTTACTCGTTACTAGGTTCATCAGTTACGAGGTTAGTCAGTTACTCCGGTACTAGGTACCTCTGTAAATAGTTACATAAGACCAAAGGGAAAGCATGAAAACAGATCTTACCTTAAATGAGGTAATAATTACAGATAATTAATACTAAATTCAAGCAATGTGGAATTTAAACAAACACAAGTTCGATAACAGCTATGTTTTGAAAAGCAAAAGTAGTTTTACGACCATCAGAAATAAATAAAGGAGAACTAGCAAAAGTTAATAGTTACACTCTCACCCTGATGACGTAGCAAATTGCCGAGACAAACGCAATTACTTCGCCCTTAGATTAAAGCATTCATTAATAGGTTATGTTCGTAGACCATCTAGTTGATAGTTTTTTTCTTCTTTAAAGTTGCTAATTATTTTAAAAAAGATGTGTTGATGGCTAAAAATTGAAGAACGTTGTAAAGCAGAAAAGAAGATTATACATTGCTTGGACTGCTTTGATTTCCTGTACAAATCCGCTCCGAGCGTATGAAGCAATAATTCACAATCACTCCATATCTAGAAGAATAATTGCAAATCCGACCCACGTCCATGGTTTAAATAAACGCAGAAGGTTTCTCCCGGAAAACACAATGTCCACCTTCACATCCGAAACGAAAGAGAAAGTTAAAGTTGAACTTTAACCCGGACGTAAACAGCTGTAAACCAGTCACTCCAAATCGTGAAAAATAAGTACGAGGGACCGTCAACATGTTTTAATATAGAAATTTATTTTCGAAAATATATCTTAGGAAAGGCTAAATGACGAAATTACCAAACAGTAACAAACAGATGAATTTAACAACTAATTAAATTTAACTAATGGTGTGGCATACGTAACGACTGTAACAACACTTTCACTCTAAAACAATTCTTTATATATTCAAATACCTTTACTCTACTATCGGTTTCAAAAAGCAAGATACGTCAGTTTGAAAGCTTATAACTTTTTTATTGTAAGCCTAATTGATGTGAAACTTGGTAGAGATCTTTCCTGTAGACATGTAATGACACTCCGAAAATATACATTTTTTAGACGCTTAGCTTTGTAAATTAAAAATTAAATTATCATACAAAATGTAGTTTTTCGACCGTGTTTTACATACGGTCGGCTTTGAGTGCTCGTAGCATCCTTATTTTTGTCTTAAAATGTGCAAAATTTTAACCAGTGGTATATCAAAGTAATATAAAGGTAACTGCACTTTCAAATTTTGAAAAAGTATTTAAATTTTGAAAAAAAATTACGTGTTCTCGATACGCGCAAACTTCGCTTTAATGCAAATATTTGCGTTTTAAGTGGACCGACATGTAGGTTTTAATTGCTCTTTAACATTCCGTATTAAAGTACACGCATTTATCATATAGTTTAATTCCAATTAATAAATAATTAAGTTCTCAGTCGAGAGAGAGAACGGGCTACGTTGGACGAGCTTCCGATCAACGACTCAATACGAATGACATCACATGCGCGATGCACGAAATCGAGCTTCACATTGCTAAAATAAGCGTTCCTTAAAAAATGATATTATTTTATCGGCCGGTTTATTAAGAATATTAATCAAGACATCTGGTATGAGCACAAGGATTTTTTTTATTTATATTATACAATTTATGGTACATATTAAATGAGGACAGCAGAAAATAAAGTGGCGAAGCAAAATAACACATGTAAAATAAACGACGTGTTAACGTTTTGTACTGAAGTAATGAATAATTCACCGGGCGATTTGTTAGACAACTGTGTGGAACATGTGAAAAAACTTGAGGAAAACTATCGACAAAAAGAGCATATAATTGATGTGCACTTAGAACAGTTAATAATAAATGTAGTAGAAGATCTGTCAGGGTATTTTGAACACCCTGTATACGTATTGGGTAATTTTTTTTATTATTTTTAACCATTTAGTTAGATCCCGAATCTTTTCTTTTTTTTGGTTAAGAACTTACTGTAGGTAATGAATATTTTGCTTGAATAGGTCACGCTGTATGTAAAGGAATTTTAGGAACGTGCAATTGTGCATTGTCTTTATTCATTATAGATGGGAATTACGTATTTTTTTCGTGTAGTTACGTAATTTCATTAAGAAAAGTCAGTGAAGTTGTTGAGGTTTTATTAAGATAAACTCGTTTAATTTTGTTACATAATTTCATTACAAAGAAGTGTTATTATCGCGTTGGTGCCGTACTGTCGCATTCGTACAGAGGAACAATTGGAGAGTCGGAATATTGGTTTTCATCCATATAAGTAATATGGGTGGGCGATTGGTTGCACCTATACAATAACATTTCTGGGTCATGTCAAGGGGAAATGTGAACGTAGCGGTTCCTTCGCCTTCAGTCGAGATATCATCGTATATTTAGGGGGGTGGAAATTTTAAAATTAAAATGGTTGATTGGTTTGTTTAATTGAATTTGTGTGCAGGGGAACGTTTTTTTTAATATGGCGAAAAAGTGATTCTAAAACGAAGAGGACTCGGTCCTAAGCTTTTGACGCGTAAAGTCGTGTGTGGGTGTGGGAAGTCGTTCGAATTAGCGGAATTTGGGGTTTCATCACTGTGCGAGCTCCTAGTGAAATTTATTTAAGTAGCGTTGAAGACTTGCAAGATTAGTCGAATATAACCAAGTTTGGGATATTTTTGGCAAGTAACATTTCAAGCGGGCTCGCTCATTAATTTAGTTTATTGGAGAATAACGGCATCTTCGAGTGCGTTTATGATAGAAGTTTGGTTCGTGTTTTTTTATAGTGCGAACCCGAGCACTATTGAATTTCGTAATCAACGAGATATAATTAGAGAACCCCTTTCCTAAGAATTAAGTGAACGAACGAACACCCAACCACACATACGATTTAAGATTGTTCTGTTTATAATTAAACTAGTTAATGCTGCTTCAATAAGTTACGAGACATTATTGTAAGCGACCTGATGCAAGTCAGCTTTGTCGTCGTCAAGCAGTAACATCGAGGACCGTGGGCTCGCTCGAATCTTACACGACGCTTTCACGGAGCAAGGATAATCTCCTATTTGCCTGTGTGACCTACGTAATTCAATTTATATTCTGTTTGTTGGTCTTGCGACCTTTGAGAATAAGATTTAGTTGTGTTTTATATGGAATATTTTATGTAATGTGTGTTAACGAAGGAACCTGTTAGAAGTAGTTATTTTTGAATTTATTGTATCATTTTGGTAACGTTCTCGGACAGTTTCCTTTGTCTATTTAGAAGCTATTTAAGGTGATTTTGATACCATTCATATTTTACGCATGAAGGAAGATAAAATCTTACCTTCATTTTTCATTTGTTTTTTTTATGTTGAGATTTGCGTACGAACGTAATTCAAGTTTATAGAATTTCTTTAAATACAATTTAGCTTAAGATAGTTTTGCTACTGGCCAGAATTCATTGAGGTAAAAAAAAAACATTAAGAATGGACGATTGCCATTTTATACAAATTGACATGCTGTCTCAATTTAAATTTTTAATTGTTTCATTTTGAGTTAATAGATGTTTATCTTAGTTACTATTTTGGAGTAATTATTTTAATATTAAGCTTTAACAAAGGGGGTTGATATATTGCTCAAATAGAAAAGCGTCGCCGAGTTCTAATGAGAGAGGTTTGGAGTTTTGTTTTTTTTGTTTTGATACAAGATTAAGTTAACGTAACGTAATTTACCAGTTTAGAAAAGCGTTGTAAACGAATTGAAGTCAGTTTAGTGTGTGTTATGTTGACTTGTTTAAGGGAGATCAGTAATTTAACGTAGAGGGGACTTAGAGTTTTGTATTGAGTATTGAATTTGACTATTGCTGCACGGTGGTAAGTTGATCCGATTAAGGTGCAGAATTTGAAGCCTTTCAGGTGAAGCAGTATTGCGGAAACCTGGATCGACGAGCGTTACGATTTGGTAAGTGTGGTAAGTTGGGTATTCGGACCACTACGTACCGTCGTTTATTTCGGGTTTTAAAACACCCTGGTGTGTCCTTTTGGAATATCCTGGCGCCTACCGGAACCTATTGTGACATTTTCCCGATTTCGACTTTGGTAGATAGCGTAACCTACGGAGACGAGACTGCTCTTCCCGATAGACCCTCGCCCGCACGCCGAGCTAGCCGTGCGAAAACCAGATTTATCTGTCACCTTGTCCTAGTGAACATTTTTACTGTAACAGATCCCGATAGTAGTTTAAACATTTCAAGCTCCTCAACAGAAATGTCAAGGTTTTTGTCAGTTTTTGCATGTAATTTTTCTATATAAATAATAATAGTATAGTTTACATTTTAAACAAATTAAAAATATAAAAGAAAGTGCATTAAATAATCATTATTTTTACAGTATTTTGCAATTTCACATTCCACACAATTATTTGTTGGTAGTTTACTATTTATTGTTTCTGCTATCCTCATTTAATATGTACCTTAAATTGTATAATACAAATAAAAAGAATCCTTGTGCTCATACCAGATGTTTTGATTAATATTCTTAATAAATCGGCCGATAAAATAATGTCATTCTCTAAGGAACGTTTATTTTAGCAGTGTGAAGCTCGATTTCGTACATCGCGTATGCGACGGCATTCGTATTGAGTCGTCGATCGGCAGCTCGTCCAACGTAGCCCTCTCTCTCTCTCTCTCGTCTGAGAATGTAATTATTTATTAATTGGGATTAAACTACATGATAAATGCGTGTACTTTAATACGGAACGTTAAAGAACAATTAAAACCTACATGTCGGTCCACTTAAAACGCAAATATTTTCATTAGAGCGAAGTTTGCGCGTATCGAGAACATGTCTACAGGGAAGATCTCTGCCAAGTTTCATATCAATTGGGCTTACAATAAAACAGTTATAAGCTTTCAAACTGACCTATCTTTAGCTATACAACACGTTGAAAATTGTCAGTAGCGTAACGTGAGTGGCCACAACTCATCAATTATGTAAATAAAAATGTGGGTAAGTATTTAGTCACGTAATTAAAACATTACGTTACAAATACGATATATTCCGAATTGGTTACTTAATTAATCGTAAGTTACGGTCAGAAAGTGGGTGTTTGCGAATGCGAGTAAACTTTGCAAATTTATGAGTACTCGCAAACGATTTTATGGCAGAAATACAATTGCGAAATTAATCAATACTCGAATTTTGTAGGTACGTTAACAATTTGTTGACTTTATAATAATTTATACATGTAATTTGTAACTTATAAGGAGCTAATATGGACATAGTCGCGGATGCGTACACGTACACGGTAACGCGATTAGGCCTTGTGTTATGTTAAATGTCGATTATGTAGAACATTCTATCAGTTATGTCACTACAAGGAATACCAACTGTAATTTAGTACTATTTTGGCCGACTTAGGCCGGAAAACGCATAGTTGCCCGACGCATATGCGGTCTGCACACGTTACACAACGACGGCACAAAAAATATATAAATAGTACTGTCACTTTTATTCCCGCAGATTCAAAATAGTGTGTTCTTGTTGTTGTCTGTTTTAATGGTTTAAATGGATATTTCTATGACGGGTATGATATTGCGCGTTTAAGTGCATTTTTTTAGCAAAAGGACACATTCGCCAATGGATCCGGTTATTTACACCAGAAGTAACTCCCTGCTTCCAAAAAGAGTTTATTTTTCATTTTGGCCATTGCTTCCATTTAAAATAATGTTTACTTATGTGCTTGGTGTAAAAGACCATTTATTGACGTTACAACCTGTGTGAATCAAACTGTAAATATTTGTTAGAACTGAAAAGTTAGACTGTCAAAAATGCGAAGAATAGGCAGCGGCAGCTTCATACAAAAAGAATTATAATAACATACATAAAACATGTTAGAGAATGTCCGGAACCTTTCGTGTACTAACATCTCATGTTAAGTAAATATTAGCATAAGAAAAGAAAAACAGAGTGGACGCTCCCCGTAATAATGGAAGGATTAATTTGGTTCTAATATAATAATTCAGTTTTACTTCGTAATATTAAGTTACAATGTAATGATCCAACCCACATGAATTAAGCTTTAAATTGCTAGAAGCCTTATCTTTCCAACAGCTCTAAAGTTTAATAGTCTAAGTTCACCAAATTAGATCGGGTACCGATTACGAACGAGTTAGATGTCGTGACGACCTAATAAAGATTTTTCAACACGTTCAACATGTAAATGTTTATCGAAGAGTACGTTTCAATAATTCGTATGCCCATGACCAGTCGTTTACGACTACTTAACAAAATTCGTTTCTACTTTATATATCACGAATTTTTTTTTACTTTCTTAGATTTTTATACATGCTACTTATGCAGTATAAAGTTTTAAATAACAAGTCAGGTGGTACGTTACACATAAATGAGATTATAATAATGGTGTAGGTGCTCTGTTGCGACATAATTCAGTCGACCTCTAATTTTCCTTAGTCGTAATTTATGCAAAGGACTTCAAAGCGCCCTATTAAAACAAGAGGGGAATGAAAATTTCGGTTACATTTATTAAAATAGATCCACTTACTGCCAATTTCAGAAAATCAATACCCAACTCCTTTATAAAGAGCCATACATTTGTAACGTAACAAATGCATTCACTCCAAAAATTTTTATAATAGCATGTTTCTAACACTTTCGCTGAAAACGCATTTAGAGCAAACGGAAGAAAATCAAAACGATATTAAGGAAAATCTTGATTAGAAATTAATTAAATTCAATTGAACCAATTTAGTTTCATTTATAAGATCATGATTGTAGGAAGCCTAAATAAATCAATATTTACAAAAGGTTGAGCCAAGAAGGTATCTTGTTGAAAGTTATAATCAGTTTGATGTTTATTGATCATTATGACTTTCGGTGTAGAAACATTGTTTTCCCAAAGTACCAGAACAATTACAATTTTTACACCGAACTATTAGCAGGAGGCTTTTTCTTGCAATCTCATTATGATGACAGTTTATCATAACAGCTGAAAGGTTTGTTATAAAAAAATGGGATTTTTAGTTGCTCGTCACAAAATGAGTCACATTCCGGTCAGACATAACGCCAAAATAAAATCAATGTCGGTGTTTCTTGGTATTATAACTAGCAACATTAACTGCCCTTGATATAAAGTCCAATTTATCAATAGAAAAATTGGTAATATCAGCCGACAACGTTATTACGATGCGCGCAGGTACGATGTCCAGATTGTGTTCCTCACGGTATACACAATACCATTGTCGTCAGAAGATAAAAAGGACGTCTCGCTAACAACAACAACCGGCACACACTTCCACGATCGAGATAGCAGATACCTGATGTCCGATTGATATTAGGGTTTTGGACATGCGCAAGGCTGTAATCATGTGGTACCGCGCTGTGGTAAACGTACCGGAGATCACCATAGCAGTCAACACGTAAATACTCTCCCCCTGGACTCCCATACCACAACGAATGATGACACCGTCAACAGCGGCATCTTTTTTCTGCTCGAACGGGCAGATAACGTCTGTGACGCTAACTCAGTCCACTTTAGAGTAATGTTTCAAAAATTTTGCTACTGTGAGCATACAGAAAAGAATGTGTAAATGAATATTTTACTCATTTATTACTTGTAATTGACGGATTAGTTGTCCATAAGTAGGAAATTATTGACTGAGTGAATATTCAAACATTCAATTAATCCGTACGCATTTGAAATTATTCTGTTAAATACCTAATACCTTAGCTAATGCAAATTAATGTGCGCTACAATATAAATGAAGCTTATTATTATTAAAAATTATTATTAATTTTATTAAACACATCTATTTTGCTAGAGCGGCGCTCTAACCAACTGCGCTATCGAGATGTAAGCCCCAATCGATGTAAATCTTGTTTTTATGTATATAGAACTGATTATAATTCTAAATATAATGAGCTTACAATCAAATTACTTATATTAATGGAATGTGAGCGGTGACTCTGCTATATCGCAAGGATTCACACATACCAAAGCAACTTGACTAATGTTAAATTATTATAAGTTTCTGTTATGAACAAATAAGTTCAAAAGTAAATATGTAATTAAAAATTATTATTAATTTTATTAAATACATAAGTAAAGAAATTATTATTAATTTTATTAAACACATAAATAAAAAGTTTACCTCGAGTAGGATTTGAACCTACGACCTGTACTTTGCTAGAGTACCGCGCTCACCATCTGCCCCATCGAGATTCAAGCCCCAATAGATGCAAATTTTCTCTTTATGGATGTAGAACTGATGTAAATTCTAAATAATAATAATAATAATTTTTAATTACATATTTACTTTTGAACTTATTCGTTCATAACAAAACTTATAATAAATTAATATTAGCCAATTTGCTTTGGAGTGTGTGAATCCTTGCGATATTGCAGGCTCACATTCCATTAATATAAGTAATTTGATTGTAATCTCATTATATTTAGAATTTACATCAGTTTTAGATACATACAGATAAAATTTACATTGATTGGGGCTTGAATCTCGATGGCGCAGATACTTAGCGCGGTACTCTAGCAAAGTACAGATCGTAGGTTCAAATCCTTTGAACTTATTCGTTCATAACAAAATTTATAATAAACATAAATAAAAAGTTTACCTCGAGTAGGGTTAGTACCTATGAAAACTACTCTGCTTTGGTATGTGTAAATACTTGCGATATTGCAGGCTCGCATTCCATTAATATTAGTAATTTGACTGTAATCTCATTACATTTAGCGCCTTTTTGGCAATTTTTACCAGAATTTCACGTTGTTGGGGTTGTGACGAGTGCCCTTTTACAACATTAAGTAAGAACCCCGCCCACACCACTGAGCTATGCCGTGGCACAAATTGCCTTTACGGGCTGGATGTTCTAGCGAGTAGTATTTAGCCTGTAACATTCTACATACATAAAGACAAAATTTACATCGATTGGGGCTAAGTATCTTGTTAGCTTAGTTGGTTAGAGCGCTACTCTAGCAAAGTAGATGTCGTAGGTTGAAATCCTACTAGAGCTAAACTTTGTATTTAAGTATTTAATAAAATTAATAATAATTTTTAAATGCATATTCAGTTTTGAACTTATTCGTTCATAACAAAACAACGTATGTAAAGTTGAAACTTGCAGAAAAGTTCTGAGACGTATGACTATATCCATGTGCCCTCCTAAATCAGATGATTGTGACGATCAATCGAGGCAAAACTTGGACGCTCATAAACATAAGGCCGCAAAAGCTAATTTACAGTATAAGAGAGATGCAGAAAAAGCAGCGGCCATTGAAAACACTTCGTCAAAACGTACGTTTTCAATGGACTTACAAAAAGTGATGCTTCTACCTACGATGCCTGCTTGTAAAAGTTCTTTTTTCATTAGCAGGTTAGTAATATTTAACGAAACTTGTGCAGCGTTAAATAAAGAGAGTCGCGAAAAAAGTTGCTGCGATTTGTGGCATGAGGCTGTTGGTGGCAGAAAGGCAGACATGATAGCTGATTCCATTTTGAAGGTAATAAATACAGAAAGAGATGCAACCGGATTTTTGTTTTAGTCAGACAACTTTACAAACCACCCACACCACCAATCGAAAGACGAATATACCTGATGCTGACAAAACATAAGGAGGAGTTCTCTGATTTCCAGAAAACTAGACTCACCCCACACTACAGCAAACCTCCACATCTGTGCGGGCTACCTAACATCCATAAGCAAGGAATTCCTCTGAGACTAATTGTGATCTCGAGAAATTCACCTTGCCACCCATTAGCACACTATCTGCTAGGTATCATCACACCCTTATCGGGAAAAATCGGGTCTATCGTCAGAAATACGCAACAATTCGTGGAAACCATCAGAAACTTCCAACCAAACAACGAATAAATACTGGTAACCTTCGACATCGTGAGCCTATTTACAAATGTGCCCACTAATAAAGCACTAACTATCATAAGGGACAGGCTGGAAAAGGATGAAACGTTAGACAAACGCACACAACTCTCGGTAAACACAGTAATGGAACTTCTGACAATATGCATTAGAACTACATATTTCCAAATAGAAGACAAATTCTACCAACAGGAGTTTGGGATGGCGATGGGTTCCCTATCACTCATAGTGAGCAATACATGTATGGAAGGCTTTGAAGACCAAGAAATATCCGAATTGACGGAAAAACCAAGGACGTGGCTTAGATACGTGGACGATACTTTCATAGTTTGGCAACACGGAAAGCTTAATCTAGATGAATTCCTAGATCATCTAAATAGCTGCGCACCCTCCATAAAATTCACAGTGGAATTGGAGACGGAACAAAAACTGCACACAGGAATAACAACACTTTCACGACAAGTTTTTACAAGAAACCTACCTACAGGGGGAGGTACCTACACTACAACTCCAATCACCACAAAAACGTGAAGTTATACCTGGCAAAATGCTTGTTCGATAGAGCGAAAACAATATGCTCGAAACAAAAGGAGCTGAACTAAAAAACAGAAAATGCCGCTAAAACACTCAAAGAAAATGGCTACCCCGATCTACCACCTAACCTAAACAGGGAAAGGGTAACCGGAAGAGAAGAACCTAAATATACAGCGATAATACCATATATACAAGCTACTTCAGACAAAATACGAAGGCTAGGCAACAAATACAAGATACGCACTGCCTTCAAATAGACCAGAACGCTCAGAAAAATACTAACTAAAACCAAACTACACCATGAAGATCAGAATTCCAAGAATTGTGTATACAACCTACCATGTGAATGCGGTAGAGCATACATAAGAGAGAACAATAGACCTCTCAAAGTGAGAACACAGTAACATAAGAACAACGTCCGTAAGGACTATACAGAAAAAAATCAATAATCGCCGAACCTACTCGAAGAGCTTAAGCGCAATACACATGCGCAGCTACGAAACAGTTATTTATATATATATATATATTAGGAAAAAATTTTATTAACTAATTGCTTAGTGTTATCAGGCTTGCGGCTAACTAGGGTCTTAATACGTTTAAAACTCTTTGATATTTGCCAATATTTCGGAATCTTTTATTTTGTTCCTTTATCAAATCTAAGTTATTCTTTAAAAACTAGCTGGTTATACTTCATAGATAAATTTACATTTTGTGATTATTTACCATTAAACTGTCATTGTTAATTGATTAACAGAACCTGGAGTTACATTTAAAATTAATTAAAACATTTTACACAAAAAAAAAAAAAAATGTTTTAATTAATTTTAAATGTAACTCCAGGTTCTGTTAATCATCAATTAACAAGACAGTTTAATGGTAACAATCACAAAATTAAATTTATCTATAATATAACCAGCTAGTTTTAAAGAATAACTTAATATTATATAGTAAATATAAATATATATCATATATTGGAAGATAAGGTTTAAGTAAACCATAGAACTAATAACAGGGGCTAGAGTTATGGCTTAATAAATTTTACTTTATAACGGTGTTCAAATTTAAATAGATTTGAGAATGTATACAGTTCGTTTTAATAAGAAAATTAGTATACGGGGAGAGTAAGTAATTTATAGGAATTTAATGATATAACAAAACAGTGTTTCTAAAATTGTGGAAAGGTTTGTAAAAGTTGGGTTGCACAATGTTGTTTTATTCATAGAAGCAATGAGATATACCAGTAGCATGTGAGGAAGGTCAAAACGATTGATATTTGTGGGTACGATTAGTTTTAGTGAACATATTTCAGTATTTTTACAGTTTAATCAATTTATTTAAGCAGTTTAAAAACTTTACAGATATTAAACACATGAAGTAGGTTAATTCTAATATGTAGAACATGTATAGATATAGGCACAATGCAGGAACTATATAAACTTTAAGAAAGGGTTATGATACGAACACTGTATATTAATATTTCACAGACAAAGTGTATAAAAAGTGCAGGAGAAGTGGTAGTGAGTTACAAAACATTGATAAGAATATGAACAACGTTTCTACAATGTGATATTTAATATAAAATTACATTTTGCGTACAAAATTTACATAAATGTGTTAACTATGAATTTCTGATATGACAAAGTTTTAGACTATGGAGTAAAAGTAAACAGTATTGGTGTTAAGGACGGTTATAAGAACATGATAAATTAACATTCAAGTGATTTAGACGTTCTAAACGCAAGTTATGAGTAAAAATTATACTAAGTTAGGTGAAGTACTATATTTAAGAATTTTGCAAATTTATAGTTTTTTAGGGTAAGTTAAGTTTAGAATAATTTATAAAAGCACATAATAGTAGGTTTCCCTCATTTTGATAAAGAAATTTACAATATACATGTAATATGAACATAAAATAAGAAAAGTTGGGTTAACTACCTAAAATTTAAATATGAAGATGGAATTTCTGTTAAAATTAAGTTAAATGGTTTGAAATAAATGTATTCTGATATACTTTTTCATGTAGATTCCGAATATGTAATTCGTTTAGGTGTAAAATATAGAATTTCGTAGATATAAGTAAATTTAGATTTTAAATTCTCAAAATGCAAAGCTTCGAAGCGAAATAAGTCTTGTGAGGTGTCGTTTTATGCGGAAAGTTGTCCTGATTCCAAATCTGTTTTCAAAAAGCAAATCCGATTTGTTTTATAAAAGTTATAGCATAATTTGTATTTTAGTTAATTTAACAATTTTGTTTAGACCAATCAGATGCTTGGATCTTCTGTGTGTAATGTAGAAAAAAAGTTGAAAATTTGGTATCCAAGAGAAATGTATAAAAGGAATTGCTCCTGATTTCTCACTCTCTTGCTTTTTGCTTTTGCAACTCTTACATTTGAATTTTTTTATGACTAACAAGTCCAAGTGTTAATACTGTTGGTGTTAACATGTAAGTTACAAGTTTCGTTTACATTATCGGTTTTGAAACGCGATCAACGTAGAGTCGAGATCTCAGAAACAATTGTTTTAACCTATAACTAAATTTAAAAATTAGGTTACCGATTAGAAGTGTCGATATTATTATAATTGTTTCAATTTGAAGTCGTGTTCAAACATCGGATGATGTGTTTTTTTATGCTAATAAAACCAAACAATTATTTTGGAGTTGATGTTTATTTTTTTTTGGAAGTGACGCAGAGTATTAAATAAACTAAATTCCATAACGGCATCTAAAATAAAGTGTAATTAATTAAAATTTATATGAAAATAAAATATAAATTTAAATCCGAAAAATTTTGTAAATATTTAAACCAACATTTAAACATAAAATTTAAAATAAAGTGATTATCAAAAAAAATATATGAGCAATATTACGTTACATCATATTTACTACGAAGAAGAGTCGTTCATTAGTAATTTGGATTTGGATGAATTATGGAAAATTAAGCAGCACCATTGTGAACAGCAAAGCAGTATCATCATCTACACATGGGAAGAAGTCCTCGTCCAAGATTTTAATACGGAACAAGCGTAATGAAAACATTCTTTGGAAGATGCTGCAACACATGTAAGTGAAATTTTACTATCCTAGCCCATTATTGCATTGATTATTCTTTTGATTTCCTGTATTTATCTTTTTGTTGATTATGTATAAATGTTTGTACAACTTGTTATCAATATCTGTAAGGTAAATGAACAGGTGTAATTGTCAACGTTATAATTTTATTTTGAACAAAAACATAATTGTACTCTCATATTTTAGATCATGTATTGAAATTTTTGACAGGCTGCATTTAATTAATTTAGTTAGGACGCAACGCATGCGTTATTGTGAAGATTCAACTAAAGTCTGTTTCACACACAAACCACTTATTGTAAATTACAATTTATTTGACGTAAACATTTCCATGTGTGAAATATAATTTTCTATGATTTCCCGTTTACTATATAATACATTTTATAATAGTTTAAAATAATTTAAAAGGATAAAAGTTATTATTGATTTTATTTGCCAACAATAAGCTTAAAAGCATTTGAACTCTATCCCCGTTTGAGATAATTTGAGTTAGTCCGGAGCAATAATATTTATAGTAATATTTATATTTATATTTTTATTTAATCGATTTTAGCCAGCACAAATATATTGGATTACTCAGTGGCTCAGCGGTAAAGGTGTCAGATTTGTGAGTGAAAAGTACTTAGTTCTAATCTGAGAGTAGTAAGGTGCTTGGGATAAAATCAGAATATGAGGATTGCGAAAACAGTCCTTCTCGGGACTAAGCCTGATAACGAAAGCAGAGTTCGTTTCCGAAACGTCGCGCTCAAAAAGCAAAAACTGTGCAAACAGGCCGATCAATTCAACTAGTATTAGTTTTGGTAGGCTGGTGAATTTCATAATATTGTAATTTTCTACAAAAGAAGTTTTATGCAGTTACTGCTTTTTCATGAGACAGCCGAGAGCATAGGATATGTTATTCAGTAATTTTATTTACTTTAACGAGTAAATGAAGTTTTCAATTTGCACCAAACCTCTACAAGTATAACACTGGATATACGGTTAAGTTTTTATAATTAATACATTTATTAAAATTGTTATCGGAAATACTAGCATTTTACTTTAAAGCTGTACATCCTTTTCTATTTATTTCAGTTCGCCATCCGCAAACAAAAATCGTCAATTGCAATTTGGGCAACATCAAAAAAAAGTAACGAGTGACCAGCTGTGAGAAACCACATTCAATCAACTCGTAGTAAATTATACGTATGTAACAATTTTATTGAAATAACAACAGTAGAAAAGTAAAATTAAATGTGTTCTGACATATTTACTAAAGATATCGCAAATAAACGCCTAAATCGGTTTGTCAATATCTAAACATAGGTTTTGTTGAAATATGTTTCAAATATTATTACGGAAAGGCAATCCACTTTAGAATGTTGTTGCAAACGCAATAATATATATTGAATTGAGAGGATTTATAGTTTCAGTTATGGGAAACGATTTCCAATAGTTCATGTCAATTAATTAGATAATAAAGCTTTAACTGGTTAATTCATTTAGGGAATAAACCTTTCTTGGCTCAAAGTAATGGTAGAAAAAGCTTCTACAAACAAAGAAATACAGCTTGACTACGCTAATCTACGTGAAATGATTTTCTCTTCGTATCTAATAATCTTTCTAAAGATAGGGTGTATTATTAGCTAAAACACGCAAACTTTACCCTCGCTATTTTAACTGAACACGTCAAAATTTGATGCTTCCTCTGATGAATTACTCCAAAAACAGATATTAACTTAAATTTACATTTATGTTAAAAAATTTTCCCTGTTTACACTAAATTGTCATTATTTAAAGAAGGGCAATTCTTTTTTTTTATTTTCTTTCATTTCTAATTTATACCGCATAATGTTCTAGGAAAAAAAATGTCATAGATTAAATCTAATTAATGTGAAGTCATAAAATGTTTAGGTTTAAGCTTAGACAAGCTAATATAAATTACTGTTATCACTTAGTCGCATAGAACATGTGCGAGAATTTCTTTTTAAGATCATAGATTATATCCTTCATATTATAGCACACAGTATAATTATTTTAAAATTTATGAGCTGACTAAAACTGCGTAAATCAATATACGGGATTAATAGACGCACTAGATTAAACACGTTAATTTATCATTGTCAAATGAAATTTGATTTACTTTATAAGTTAAGAATAACTTTGAAACTTTCTAAAATACGAATTAATATTAAAAGTTTTTAAAAATTTTAAAAAGGAACGTTCACGCAAGAAAATATATAGAGTTTTCAATATCTTTTGTATGCTAAATTTAAAAACAAGCGTATTGAATAAAAACTGTACAAGCAACTACTAAACCGCATAAACAGCCAAAAAAATCCAATTCTAGAGATCTACTATTGCAACAAAACGTAGAAAAAAATCAATGAAGTGGAACATCTTTAAAACGTAAGAACTTGATTCTATATGCCAATATATCAGAAAGTGCAACTCCATAATTTCGTTGAAATCTATTCGAATATTCGTTCAGAGAGGAGCAACCCCTTTAAAATTTTTGAGGTTTACATTAGTTCAGATTAGTCGAGTTGCTCGATTTTGTAATTGTTCTTTTACCAGTTAAGATTAATAATAGATAGCGCAAAAGAAAATGTATACCTAATAGGTTAAACCCAGTTCAGGAAATTTGAATTCTGTAATCACAACCATGGAAATAAATAACATACATCTTCTACAAGTATATGATTGTAATTAACATCCCAGTAATATAAAATGTGGTATGAGATATATTTACCAAGACCACATATAGCTCTTGAATTTCTATTTATTCAACCCATTTCCGGCCAAGCATAGGAAAAAATTAAAAAACATAAATTTTTATACAGGTTGTTTCAAAAAAAGTGGCTACTTAAAAATACGTAGGGTTTGCTTATTAAAAAACTTTTGAAACGGTATCCTTATTCCAAATACAGGGTTTTAAACAAAAATTTGTATGCACATTTTTTACGATTATGTCGAAACTACTGGCAACATTGTAATGAAATTTTGTATAAATATGTTTTGGAAGCCGACACATCCCCTGAATTTGTTTTTATATCTGGCTCTGATAGAAGGCGCTAGTTACACTGTTCGTAGCGAGTAGTATTAAACAGAACTTTTTTGAGGCTAGATTTTCCAGTCCAAATTTTAAGTGAACTTAGACATCATTCAATTTTAGACCAAAAAGGTACTATTGGTAAAACTCGATACTGTGTACCGTTTTCGGGATATTTTGATTTGAAAATGATGAAGTAATAACTGAAGCTGGTATAAAGTAAATATTCTTATTAAAAACCAAAAACAATAACATTATTCTAAGGGTAAAGTTATTAATTAAAAAAAGAACCACAAGAAGAAAATTAAAATAAATTTGACTAAAAACACGAAATATTCAATCAATTAGGGTGTGTTCAAAATGTCCTTCACTTTTGCGAATACAGAAATCTATCCTTTTTTCTAAAGAACGCATTAATCTTCTAAAAGGTTGAGGATCAGCTATGAAGTCATTAAAGTGATATTCAATTCTGTCTTTCAACTCTTGACGTGAATTTACCTCTGTAGCATAGACTTTTTCTCACACACAGTCCCTTGAGCAAGGATGGTTTTAGTTCTTTCTTTGTATTATCGTTATTACAACGGCCATTGTGCTGCTGAATTATATTTTTGATACAATGTCGGGCTATCTTTGCGAGAAACACTTGGTTCGCTCATTCACATCATCAGTATGCATTACAAATCTCCACTTGTCGTACCAAGCGGACGCAATCCACATTTTTCGGCTTCTAAACTCTAGAATGATCTCCCTAGTTCCTGCTTTTCTCTCACTTATGATATGAGAAAATTTAAGGCAGCTGTTCTTAGGCATCTATTGGCAATTCATTATCCCTCTATCTACCCTCCTAAGTGTTCCTGAGTGCTTTAGCACGATAGGCCAAATTTAGCCAGTTCAGGTGCACAATCATAAAAAAAAAATATTAAATAATTGTAATTAACACGCCTGTAATATAAAATATGGTATGAGTTATATTTACCAAGCCCACACATAGCTCTTGAATTATCATTTATTCAGCCCATTTCCGGCCAAACAGAAAAAAAAATAAAGAAACATAGATTTTTATATGTATTTATTATAAAATCAACAGTTTTTACAAAAATTTTCAAAACTTAGCGAACAGTTTTGGAAATATGTGACGTTGCGTATACGAATGAAATTCCTTAAAGTACATGGAATATAAGTGCACATTGGATTTTTCACACAAATAAATGATTTCACTTTTGGACAATTTACACCGTCGGCGAATTTTTTCCCACACTGTCCAGGCGTACTCGTGCTACAGGACCTTTTGAATGTTGTACCACGACATCAACTCTGCTAGTGGATTCATCACTTTCTAGCAAACGTACTGCGATATGTGATTTGAAATCCAGCTGTGGCATATTTAAGTTGTTAGCTGCTCTAAACAACTTCCAGCAATTGGCTATCACACTATCAACAGTATTGACAAAAAGGGGCCACCACTATTTCTTTCCTCTTATATTCGTCCTATAGTTTGCTATCGCATTGTCATGGAGATCTACGCTTCCCATATATTTATTGCATTTACTGACAACGTTTCTTTGTGATATTTGAATTTCCTTGTGATTTTTCCGGTCATATTTTTTAGCTGTAGTGAATGTCTGAACAGAAAAATTGCAGCTCGCTATTGTCACAATTGCATTGTCGTTCCATCTCACCAAGCTCAAATTCCTGGAGTCGTCACAGGCAGTATCATAAAAACCTCTCCCCTTCTTCGTGAAAGGTTTAAGATTTTCTAAAGGACAATGATTTGTTCTGTTATTACAAATGGTATCTGTGCCAAAAACGCTTTTTGTATATAAAACACCAAATAATCTATACTAAGAAAAATAGTAAAATGTTGTTTCTACAGGAGAAAGTACTTCAAGAGCATCTCCTCCTAGACCAAGAGATGATTTACTTTTTTCCTGATTCGCTCTTGCACCATAATTTAAAACCAAATCGCACTGGTTTGCCCATTTATAAACATTTTACATGAATGGCGACCAAAATAAGACGCCATCTGTTCATCTATAACAATATTATAACGAAATATTCCAAATTGCTTATTTCGAATATTTATTTTTTACAAAAAGTGGTTTTAGTTTAACGAATCTGTCATTTATATAAATATTTGACTTATCGGAAATATCCAAATATCGTTTGATGTTTTTGAATTTATTTCTACTTATTGCATTTTTGACAATTTCAATACACTTGTCGGTATCTCTGCTCCAATACAAATCAACCTGTGGCAGTATATGATATCCTGAAAGGAGCGTCACTCCAAGAAATCTCTTCAGGTCATTTACACTCAAATTGAAATCGTGACGATTGTGATCTCTGGCATATTTTAGAGAGTAGTCCACAATCATAGTCATTAGCTCATGGTCGAAAAACATTAAAAAAAGCTCTAAAGGAGAGCAATCGTGTTGAACTTCCAATTCGAAAGTGCCGGCTATATCTTTAGACACAGGTTCCTCAGACATAATCACATTTTCATCTATATCTGTGACTTCATCCACTCAGGGTGGTGTATACACTGATCGCCATACATAATTGAACACACAGTAAATGCGAGAGCATTTTAATGAAATTTTCAGAAATTCCTGTTAACAAAAGATGAAAATTTTAGCAAGATACAAATATTGTTAACACTAATAATTCGTCGACCCTCCTCTGTTTCTCACACATTCAACTAGTTGAAATGAGTGAATCTATGCTAACCTACTATATCCCACACATATTCGATTGGTGACACGTCTGGCGAACGAGAAAGCCATGGAATCAGATCAACATTAACAGGAATTAGGAACTCCGTAGCAACCCTTGCGGTATGCGGCCGCGCATTATCTTGCTGAAAAATGGGATTTTCTATTTCTTACAGATATGGCAGTAATACTGGTTCAACAACCTCTTTAACGTACCGATTTGCATTTAGTGTTCCCTCATAACTACTAGAGGAGATGTGCTTCCATGGCAGATAGCCCCCCACTCCATCACACCTTTAGTGAGAGCAGTATGTCCTTGTACAGGAAACTGCGAATTGTGTATTTCTCCAGGACGTCTTCTAACCAACCTGCGACCATCATGAGCCCATAAATAAAATCGAGATTCGTCACTAAAGATGATTTGATTCCATTGCACATTCCAATGCAATCTCTCGTTAGGCCATTGCTACCGTGCAGTACGATGGCATGGAGTTAGAGGTAAACAAAGTGATGGTCGGTATGATCTGATCCCAACAGATCCAATTCTTCGATACGTTGATCTTAAGGAGATTTGATGATCAGTTAATCCTCTCCTCGCCAATTTCCCTTGTTGAGGAAAAACGAAAGAGCTACAAGCCGAAGAGCACGATCTTCACGATCAGTGGTGCATCTAGTACGTCCGGGATGCAAACGTCGTCGTTCCTCATTATTTTCTGATCATCCGTGTCCGTTTCGCGTATATATAAAAAGCAAACATGGACGGTATGGAATAAAAATATGGGTTTGTGCAGATTCCGAAACAGTATCTGTTTTGAACAAACAAGTTTACACGGGCATGATAAACGACAAACGAGAAGTAAATCGGGGACAAAGAGTAGTACTACTGACAATTTTTTCACTTCCATTCCTCTAGCAAAAGAACTCTTTAAAAAAAAAACTGACGATAACCGGAACGCTGACATTGAATAAGCGAGAGATTCCAAAAGAATTCCTTGCAAACGCTAGATGTGAACAATATTCTTCATTATTTGGTTTTGCCGATAATATGACGCTTGTTTCGCATGTGCCCCAGAAAAATAAGGCAGTTATTTTATTATCAACACTGTTCAATGGTACAGAAATGGCTAATGAAATCGAGAAGAAAAAACCAATTATAAATTTGCACTATAATGCCACGACGGTGGCCCCTAAGGCTGTTTTTTTGAAATTGTATACATGGCGACACTGAACGCCTTCATTATATTTTCGCAAAAATTTCCTGATTGGTTTAAAAATAAAGGCAAGCGCAGAAAATTTACTACGTCAACAACTTGCACTTCCGAACGTAAAAACTAGAGAGAAGAATTCTCGAGGCATGCACAAATCTGTTAGATCTGTTAGATGCAATTCAACGAAGTGTTCCGAATGTAGCGCAACCGTGTGCAACATACACAGAAAATAAGTTAAAAAGTTTTTCTGCATTGACTGTCAGAATGATAACTATTGATTTAAGAATAAATTAATTTCTTTTATTGTCTACTTTTTTTAACAAGGGAGAGTGCATTAATATTTGACTTTTGAAACCTTATTTCTACCTTGCAAAATATATTATTTAACATAATACTTGTAATTTTATTTTATAAAACATATATCAACAAAAATTTCTAGTTCACATAACCATAATAACTCGAAATCTACTGGGGTTACTTGTTGGTTACCCCTATTGGACGATCCTGTAAAATTCCAGACCTTCGTCACGCAAGGGTTAATGTGTTTACTTATTAAGTAACTAATTTCTAATGAAAAGAAAGAGTATTTGTTTTATTGTTGATGATTACTTGATTAATCTTTTATTGTATCTTGCTGACATTTTCATAGTTTCTTAATGGAAATAAAATACACGTTTTCTGAAAATTTCATTGAAATACATCAGTGTTGTATATATATATATATATATATATATATATATATATATATATATATATATATATATATATATATATATATATGGCATTCACACGTCCTAGAATATACGTCTTGATTTCATAAACTCAATAACAATTTTAATTTACCATCTTCCTCGTTTTCTACTTCTAATACAGCCTCTGCTAATGCCCCTTCCAATTGCTTTTGTGTTAAAAATCTATTTCCTGCCAAACACAAATGTCAACAAAAACACTATAAAAACCCCTTTTTGAAAGAAGTCACCACTCAAATAAATCTAAACTCACGCAAATAGCGTGGGTTGCAGACAAGAATCAACACAAAAATTTCAAGCCTGTTTATTAGTGCAATTATGCGTATACGCAGCATTTTACAATTGTTGTGGTTGACAACTTTTTTTTGGTGATTTTAAGAAATAGATTACTTGCATTTCTTATACAAATAGTAGATATAAACAAAAACGGTAAACATTTCGACAATCTTCGATATAACTGCATAAACTACATAAATTTGCCATTTTCAAATCCTTCTACAAAAATGCATTAGGCTAGGTAGAACTCAAAAAGTTTTTTTTTTGCATAATGTTAATTTAGAATAAATAACCTTTACATTTTTAATCATTATTAAGTCTTTATGCATTTTTTATTAAGTATGGTTCGGATTTTTTTTCTATTTCTATGTACACAGTTCCAATAATATTTTTTTGAGCCTGCTCTAGCCCCTTGTTCACGCCCAGGGCAGGATGTACCTGATTAGGGTCCTCTTTTGTATGTATCTGCTCAATCAGTTTGCACTTTATCTTTCAAAGTTACAGTCGGGTTCGAAAATGTAGTAATAACTTAAAATTTACATATATTTTTTAGTTAGTTTTACCTTTTATTTCTTGTATAATCAATACCATATATATATATATATATATATATATATATATATATATATATATATATGGTATTGATTATACAAAAATAAAAGGTGAAAAACTAAATAAATATATATATATATATATATATATATATATATATATATATATATATATATATATATATATAGTGACAAAGTCCCATATCTCCTTTATTTAAAGAGATACAAAAAATTAAATACAAAAGTTGTAAGATATGTTCTGGTGCATATTCCAAAACTATTTTTAATTATACAGGGTAGATCATAAAAGCTTAGAAGTAATTTTATATTTTTTTAAATAGAAACCCTATATATTATTAAATATTTAGATTCTACATACAATTTTAGACACATTTTGTGTATAATGTCCTATACCTAAGTCTAACCGTTTTTGAAAAATTTCAAATTTTTGTCAAAAATGACGTTTGCAGGCCAAAACATAGGTGGAAATCTTATCTAAACGAAGCCTTTATCAATTAGTTATGGTTGGTTTCCTTGTAAATGGGGACCTACTCTAATGGACTGTATTGATATTTTGTAATACATTCATACAGGGTGATCAAAAATGGACAATAAAAAGTAGATTCAAAAAAACATATAAAGTCATTTTTTTTTAATGAAAACCCCCTATTTTTTTAATTCTATCTTATTTAGCATTAAAAATAAGGGTGACTTTGTATAAGAGTGTATATTACAAAAAATTGTAGTTTTTGAAATAATGACAATTTAACAATTTTTTATTGTAAAAAGGCTATACGGCTTTCAAGTTTTGTTGTTAGTTGGCCGTGACGGGAGGGCGCAGTAAAACAAATAAATCGAGCACTTCAGATCGAAATATTACAATTTATTGAACTCCATATAAATAATTATTTTATTGAACGAACTTAAAGTAAAGACAATATTTTTTTGATTCAACAAATTATGTCCTAATCCTAATCATAAACTTAACACCTCTAATATAACTAAACCTGTAACTAATTATACAGATAAAAGTACTAGAAACGTCAAATACGTACTACCTAATAAGTTGTTCGAAATGTCCGCCTCTTTCGTGAATACACAATGCAATACGTCTCTCAAATTCGCTGCTTAAATTTCTACACATTTCAACACTAATGTTTTGAAAACAGTTTCTAATCCTAATCTTCATGTCTTCCTTTGTTGTAGGCGGTATTTTATAAACCTGCTCTTTGACGTACCCCCATATGCTAAAGACAATTTTAGTAAGATCTGGGATCTAGCAGGCCAAGCAACAGGCCCTCCCCTCCCAATCCAATATTCTGGATATCTAGCATTTAAAAAAGTTATTATTGGATCTGTATCATGTACTGGGGCCCCCATCATGAAGAAACCACATTTCTTGTTGCGTATCCTGTGGCACTTGACGCAACAAATTAGGTAGATGGTTTTGCAGAAAGTCTAAGTATATTTCCCCTGTTACTCGTTGATCAAAAAAATATGGTCCAATTACATGATTACCTACAACACCTCCCCAAACATTTAACTAGTTTGAGAAGTATATCTTACAAAATGTGGATTTTCGGTAAAATAGTAATGAAAATTGAGTCTGTTTACACTTCCGTTTCTGTGAAATGTGGCCTCATCTGTAAATAAATGAACAAAATTTCTTTGTTGGTTTATTTTGTTTTGAGCCCATTGACAAAATTCCAGTCGTCTTTGATAATCTTCAGGAGCCAACTCTTGAAGTAGTTGAATGTGATAGGGGTGCATTTTTTGAGACTTCAATATCCGCTGTACCATACGTCGTTCAACACCAACCTGCTGAGAAATGGGTCGTTGTCCAATATATGGATTTTCGGTAACTTTTAATAGTACATTTAATTGATTTTCCTCAGTCCGTGCACGTTTTTCCCTAGTATTTTTTTCATATAACACATTGCCAGTTCTTTCAAAACGCTCCAAAAGCTTTTCAAATGCCCATCTTTCAGGTTGCCGTCTCTCTGGAAACCGTTATTGATACAGTCTTCTTGCTAAGAGCGTATTCTTATCACTAGCTCCCAAAACAAAATTCATATCAACCATATCGGCTTGCGAAAAATTTATTATTTACAATTTTAATTCTAGTTTTAAATCAATTTGCTATAAAATACACTAATGCATCACACAAAATATCAACTGACAATAAATAATGACGTTTCTGATGATCTCTATTATTTTTATATGCCACGTCTCGCCGTCACGGCCAACTAACAACAAAACTTGAAAGCCGTATATCTTTTTTACAATAAAAAAATGTTAAATTGTCATTATTTCAAAAACTACAATTTTTTGGAATATACACTCTTATACAAAGTCATCCTTATCTTTAATGCTAAATAAGATAGAATTAAAAAAATAGAGGGCTTCCATTTAAAAAAAATGACTATAGGTTTTTTTGAATCTACTCTTTATTGTCCATTTTTGATCACCCTGTATGAATGTATTACAAAAATATCAATACAGCCCATTAGAGTAGGTCCCCATTTTCAAGGAAACCAACCATAACTAATTTATAAAGACTTCGTTTAGAAAAGATTTCCACCTATGTTTTGGCCTGCAAACGTCATTTTTGACAAAAAATTTGAAATTTGTCAAAAACGGTTAGACTTAGGTATAGAACATTATACATAAAATGTGTCTAAAATTGTATGTAGAATCTAAATATGTAATAATATATAGGGTTTCCTATTTAAAAAAAAATTCAAACTTACTTCTAAGCTTTTATGATCTACCCTGTATAATTAAAAATATTTTTGAAATATGCACCAGAACATATCTTACAACTTTTGTATTTACTTTTTTTTTGTATCTCTTTAAATAAAGGAGATATGGGACTTTGTCACACTAATGCGCCACCCTGTATATACAGGGTGGTCCTTTTAAAGTGTTACAAAGCGGTATTGAGAAAATGGCTGAATGAAAATAAATGAAATATCTAGGGATACAATGGGTCGTTGGGGGACACTTTTTGACAGAGTAAGTAATGTTTTAACCCTTTTCACTTTTTAGGGGTGGGGGGTAACTTTTAAATGTTAAATGGAAAGGTGCAGTTTTCTTTCCAGATTCGTAATCTCCAGAAAAAACTACGTTATAATCAATGAATAATTTAATGCCAATGTCAATGTCACTACGCTAAATTTAACAAAATCAAAAATAAAATCAACTAAAGAAAAAACTGATATTAGGTACATTATTTTATTATAATAGGTGTTCAAAATGACGACCATTTTGTTCTAAACATTTATCAACCCTCTTTCGAAAAGAATTCCGCACTCTGAATAACATATCTGGGGCGATTTCACGAACTGAACGCGTAATCCTTTCTCTCATGTCTTTGGCTGTAGTTGGAGTAGTCACCATGACTTTTTCTTTGAGGAAACCCCACAAGTAAAAATCAAGAGGGGTTAAGTCTGGCGATCTTGCAGGCCAATTTACTGGTCCCCCACGTCCAATACATCTGTTAGGGTAAGTGTCATTCAATATAGCACGTACTTCTCGACAGAAATGTGGTGGTGCGCCGTCTTGCTGAAACCAAATTGTTTCACGTTGTTGCTCTGGAATATTTGGCATCAATCTTTGCAAGTCATTTCGAAGGAAATCGCAGTATCGCTGTCCATTAAGATTACCATCGAAAAATGAGGTCCAATAACAACATCGCCAAATATCCCACACCAGGTATTTATCGACCAAGGGTGTTGATTAGCGACTGTTCGCATCCAGTGTGGATTTTCTTGAGCCCAATAATCTATGTTTTATAATAAAATAATGTACCTAATATCAGTTTTTTCTTTAGTTGATTTTATTTTTAATTTTGTTAAATTTAGCGTAGTGACATTGACATTGGCATTAAATTATTCATTGATTATAACGTAGTTTTTTTGGAGATTACGAATCTGGAAATAAAACTGCACCTTTCCATTTAACATTTAAAAGTTACCCCCACCCTAAAAAGTGGAAAGGGTTAAAACATTACTTGCTCTGTCAAAAAGTGTCCCCCAACGACACATTGTATCCCTAGATATTTCATTTATCTTAATTCAGCCATTTTCTCAATATCGCTTTGTAACACTTTAAAAGGACCACCCTGCATATATATATATATATATATATATATATATATATATATATATATATATTAATAAACTGTGTGTTACAAGAGTGTTCTGCGTAAATGTAGCTTTACACCTACATTAGTAGAAATAGAAAAGTGCAGCTCGATCCAGCTACCAGAGCAATCGAAGTATTTTCAATTTGATTTCAATTGAAATAAAACACATAAATTAATTCATATACAAGTGTGAATCACTCGATATTTTCCTGTTTAATTACTCATTTTAATTTAAAAATAAATAGAAGCAAACGTTGACTGGAAATGGGTTAATTTCTATGTTTTATTGGGATTTTAATGTCTATTGTATTGAGTTAATTAAGTATATCAAAGTTATAACGTATTATTTCATACTATACTGTACGGGGTGGTCAAAATTGGAGGTTTTTTTATGGGAAGTCAGAACAATTTTGACCCCTTTCCGCGTACTCAAATTTTAGGAGGAACTTACTAGGTCAAACAAAAGTTTATTACGTCAGGCCACTAGGAGCGTTTCTTGGATTTCGTCGATTTTTGATTTATAAAAGGCTTTTGTAGTTGTTTTTAATACAAGGTGTCTCATTAATTTGTTACATACACAAAAATTGTTTTTATGTGAAGACTCATTATTTTATGTTCTTGTAGCCCTTAAAAATCTCTTTTCAAAAATTTGTAACACTATATACCAAAACTTAGAACTTTACGATATATTCAGCTTTAAACTAAATAAACTTATAAAATGAAATTAAAATTTTAGTCAAATTAGATTTTAAAATTAATCATTTATTTATATTAAAGAAAGCATACGGCTTCACAAATTAGACACATTGGCAAACATTACCACCATACACAATTATATTAATTAGCGATATACAACTATATTAACTAATTCAACTAACTATATTAACTTGTTGGTTAATTAACTAACATATATCAACTAACAACATATTTATAACATTGTTTAAATTGAGCGCTATTCCGACTGAAGCACAAGTGGTAATGAAAAACACTTCTTAATTCGATATTGGTAATTGTTGCAAATGCGTTTTGTAATGCTTCCTGTAGCAATTCTCTAGACGAGATTGGTTGTTTTCAGGGTATATCAGGGTGATATGGCCAACAAAAAAATTGGGCCGTGTAGAAGACAAGAAATTGTTTATTTAAACGAAATAAAAGCACTCTTCGTTCACAAAATATATTGGCAACAACTTAACAGTGTCATATCCTCTTTAAGCCATTACAATTATAATATTTATATTTATCAAACTCGCCATTTCACCCATGCATACGAGTAAAATGGCGAATGTACTTTGGGTGAAATGGCGAACTCACTTCTTTTGCTTTTTACCACATATATCATACTTGGATTCATATTTTCAACAGTCTTGGTGCAGCCAAAGTTGGCAGCTAGTACACTTGATCCAATCCACCTCCTCTTTAGTGCACCTGTACAGTTTACTAAATCCTACACAACAACTCTTCATCGTCCACGTCATCATCGTCTTGCAAGACAATATCCTGGGAGGAGTTGGATTCTGTGTCAGTGGGAGACGATTTTTGTGTCTGAGGTTGATTCTTTTGGTTATGGTTGTTCCTTTGGTCTTCCTTTTAGCACTTGCTCTGGAATTCTTTCTTGCAGATGGAACTTTAATTAGGATAGATATCGGCGAAGTATGATCCCAGAGTTTCCCAGTTGTTCTTTGAGATTGTTCTGTTGCCACTACTAAAGACAGCTATGTTGCTTCTGATAGGGATTTCGGGATTTCATGACAATGCGATTAACCTGGATGAGACAAAGGCTTATTGTCACGTCGCCCGTTGTTTTCCTGTTGATCTGAAGGTGATGTTAAAAAAGCATATTCGTTGATACCGCCAGCATTAAACGGGATGATTCCAGTGCTTCGGAACCCCGATATTGCGTTCTTCATACTAGCTGGTTGTACCCATTCCTTTGTAAGCAGTCTTCCGAACACTAGTCTCCAAATTTTTCTGTTTGGCTTCATTTTAATGTAGGAGTTGCAAGCATTGTAATAATAGGATTTTAAAGCTTTAAATATTCTCTGTTTAATGGTTGTAGATAATGGGTCGTGTGATTGGGTAGATAGAGAGAAACTATGTTATTTGCTTCTGTGTGTATCCACACTGTTGCAATGGAAGCTATTTCCATTGCTGAGGCTTTTTCGGTGCAAAATCATTTATTAGCCACGTAATTTAATACGTACGTTGACTTTTTTAACATAAAAATTATAGAGCCCGGCAACATACCGTCTTCGTGCTCTGCCTTTTAATCTGTTCCCTTCAAAACACATTCTGGGGGTACAAACATGCCCTCTCCACTGTAACAAGCGATTACAGATATCATTTCACCTTTTTCACCTGATGTACGGCCTTTATGGTATCTTTAAGTTGCTTCTCTGTACAATCAGCACGGGATGATCCTCTTTGTCCTTTATAAAACGTAGGTATCTTTGCTTGGAGCAATGGTTATAGTTAGAACTTTTACTTAGGCCGCGAAATACGAAGAGGTAAGCAAAATTCTTTACAGTATCACCCATACAGATAATCATAAACTGTCGGCATTCAGACTTACAGAGATATCTGTGTACCGAGATAAAGAAATAGAGCAATTTACCAAATCACCCGATTCGCAATATCACCCTGATTTACCCTATATCAAATCTTTAATTCTTCCCTAAAGGTAAAAATCTACAGTTGTCAAAACCTATCTGGATAAGATATTAGTTCTCTATTCACTCTGTGACAAAGAGTTCATTAAAGTTATTACTTGTAACTCTGGAAATATGTAGTCTAGCACCAATTTGAAAAAATATAGGGTTCCTAAACGTAATTCGTCTAAAGAGGGTTTCTAGGATTTGAAAATATAGCTCACAATTTAATTTGCTATCAGAAATATACGAATCAACAAATCTTCCACGAAATATGTCTACATATACGCTAAAACTGAAAGGGCATTTATTTCTTACGGCCACCATTGCGCCAGGATTCACACGAGTCCTTACGTAGCTCTGGTACCTATTGAATACTCCTGCGCTACTTATAGATCCCTCATCTATCCAAATACACTCCAAGCCAAACGTTTCGTTTTGAGCAGACTTTTGCTAATATTACTGACAGAATTTCATTCATGTTTATGGTCCGCAGCAAAAAGATCCCATTCGATAAAGTCTTAACTTGTATTTTTTTAATCCTCCTGGTACACACCTTTACGATGCCAGTTCGGCCTGCAAATTGGAAGTGAACGGGTTAGGAATATTTGCGATTGAGCCCAAAGTATAATACCTGCTAATCCTTGATTAATATTATGATTGTTCGCGGTTTAGAGAGGACCAAAGTTTAATAGGTTTCCTTTTAATTTTTGATATACCGCTTGTTCTAGATCGGTTTTCATGGCTTCCACATTCTCATTACACTCTCTAAAACATTTTTAACGTGTCGTATTTTTCATAGATATGGTACATTTTGAACTCTATATTAAACGATAATTTTAAGTAAATTTAAATTAAACACAGATATAGAAACCGGTTCTGCCCAAATTCAAAGCCATTTACAGAAATTTGACAGCGCCAACCTTGTTTTCTAGTCAAATTACTGTGATACAATGGTTAGGTGATTTTTCTAATTTATTTATTTTAAAGGCGAGTATATCGCATTAGTAAGTGCTGAACTTAGATATATAGTGTTACAAATTCTTTAAAATACATTTTTAAGGGCTACAAGAAAATACAAAGAATAATTGGTGTTCTGTAAAAAAAGGTATTGTTATAGCAAATTTATAAAAGACTTTGTATTAAAAGCTTTTATAAATCAAAACCTTATTTAAGAAAGTTTTGTCACAAATATATTTAATACCAAAAAGTTATAGGCCATTAAAAAATCAACTAAATTCAAAAAATGCCCCCTAGCGGTCTAACGGTTTGACAGAGCAGAATTTTGTTTATCCCAGTGAATTTCTCATAAAATTTGAGCCAAGTGAATAAAAATGTGGGACTCTTAAGAATTAATTTCGTAAATAAAGCATTACGAATTAGTTACGAATAAGTTATAATAATTTAATATTAGTCAAGTTGATTTGGTATTTGTGAATCCTTGCGATATTGAAGGCTCAAATTCCATTAATATAAGTAATTTCATCGTAATCTCATTATATTTAGAATTTACGTCAGTTCTACATACATAAAGACAAAATTTGCATCGATTGGGGCTTGAATCTCTATAGTGCAGTTGGTTAGTGCGGGACTCTAGCAAAGTACAGGTCGTAGGTTTAAATCCTACTCGAAGTGAACTTTTTATTTATGTATTTAATAATATTAATAATAAGTTTTATTAAATATCTGCTTTTGAACTTATTCGTTCATAACAAAACTTATAATAATATAAATATGGAAATTTTTGATCTTATCTCCCTTTGATTTCTATGTTTATTATTGAGTGAGACTACGCGCTGTATTTTTAGTAAAATCCTCGATCTATTGCGCTATACTGCAAGGATCTATGTGCAGTTATATTACGCACTCTTCTAGTAACGATTTCTTTCTGGCAACGAGTTCTGCTTGGATAAATTTCAAGCAGACACCTCTTTTGATAAACTCTTAATTTAACCGTTTACCTAATATACTATAACATTCTTGTATGTATGAAATTTTGAAGCAAAAAGTATGAATCTAAATCCCATTTCTTAAGCAATAACTATGTTATTTACCCCTTCATAAATTATCTTTTTGAGGAGTTTTTTTACCTCTTGAATTTATGTGACGGCGTTTGTCACGTTCAATGTTCCACAAAACCTCGCACTTCGAGTAAATTTTTACAAATTCACTTATGGATTCACTTATTAAGGTTTCTCATGCAAATTCCGTTAAACTTACTTATGGGCACGTGAATGACTACAACTATTTTTTTGAAACAAAATTTAGACAACCAAAATTGTACTCACGAAAATAAAAAGTTGAAAGGAGTTCTGATTGAAGCTCGAAAGTATATTTCACAGCAAGCGAATAACTCACGTATTTGACTGCATTTGATAGGCATAAAATATTAATATTAACTGAACAGTCATTTATACCATGTTATAAAGCAGAAACAAATGGTGACAAAACTAGACATTAAAATTTTTTACACCTTGCATAATGCAGATGTAACCTAGAGTCGTGCACTTCGTAACAACCATTCCGCTGATAAATAGCATATGAAAAGAAAGTTGTTTGTCAACATATACATTCTTGTATAAGTAGGAATGGTCCCTGTAAAGTTATATTTCCGATTGTCCCTTTAACTTATAGACACAATTTATCCAAATTGGGGCAGTATTTCAAGGAATACGTGTATGAATATCTTTTCTACGGTTTTACTGTTACCTATAATACCTAATACAGTCACGAATAAGATAAAATACATTGTCATTCTGTGGAAGAAAAAACATAATTTATAAACTCCAAAAGTACTATAACGATAGAATCATTAGCCATACAATTATAAAAAAATGGCAATAACCAGTAGTATACTTCAACTTTATATACGTGCTTTGTAGAATCTGTTGCTGATTACATTATCTGTTAAGTGCATTATGAATTTACACACCAATATAAACTATACAGATAAGTTTTATTTTAAACCATTACATCTGTGTTGTCGAATATTTTGTCGTCCAAAATTTAAGGTGACTTCTTCTAGAATAAGTTCTAGTATTAATACTAATTGTGCTGCATCAAGTGAAACATTTTTTTCGTAACATTTATAACACAATATAACATAACATTAACGCCATTCCCTTGCGGGGTAGGCAAAATAATCCCTGCCTTGTTTATTTTGAAATCTTTCTTCTTATATTTCTCTCCTTTATCATATTAGGTTGGGGAAAAAGTCTCTTCGCATTTTATATGAAAACTCAAGACATTTTTTCAAAGTTTATTTACATTTAATTACCATTTTGTTCGATGTTTTTTATCCATCTTGTGGGTAGTGACATGATCCCGTTCTAATAAAAAAACGCGACAGTAGTTTTGGCAGTCCTCTCTTGATGTTAACCTGACACGGCCTAAATAATTTTGAAGAGACCGAAACAGGTGGAAATCTGAAGGTGTGTGGTCAGGGCTATATGGCGGATGCATTAACAAACTCTCTTAATTTTTTCTGAGTGACTATAGATGCGTGTGGTCTAACGTTACGATGATGAAAAACCAGACCCTTTCTATTGATCAATTCCGGAAGCCTCCTCTCAACTTCTTGCTTCGATCTCATCAGTTGTAGGCACTAGAGATCCGAATCCGAATCATAATGAACAATGCCCTTCCAATCCCACCATAAACATAGCATAACCTTATTTCGAGTTAACCCGGGCTTTGCCACAGTCTGTGAAGACTAACCGACGTTTAACCACGACCTTTTTCGTACGTAATCCACTTTTCATCACCAGTTATCAATCTCTTCAAAAACGATGCGGTTTCATTACCTCTCCATAAAGAATCGCAAATGAGTGTTCGGTCTATTAGGTTTCTTTCAGTGACCTCGTGTGGCACCCAAATATCGAGCTTTTTTGTGTATTCAGCTTTCTTTAAAATGGGTCAAAACTGTTTTGTGGTCAATTTCCAGTTCTTCAGCTACGCCGTAACTATTCATATGCCGATCTTGCTCCACTTTTTCAAAAACGGCGTCCATTTTATCCGTAACAGGGCGACCAGAACGAGGTGCATCTTTGACATCAAACTTTGTGCTACTCTTATTGCGACTGAGGTCCATAAACGTCACAAATTTTTGTCGCGGTTTGCGTTGCATTTTTTCCTTTTATGTAATAAAATTTTCAAGTGTATCGAATTTCTTCATTAGATTCACTAACTTTGACAGAGTGAAAAACAAATGAAGAATAGCTGTAAACAACAGTTTAATAACTTGTTTCTTTTTTTAAAGTGCAACCTTTTTAATGTCATCAAAACTAGCCAGATATAAATAGTACAGCCAAAGCAAAATTTTATTACAAGTTTACACATACTATATGCGAAAATACTTTTTCCCTGACCTATTACATTCTACTGATTCAGCCAAGTTATACGTGGCCTACCAGATCCGACCTTACCTCTAACTTCACCCACATAAATTTGCTTTGTTAATCTTTCGTTGTTCTTTCCTTCGATGTGACCAAACCAGCGTAGTGTACTATTTTTATACCTATCTGTCATAGTTTTTTCTTCGCCACACTCATTCTTGCATGCGCTTCTCAGTAATCTCATGCCCACGGCATTTATTTTACTTTCGTGATTTTTTTGACATACGCATGTCTCACCTTAATACAGTACTGACGGGAAAAGCACGCCATTATAGACTGCACGTTTCGTAGCTACGCTCATGCTTTAGTTTTTCATTATCGTCCATATACTTCCAATCACTTTCCTTTCAGCATTGACCCGTCGTCTAGTCCATTCATTGAACTATATCTACAGTGAACATTCCACCCAGATATACCAACTCGTTCACTTAGTTCACAATTTCGTCATACAGGGTAAATACTCTACTCTCTTTTTCACCTCCCTGATTGAACACCACCATCTTCATTTTGTTCACGTTTACCTTTAGTTCCATACTCTCACAGACTATATAAAACTTCCTCAGTCTCACTTAACACGTCTTCGCCATCTTCACACACCAGACCTCGTATATTTACGTTACCAACCATTCGACCATTTGTATCGGTACATGCTTGCCTAACACATTTATCCATGTATATATTGAACAACCACGGTGACATCACACAGCCTTTTCGCACTTCTTGCTCAATATTAAAGCATTCACTTACACCTCCCTCCCCTAGCACATTCCCGGATACTGTTATATACTGCCCTTATTTATTAGACCTTCACTTACACCATACTCATTTAATACTTCCCACATAGTCTAGTCAGTGTGGGATCAAAATATGGGTGCAAAGTGCATGGTATATGCGAGAATTTTTGACTTAAGAACTTTGTTAGGAGTAGTTAGTAGATAAATATACTAAAAGTCCCCACCCATGGGTGGTGAGCTTAAGGTAGAGGGGGGAGGCCATTTTTGTTTTTTTTTTACTGTATCTTGGAAACGGTAGAATGCAATAAGATTCTTTTGAATAAAAATTAAAGATAATTAAATTTCCTATAGATTTGTTCCTATTCATATTTGTAGAATTATCAACGGTGTTCGAGATATACGTTATTGAATATCGATAATTTTCGAAAAAATCATTTTTACCTAACCTTCTTTGTCAAATATTTGCTTCTATTACCTCCCAAGATGGTTTTTCAGAAATGTTTTCAGAAAAGAAGTATAGCATTAAAAATTATTATTAATTTTATTAAATACATAAATAAAAAGTTTACCTCGAGAAGGATTTGAACCTACGACCTGTACTTTGCTAGAGTACCGAGGTAACCAACTACGCCATCGAGATTCAAACACCAATCGACGTAAATTTTATCTTGATGTATGCAGAAATGATGTCAATTCTAAATATAATTATATTTAAGCTCGATGGCGCAGTTGATTAGCGCGGTATTCTAGCAAAGTACAGGTCGTAGGTTCAAATTCTACTCGAGGTAAACTTTTTATTTATGTATTTAATAAAATTAAGTTTATGTAAATTCTAAATATAATTATATTTAGGCTCGATGGCGCAGTTGATTAGCGCGGTATTCTAGCAAAATACAGGTCGTAGGTTCAAATTCTACTCGAGGTAAACTTTTTATTTATGTATTTAATAAAATTAACAATTTTTAATTACATATTTAACTTTGGACTTATTCGTTCATAACAAAAACTTTTAATAATTATATATCATTAAATTTCCTTTAATTTGATTATCCTTTGTGACTTTATCTTCAGCCAATCAGAAGTTACAGAACTTCTAAAACGTACGATCAATTTCTTCTAGAAATGAGTATGTTGACAGAAATAAGGTAGTTGCAATGAACACACAACATTTTTTTTTATAATTATAGCTTTTACTATATATTGTCACGAATAAAATGTATAATGATAGAATTTGTAACATGTACACTCAATTTCAAAAAATAAAAGCTCACCTCTTGAATGATCAACGGTTTTCGAGGTACAGGTACGTCAATGAAAATTGAGAATTTTTTGAAAACGTAAGGTAATTTTTCAAGTGGTATGTTTTTTAATATGATTAGATTTGAAACTGTGTACTTAGAATTTCGACTTATTGTTAAAATGTATGTGATCTTTATTTTAAAGTTGTCATCATAAATTTCGTCAAAGGGAGTAATCGAATTGAAGAATGAGTTTTTTCTTTGGCTTAGGCGGTCAGAGTCAAACGTTCGTGCGTTTTGTTTTTTTTTAATTTAATATATTTTTTACAGTTACGCGATTGTTGACAGTTAAGTGTAACATTGCTATTCGGTGTTTTGTGTGTGATGAAGCAATCGATGGACCAGCTGTTGATGTTTCCACAGTGACAAAAAAGGAATATCGTCAAAGTAAGCATAGAAAGGGGCGATGACAATAGCTTCTCTTTAGAGGGTTTGGACACCCTTCTCATTCATACTGAATGTCGAAAAAATTACACCAGACCGCTATCCATCAAAGCTCATTTAAAGAGGCAGGAAATTTTAACGCCTTCTGGACCACCTCAGCCTGAGACATTGAGGCCCAAAAAGTGCCGAAACTGTTGAGAGTGAGCAAAAGAAGCACAAGGAAAGTCGTAGGAAGATATTTCAGTTACTAACACCACAAAAGGATGGGAGAAAACTAACATACAAGTAACGGTTATGGATGCTGGTCGAGCTAGACGTGACAAATGGGGAAATAAAGTGATGGGTCGTCTTTTCTCCATAAACGATTTGGTTGCGGAAGAGACCTTGTACAATTATAACTCTTACAAGCCAAGAGATAACTTCTTGAAGGATGCTGATTCTCTCCCTCAATACCTCCATACCTTTCTTGAAGAGGTTATGTTAAAGAAAACCAAGAAAACTGAGTAATCAAGGAAGAAGTGTGTTTCAGTTGGACACGCAATCACATCAATCACATCAGTTGTAAGGCCTCGCACCTTCTTGTCGTCAATACTGACAAGCATCTCCCTTATCTTCATAGGGGGTACGCCTGAAAGAACTTGCTTGATCTTCTAGCAAATCTTGGTTTCAGCTCATCGTACTACGACGCACAAAAATTGGAATTATCTACGATTGCCCAAGCTGAGCTAACCGACAAGCCAGCTGCATTCAACCAACTGGTGTTTGAGTTATCAACGTTAGTAGATTTCAATGTTTACACCACAGACGGACTTAATACCTTCCACGCTATGGGAGGAATTAAACGTGTCACTCCATCCAAACATTTTGAAAGAGGTTCAGAAATACCAAGACTGAATATGATGCCCACGCGTGCTGAAATTGGAAAGCTCGGAATTATTCCGTTAGAAACATGCACATTGATGAAACGAGGTCGTCAAAATGTGTCTGTGGCAGCTATTAATATACCATAATCCTGTACCACATAAAATCCTCTGGTTTGTTGCAAAATGCAAGGTATAAGGGTCCCTGAATCGATAGGGTACGTGCATTCTCTAACAAGAGGGCAGCCAAGTGAAAAGACTCGAGTGATTACCCTTCTCTTTATAAACGACCTCCCCCCGTTACAATATAACACGGTGTATGTTGTGTGACGAAACAGATCAAAAACATGTTTTCGTAACTTATAATATTGTTGCAGGTGCTCAGATATCCAGTTGTATTGTACGTCTCGGCGGGTTTCATCTACTGATGTCATTTATGGGGTATGTAGTGTGCCTCATGATGAGAACTGGTTTGAAAGAAGTTTTATCCGCTATTTGTGCTCCATTATCGGTGGATAAAATGCTGCATACCTTGTCAAAGATGATATTAGACGAAGTAGAACTCTCTGAGGAATAGCAGACATGCATCAACACCTTTACGTCAGATTTCCTCTACAAGCCTCCCTCATTGAATTATTTGAACCAAAACGAATTACTCGAATCAGTGGCTATAAAATTTGGAGAAGCGATGGACAGGATCAGTAACAATGGACCCACTGCAATGCTATGGATCCAATACTTCTAAATGGTGTATTTGATAAAGGAGTACATCCATTCAGAGGGGTTTGGCGATTTCCTTGCTCACCTGAATTGCTGTAAGCGAATGATACCTTACTTTCACGCTGCTGGACACTTTATCTACGGCAATTCTTGCCACTTATATGTGCAGTATATGGAAAACCTCTCTGCTCTGTTGACACCATAGGAGTACGAGAAGTTCGTGAACAAAAGCTACTTTACTATGAGAATGATTGACCAGTTCTGGTCCGGCATGTGGTCAAGCATGACCATCGAGACTGCCTTAATGCGGTCATTCAAAAGTCGAGGTGGAATGACCCGTGGAAGAGGCATGACAGATAGTGCTCTGTGTAAATGGGTAAGTGCAACTCAAGATATGTGCTTCACTAGAAGAATATTATGATGTTTTGTTTTCAATGGTTTGATAACACCTTCCTTTTCTGAAGACTGGGAAAATCATGTCAATCGCTACAGGAATCGTGGGTGATAATACAGTTTTATGTCAAGATGCAGTTACAATTGGCGAACGCGTAATGGCAAAAATGGAAAACCTGCCATTCGCAAGTATCAGACTGACACGAAAAGTTCCCGCACTTCTTCTTTCCTCGGTGAATTATTCAATCAAGACAATGAAAAAGTCGTCGTGGATCCATTCTTACTTTTTGAGCGAATCTCCATTACCAAGAAATCGGACGAGGATTTGAAGATTTATACTGACTTTACACCTTTGAATTCGTTATTGATGGGAGATTCCTAGTGCACAAAGTAGTTTGGCAAAACGAGACAACTGTATCAACCATTTGTGATGGTTATGTAAAATTTCTGAAGACCCATTATAGTTGGAAAACTTTATTTTCGAAGTTAAAGTTAAACCAAACTAGGTACGTTGTACCATATTTTAATTTTTAAGGTTTATATTGAATATTAGGTAGTGTTAGCATATGTACATTGTTGTTGTGTGTTTTTCTGATTTTACCGATAATAGGAGAATAGATGAACAGTTAATTGAATTTTATAGCGTTATTTGTGATCTGCTCCCGACCAGTGAAAGCAATCATTTACCTAAAGTAGTGATTTAAATATTCAAATAGAAAAGAATTAATTAAAAGCTAAATTTTGATTTAAAGTTTTATTGATTTATTTTGAAAATAACCAGTGGTAATTTCCTAGTATTGACGCAGTCAGTTTCATATGTTTTTTTTTTAGTTTTTTTATTAATTACATGTGTACCTTTGAACTTATTCCTTCATAACAAAACAAGTTGAAAATGAAGGACAATGCCCATTTATTATTCTTACATGCATTCACAACCTGTGACTCAACATCCGCAGAGTATTGCAAGAGTAAAGTGGGTTTTGTCAAAATATATCTGATATCTAAAATTATACAACGTGAAGAAGAGGTACTTTCCAGCGGTTTTTCTTTCCCCGACGCCACTAAGACACCTGGGATCATGAGTACTCTCTCATGGTATGGCGCTCGAGCCACAACGAGTACCGCTACAAATAATTTGTCAAAGTAGCTGCAAACATGAAGGCTGATCTCTCAACTCTCCCTCCAACTGAAGGAGCGGTTAAGCAGCATGCATTTCGGACGTACCACCAAGCACCAGTATTGTTAGGGGAGGAACCTAACGGTGTGGCGCCGAATTGGGGTTGGGAGCGGAGGAATGACCAACTAGTTCCGAAACTCTCAGAGTTGGATGCTGCTCCTGAGGAAATCTTCAAAATGACTTTTGCCGATGCACGAAAGAATGTGAGAGTGGCAGGTGTGGTTGTAGAAAACATCGTTAAACTGCTTTGTCGCATGCTCGAATTGCAAGGGCATTTGCGACAACGGAGTCGGTATATTCGTTCAAGGAAAGGCGATGACGACGACAACATCGAATACTCCATGTAAATACTAATACTAATTAATTAATAATAACAGTTCAGAAAGCACAAAACACCAATACTGAAGAACGTGAAAGATTTAATATGGGATAGGAAAGTAAAGTCTGGAAAATTTTTGAAACTAGTATAGAAGGGAAGACGAAAGTAGGGCGGCCACGCGTTCGGTGGACTCAATCACTAAGACAAGCAGTTAACACACGATGAATAAGGTGGAATGAAATGAAGAATATGGCTTAGGACAGGAAAATATGTAAAGCGAAAGGTAAAGAGTGATATTTATGTTAATTATGCTGCTATATTTATAAAAAAAAATATGTGTACATTGCAACTACCTTACTTCTATTGTTAAAATGTTATTCATTATGGTAGTATCAACATACTCATTTCTAGAAGAACATCGAAATTGGGCGTACTTGTTAGAAGTTCTATTACTTTTGATTGGTTGATGATAAAGTAGCAACAGTTAAACCAAATTAAAGAGGGCATTAGAAGCAAATGTTTGACAAAAAGGGTGAAGGAAAAATGATTTTTTTCGAAAATTGTCGATATTCAATAACGTATATTTCGAAAATCGTTGAAAATTCGACAAATATGTATGCAAAGAATTTTATAGGGAATTTAATTATCTTTAACTTTTATTCAGAAGCTTTTTTTGTAGATTTCACCGTTTCCAAAATATAATCGGAAAACCAAAAATGGTCTCTTCCCCCCTTGAGTATGTTTACTCACTAACTACTCCTAGCAAAGTCCTGAAGTAAAAAATTCTTGCATATTTGAGGCACTCTCCAATCTATTCATTGACTAGACTAAGAGCCTCTACCTATTCACTCTGTCATATGCGTTCTCCAGATCTACAAACGCACAGCACAGCTTCATTTTTACACTTAAAGACTTATCGATTACCTGCTGAAGAGCAACAATCTGATCAACATATCCTGTCCCTGGCATGAAGCCACCCTGTACATCCCAAATATTAGTTTCTTGTACTCAATCAATCAGTACTCTTCCAAATACTTTACCAGATACACTGAGTAAACTTATTCATCTGTAGTTCTCGCAATCACCCTTGTTCCCCTTACACTTATACAGTGGTACAATGATTTCGCTCTTCCAATCAATCGGCACTTTTCCACACTTAAGGCATACGTTGTACAATTCACACAATCTTTGTGTAAGCTTTGCACCTCCATATTTTAGCATTTCACTAGTGATTTCCTACTTACTGCTTTACCGTTTTCAACTTTTCTGTCGTTTTATATATCTCTGTTAACCTAATATCCTCCTTAATTTTATTCACTATTCCTTCTACATTCTCTTTAGTCTTATTTCTTTTCATTACTACACAGCTTTCCGAAATATTTTTGCCAGTATTTCCTCACTTCACAATCGTCCCATACTATTTCGTTGCTTCTATTCATCACTACTACAGCATTGCGTTTTGGGTCACGTTTCGTATTTCTGGCCCATTTCCCTCAAAATCGTTATGCATATTTTCTCCTTCCACAGCCGCCATCACTTCCTCTTTACTTATTCTCACTGCCTCCTTCGCTTCTTAGTTTCTAAATCTGTATACCCCATACAATCGCTAGTTTTCAGTCTCATTTTTGCAGCAATCATTGCCATGTACGCACCTTTTTTTACATACTGCCTTTTTACCCATTCATTCCACCCAGTACATTTTGTATGTCTACCTATTGTCGCTCTTACACATATCGGCACGGCACAATTGACAACACAATATTTTAAGCTTATCTGGAACGAAGTCCACCGCGCCCAATGGGATAACATACAGATAGTGGCAAAGGACGAGAACGCAACTCGTCGGAAACTCAAAGAAGCTACATACATCGCACTATCAGAAAATCCAATAAACCAAGCTAGTGTGGAAATAAAACCCATATGGATTCCAATAATGCGCGAAGAGCTTAAGCGGAATACACCTGCGCAAGAAGTTACGGCGCAACATGTGCAATAAAACTTTTGCGCAACCACGAAAAAGTACACTAACGCATGCGTTATAAGGTTACTGAATACAATTACCAAAGATGTCAGAATTGTCAAACAATGACCTGTTGAATTTATGTTTATAATATTAACTGGATAAAAGAAATTTAAAATTTGGAAATAATTTAAAATTTTGCTTCTTTTGCAGGTGTTTACACAAGTATTATTTAAACATATACACCTATACATATAGCAACTAATAATTGCAGGAAATCAACACAACCAAAAACACAATAGACAGGGTTATAATCAAAAATAACTCACATGTAAATGTTCCAAAATTCAAACAGATGTCTTCACACAGGTGGTTCCAAATAGATGCAGGCACTTTCCAATATGATCGAAGATCTTTATGTATGAAGTTCACTGCTACCATTCATCCACAAGCTGCAGACTGGCCCTCGGGTTTGTTGTTCACTTGGCTTCGGTAACTGGTAATATTTCTCCACTTTACGGCTTCACCCCAACCACAATTTTTAAATTGATAATGTTTTATTCAAATGTATTAATGCTTTCTAATTGTATCGTTTTAATAATATTTAATGGTTGTAAAAGGTTTAAGTTAAAGTCACTTTATCTTTTAGGCTCCGGCTCAAATATAAATTATTAAAAGAATCGCAGCAGCAAATAAAACACAAATGAAGAAAAAATGATTACGATTTTATTTTGGCAAAACGTAACCAATATTCAATTCAACAAACGAAAATTTTAAATCGTTTAACATAAATCGTCACAAGTAAGAAAATGCTTCGTAATGAACTTTACGAAATTGCACAGGTATTGGTAACCTAACTTATAATTCTAAACAATTGTCGGAATAAAAACAATTGCGCCTGATTTCTCGTCTCTCCGTTCGTATTTAAATTCTTCCCGATAATTATTTAGGTTAGGTAAACTTACTTGAAACACAAAAATCACTACACTATTTTTAAACTATTCAAACAACTGGCAAAATTATAGAGAGAGATCTGATCAAGCGCAATTCATTTTATACCCTTTTGTTGGTTACCATATCTTCATTTTTTTCTAAGCAATTCTAAATATGTAACCATGTTTCTGATTGGTCGAAAATAATTTGAAAACTTAACTAAATTATAATTTTAGCGATAACTTCCTTATGCAATTATGGATTTAAATTTTAATGACAGAAATGAAATGTAAATTTACGCATAAATAGATATCCAACAAGATATGGTTCTTTTAACTATTATGCAAAATGACCTATTTTAATTTAAATTTGCTTAAATCTAACTAATCTTATAAACTACATTTAAATTACTTACATATATGCAATCCTGATAAAATTTAGCATAGGAAAACACACATTTAAAGTCCGAAATCTTAAATTTAAAAGAAATTTTATGTTTACCTAGTAAAATTATATACTCAACCCCATTTCATAAAATTTTGCGCTGAAATGCTTTGTACACTTTATATTACTATGTAAAAATGAGGAAGACCTCCTATTATTCACTTTAACAAACTAATTTAATCCTAATATAATCGAAAAAACTATAAATTTGCGAAAAAACATAAAATTTAAAACATAACCAAACTTAATTTTAAAATTACAAATAACTTACATTTAAAAACGTTCAAGTAACTCAAAATGTTGTCCAAACTATTTGTAATAACTGTCTTTATTACATTTATTGTTCATCTCGCTTGCATTGTATAATTTAATGTCACATTAAGAAGTCATATCGTTTAACACACTTTCTTGAAATTCTATTATAAAAATGTATCTACATGTAAATGTCTTTGTGTGATTTTGTTCTATGCACTGTTCTTAATAATTAAATTGCATCACAATGTCTGTCACACAATCGCTTCCAAAAATATGTGAGAAATGATCATATTAAGTTCATATTATAACCCTTTTCTAAATTTTACCAAATTTCCTGCATTCTAAACTACTTATACAATATCCCTAATATAAATCTATCCTTACACTATGTGTACAACACCTGTAAAATATTCACATGCCAAAATACTTTCGAAAAATTGAAATTTACTGAAACAAACTAAAGTACTGAATTGAATTTACGGAAATAAGTTTATTTAACATTCCTGAAATTTTTGAAAGTAGCACAATGCTTTTTATGATTAAACCAAAATGTATAAATGTTATTCAGATTGTTTTAAACAAATCCACTTTCTACCCATCGTGAACCAAATTACATCAAATAAACGTCTCGTACATGTACATCTTGAAATCCACTTTTAAAGAAATTACTAGTTAACAGTCCGATCCTGTCTTGAACATCTCAAATTAATATATATATATATATATATATATATATATACTATATATATATTCTAAAATATATATTGGATACTCAGAGGCTCAGAGTTAAAGGTTCCAGACTAGTAAATGAAAGGTACCAAGTTCGAATCTGAGAGTAGTCGTGCGCTTGGAAAAAATTATATGCCTGATCACGGATGCAGAGTCCGCTTCCGAAACTTCGCGCTCAAAAAGCAAAAACTGTAGAAATGAGTCGATCACAACTCAACTAATATGAAACCACAGTTTCTGATACTGATAATACAGAGCTTATCTATGCACTTTCAATGTGAATGTCTTTTATTTGTTCGTTCCACGCTGTTTCATTCACATTCAACTCTTTACTCACAGCATCTGCATATTTCATTCTCAGACCATTATCTACCTAATTCTGCAGACCCACTTTACCACAAACACAGTCTTACATTTATTTTTGTTTTGTTATCCTGAATTGAGGATTACTTTAGTTTTATTAGGTATTAAGTTTATTTTGAAAGAAAGTGTTAAGTTATAAAGTTAGTGAAATCTACATTCAGTTAGTAGACATTATTTTAACATGAATCTTATGGCAAGAATTCGTATATCTAAGAATGAAACTACATCACTGGAAATGGTTGAAAATAAATTGCAAACGTGTTTATGAAGCACAAATTAGTATGTGCATCAATAAGAAATTAAAAATCAAATTCAGAAATTATGGAAGACAACGAGCCGCCGCTGTTGATTAATAAATCCATATAAAATGTTTATATTTTAAAACGACTTTTCTTTTAGATTCTTTATGCGATACCTTGATCCTATAAAAATAATGATAGAATAAACAAACATGTATTTTTTTTAAATAAACAAGTTTTGTTTGAAAACGTATTTTGTTAATACAAATTCCTGAGACATTTTGAAAAAGTAATATACCAGTTGTTAATATTTTTGCTGTCTCAAAAAAAAAAACGTCGAAATCGATACATAATTATCGGAGATACGTGGAATTTTTCACCGCGACGTAATTTTCAACTCTGGATGAATTTTCCACGCCCCGCGCTAGTGATTACTTCCATACCGCGGCTCAAGTCAACGAAACATTCATTTTCACGCATGTAAAACTCTCTTTTTCTGGCGCATGATGTTATCATGGAGTTCTAGTATCACACTAGTTGCAGCAGAAATTTCAAACCTTACTATATATAAATAAACAATTGACGAATTAAAAAAAAAGATTTTTTTCTCAGCGATTCATTTAAAAAACATTTTTTAATCGGGCATTTTGGTAACGCCAAGTAAAGTAAAGCAAACATGTCGATGAATTCTACGTAAAATTAACTTTTTTTATCTATTTAAATAAGAACATTGTGAATATAGGGCGTTGTGATGAATCACCATGTACAAGAATATAAAAAAATTACCAGGTTTGTGGTTAACAAGTAGCAATCCAACAAAAATTTAGGAGACTAAAAATGCTACAGCAATAAAAGTAACAAAGAGAAAGCTCCGATAGGTGTGTTTTTTAGTTAATGTAATGTACAACATAAACTAAGATATAAACATATACGACATAAAAATCACGTTTCCACTAAATAATAATAAAAAATTTCGAAATTTGCATGCTGTAAAGGGAAAGGAAAGGAATGGGATAGCATATATTTTATAGGCACCTTTTTTTACATCCCAACGCGGACCACAAATGTGTATTGAAGTTATTTGCATGAATTGTAATGGGCAAGGGTACGATATGCAATATTCATATTTCAATTCATTTTTCTGTAAGCATTTGTAATAGAAATGTAAGGATACAAACATAAAATCCATAGATTTCTGCTTACTTCAATAAAATTCTGTTTAGCACCAACGCGACGACCTAAGGTGATTCGCAAGAGATATTTATTGACAAAAAGAGAAATTTCAATCTATAGAACAAAACAGGTGCTCTCAAGTACTTTCTTGAGGCTCCTGTCACATAATTCAGGATATACCTGTGACCCAAAAAGTCTGCAGAGATAAATTTAAATTGAAAAGTATATATGAATGTAATTTTTACTCATTCTCGTTAAATAAAAAACGTATTTGGGTAAGTTAACATTATGTAGCACAAGACACTAAACCCACAGGGAATTGTTATCTCATACTAATATTTACATCTTCTTTAAAGCGAAGATTTATAATCCCACCAGACAGAATTAAAATAATTCCAGCCCTAGTACTAGGAGCATTAAATTATAATAACGCCAACACAGATTAAGTGGAAAAATGTGCTATTGACGTTAAAGAATGAACAACCAAAATTCATGTGTTGTTTTATTCACAGTTTACTAAAAATGTCGTGAAGTTAAACTCAACACAATACATCTGGGTATATTTATTATACCGTAAATGCAAGAAGGGGATTCTTTTGCTTTCTAAACGCCAGAATTTCAATTTACTACACCAAAAATTGGTTTTACAATTAAATCATCTATGGAAAACTTCAAAGAAACCGAAATTTGCCCATTATTATCTTGAAATAATGCAATAAAATTCAATGGATGTTTAATAACTTTCTTATGAAGCATATACTTTTACAGTATTTATTTCCTCAAGAAAGAAAAATTCTCAACCCAATAATAAAATTACTCACAATGCCCATTACATTTTTTACATCCAGACTAAAACAAAAAAATAACATAAATTATCTACAGCTATAAAAGGTTTGGCGCTCAGGAAACTGTGATCGTATAATCCTTATAGTTAAGGTAAACTTTAAGTTAGAAGAGTCGTTATATTTTCCCGAAAATTTATATAAAAACGCTAATGTTTAATTTTGTTTTCGTATAAGGAAGCTTTAAATTATAGTAACTGACAATTTGGTATAATTACTTAAGTTGCTCGTTAAGTTAGAAACTCACTCAAATTACAATCATTACAAGTTTTAACATAAACTAAAATTTCTTGCGCGTTGCCTGTAGACAGTGTTAAAGTTTATACTCGATAAGATTACTTTAGGTAATGGGCTCCTGTAATAATTTTTCATGAAATAACTGTCACAGTTATCTTTATGTTAAATAGTATAGTACAGAGTTTATTGTCTATTTAATCATGCCAAAATTTTCAAGAATGAAATGGACAAAGATAATTCCAATATTTAAATAGGTTGGTAAATTACACAAAATTGCACTTACTACTCTCATTAGTGTTAGATGAAGTAAAATTCTGTGCATTTGTATTTAAATTTATCGTACCAGACTTATATTGCGCAAATTACGTAACAAACTCCTAGTAAAATAAAATGTTTCAACGTTACATTTCATATTTTTTGACGAAATGTGCTTTAATTTCTTTAGTGTTAAAAAACGCAAAAAATCTAGTCAGATATATTTTTAAGTGTAGTTCAAGTATAGTGTGACTAGAATGTGGATGTGTAGTTATTTGATATTCGTTTGCCGTTTATTAGCGTTGGTGAGCTACAACTAGATTTGGAGTGCATAAGGGATATTGTCAAGGGAACCCTCTAGCTTTTTCGTGCGTTCATAACGAAGATAGACAACATTCTAAAAACAAATAACAATAATCTATGTCAGAATGACGTGTAAAACTTCATCACAGATAGAGATTAATAGACATAAACACATGCTAACTTAAAAAAAATTCCAAAGCTAAATTCTATAAGATATCAATAATACCGTTTAACAATTTTCATTCATATTTAATTATTTTTAGACCTACCTTACGTTATATTAAATCAGATTATTAAAAAAGTTATGTAAAATTAAATTTTCATTAAAAAATATGTCTACACCTTTTCTTATAAAATCAATCGTTATTCAGATATTGAAAATATTTGAATTAACACATAAATTCTATTTTAGGAATTCTTTTGTTGCTAAATTACGCGTCGTATAAAAAAATTGTCTAGAACATAATTAACTGATACGCTTAAGGTCTATATCTGGGTATTTTTACATGCGAATATGCAGCTGTTTTAGAAACATTTGATAAAAACCAATATCTGACCCCAATAAACCCCCTGTCCGGCGCTGGATTTCTCCCAAAATCTAATCAGCTCCAACCGAAATCAAAACAAGTTTAAATACAAAATTTTAAGTACGTGGGTATTTTCGTTCTGGAGTGATCATGGTTGCACGGATGCACTCACGAACGCACGCACACGCTCCCACGCACCCACAACCTATACACGCATGCACCCACACATCCACACTCCCACACACCCATACACATATTATATATATATATATATATATATATATATATATATATATATATATATATATATATATATATATAGTGAGCATCTAAGCTCCGTCGGTTTGTATACGAAAAATGGTCAAATATTTTTGAAATCTTTTTTTTATTATCGTGTAGGTTCATTAGGAGCACGTTTTAAAATTAATTTCGAATATGCAGGGTGGTCCATAAAAATTATACGCATCAAAGTTATGAAAATTTAAATGGAACACCCTATATATGACGGCATATTTCGATTCTGTGGACTAAATAAAGGGCACTTACTGTTATAGTCCCTATACCTAACTCCACCTGTTGTCGAGATATTTCATTATTTGTGAGAATGTATATCGAAATTCAAAAGAACTTTCTGTTTTACGTACTCGAGGAACTTTAAAATCCACCGAAGTTATTATCACAAATTTATACTGGGTGTATAAACACTCAGTTACTATTTTGACCAACATTAAAGCCAATTAACTTCCTTATTTTAAATGGAACAAACCCGTATTTATTACCATATTTTTATTCTAATTTTAATTCCCTACAAAACTATATTAGGGTTTCCTATACCTATCTCTTACAGATTTTTTGTAATTTAGGATTTTCTATTCCAATAATAATTTCATGCAATTTGTTCTTTGACGGTCTTACTGTCACATATTTATTTATTGACAAGTCATAGTTCGTGTTAAAGTTAAATCATTTTAGCTAATCAACCTACTATTCAAAATGGCTTGCTATTCTCGAATTGAAAAGTGCGACATGATCTTAGTAACTGGGAAATGCAATGATAATTGCTTGCTAGCATCTAGGGTTTACTCACAAATGTATCCTGATAGGCGTCATCCCGACAGGCGTTCATTAGAAAAATTATTAAGGCTGTGTTTGTTCAATAAAACAATGTTTTTGTTATTTACCCAGTTGTTAATGTCTTTCAGTCATTGTTAAGCTTTGTTTGTTCAATAAAACAATGTTTTTGTTATTTACCCAGTTATTAACGTCTTTCAGTCATTGTTAAGCTTTCTTTGTTCAATAAAACAATGTTTTTGTTATTTACCAAGTTATTAACGTCTTTCAGGCTGTGTTTGTTCAATAAAACGATGTTTTTGCTATTTACCCAGTTATTAACGTCTTTCAGTCATTGTTAAGGAAAGCCTAGTCAAACGGTTGTAGTATCTCGAACAATAAAAGCTTTTCATCAAAACCTGCTCATAAAAAATCGAGTAAAAAATGACATAAAATTAATGATTAAATTAGAAAATCCTAAATTACAAAAAATCTGTAAGAGATAGGTATAGGGAACCCTAATACAATTTTGTAGGAATTAAAATTAGAATAAAATATGGTGATAAATAGTGTTCCATTTAAAATAAGGAAGTTAATTGGCTTTAATGTTGGTGAAAATAGTAACTGAGTTTTTATACACCCAGTATAAATTTATGAAAATAACTTCGGTGGATTTTAAAGTTTGATGCTTTCAGTAAACAATGAAAAACATTTGAAAAAAAAACAGGTGGAGTTATGTATAGGGACTATAACAGTAAGTGACCTTCATTTAGTCCACAGAATCGAAATATGCCATCATATATAGGGTGTGCCATTTAAATTTTCATAACTTTGATGCGTAAAATTTTTATGGACCACCCTGATATTCGAAAATCATTTTAAAACGTGTCCTAATGAACCTACACGATAATTAAAAAGATTTCAAAAATATTTTACCATTTTTCGTATACAAACCGACGGAGTTTAGATGTTACCTGTTTAATATATATATATATATATATATATATATATATATATATATATATATATATATATATATATATATATATATATATATATATATATATATACAGTGATACAAAGAGAAACCATTCAATAACTTCTATATTTTACGATATATAAAAAAGTTAAATTATTTTTTGTTTACGGCCATGTGCTATATTTAATAGGGCTATCAAATATTTTTTTCATTTTCGGTTAAACCGAAACGAACACAACTATTGTTTTTAAATGACACCCTGTAAATTGTTTTTATTGCGTGGTTAGTGGAACAACTGGAAGATGACCGAGAAATTTATACAGAATTTTGTGGACCAACGGAGCAAAATTCACCAATAATGGTGTTATCAACAAACAAAATAATCTGAAAATGTTAACTTTCACCATTAACACTTATAATAAAATACTTATCTTTACAACATCTTTAACAATTTTTAACAAACATTACTACTGACGAAGATAACTGTAAGTGTTATCGAAACGTTTAGATTGTATAATTTACAGTACTCCATTAAAAAACCCCAAAAAAGATAAAACAAAATAATCGTTTCCGGTCGGACGAAAACCCACATTGGACATTAAATGCAAACCATCAAACCGTTTGGGGTACTAACGTTTGGTGCGGTTTAATAGGAGACAGACTATTGGGACATTTTTTTTTATGACGCAACCCTCACTGCAAGAAGATTTCTTCATTTTTTAAATACTCAGCTTTTGACCATATTAGAAGATTTACCACTAGCATAGCGACGAAGTATGTACTTTCAGTTGGAGGGAGCGCCAGCTTATACTAGTAACATTGTTAGTGAATATCTAAACGAAACCTTTAATGGGCGTTTAATTGCCACCCATGGACCAGTAGAAATGCCGCCAAGATCGCCTGATATTACACCTCTGGACTATTTCTTATGGGGCTATCTTAAAACACTAGTCTATGCAGATCCGCCATGAAATGTAGAGGATTTAAAAAAAAATCAGGTTGGCATGTATGCCGTTAACACCCGATGTGATACATAGAACAACACATCATGAATTTCTAACGCGGCTAGAGGCATGTGTTGCACAAAATGGTGGTAGTTTTGAACAATTTATAAAATAATTTTCCTGCATACCATCTTTGTAGTTAAAAAATACGTGCTTATTACTTGTTGAATTTTGTATTTTGTGTATGTATCCGTTTCCAGATGTCTTACTATTCTAATAAATACTAATAATAAAACCAGTTGTTTCCGTTTTCCATTGCAATAGCTATTTTGTCTTTAAATTGTGGTCTTGTACGCCTTCAAACAGTTTTTTTGCGATTTACAACAAAATTTTCTGATATAATACCCATAAAATTTTATATTTACAGAAAGAAAAAATAATGAGGAATCAGAAAAAATATACAGGGTGTCATTTAAAAAACAATAGTTGTGTTCGTTTCCGGTTTGACCGGAAATAAAAAAAAAATTTGATAGCCCTATTAAATGTAGCAATGGCCGTAAACAAAAAATAATTTAACTTGTTTTTATATATCTAAAATATGAAGTTATTGAATGGTTTCTTGTGTCTGTGTGTCTGTGTGTCTGTGTGTCTGTGTGTCTGTGTGTCTGTGTGTCTGTGTGTCTGTGTGTCTGTGTGTCTGTGTGTCTGTGTGTCTGTGTGTCTGTGTGTCTGTGTGTCTGTGTGTCTGTGTGTCTGTGTGTCTGTGTGTCTGTGTGTCTGTGTGTGTCTGTGTGTCTGTGTGTCTGTGTGTCTGTGTGTCTGTGTGTCTGTGTGTCTGTGTGTCTGTGTGTCTGTGTGTCTGTGTGTCTGTGTGTCTGTGTGTCTGTGTGTCTGTGTGTCTGTGTGTCTGTGTGTCTGTGTGTCTGTGTGTCTTTGTGTGTCTGTGTGTCTGTGTGTCTGTGTGTCTGTGTGTCTGTGTGTCTGTGTGTCTGTGTGTCTGTGTGTCTGTGTGTCTGCGTGTCTGCGTTTCTGCGTGTCTGCGTGTCTGCGTGTCTGCGTGTCTGCGTGTCTGCGTGTCTGCGTGTCTGCGTGTCTGCGTGTCTGTGTGTCTGCGTGTCTGCGTGTCTGCGTGTCTGCGTGTCTGCGTGTCTGCGTGTCTGCGTGTCAGCGTGTCTGCGTGTCTGCGTGTCTGCGTGTCTGCGTGTGCGGTCTGCGTGTCTGCGTGTCTGCGTGTTGCGTCTGGTCTGCGTGTCTGCGTGTCTGCGTGTCTGCGTGTCTGCGTGTTGCGTGTCTGCGTGTCTGCGTGTCTGCGGTCTGCGTGTCTGCGTGTCTGCGTGTCTGCGTGTCTGCGTGTCTGCGTGTCTGCGTGTCTGCGTGTCTGCGTGTCTGCGTGTCTGCGTGTCTGCGTGTCTGCGTGTCTGCGTGTCTGCGTGTCTGCGTGTCTGCGTGTCTGCGTGTCTGCGTGTCTGCGTGTCTGCGTGTCTGCGTGTCTGCGTGTCTGCGTGTCTGCGTCTGCGTGTCTGCGTGTCTGCGTGTCTGCGTGTCTGCGTGTCTGCGTGTCTGCGTGTTTCGCGTCTGCGTGTCTGCGTGTCTGCGTGTCTGGTGTTGCGTGTCTGCGTGTCTGCGTTGCGTGTCTGCGTGGGGTGTCTGCGTGTCGCGTGTCTGCGTGTCTGCGTGTCTGCGTGTCGCGTGTTGCGTGTCTGCGTGTCTGCGTTCGCGTGTCGCGTGTCTGCGTCTGCGTGTCTGCGTGTCCTGCGTGTCGCGTTCTGCGTTCTGCGTGTCTGGTGTCGCGTTCTGCGTGTCTGGTCGCGTTCTGCGTGTCTGCGTGTCTGCGTTCTGCGTGTCTGCGTGTCTGCGTGTCTGCGTGTCTGGTGTCTGCGTTCTGCGTGTCTGCGTGTCTGCGTGTCTGCGTGTCTGCGTGTCTGCGTGTCTGCGTGTCTGCGTGTCTGCGTGTCTGCGTGTCTGCGTGTCTGCGTGTCTGCGTGTCTGCGTGTCTGCGTTCTGGTGTCTGCGTGTCTGCGTGTCGCGTGTCTGCGTGTCTGCGTTCTGCGTGTCTGCGTGTCTGCGTGTCTGCGTGTCTGCGTGTCTGCGTGTCGCGTGGGTCTGCGTGCGGTCTGCGTGTCTGCGTTTGGGTCTGCGTGTCTGCGTGTCTGGTGTCTGCGTTCTGCGTGTCTGCGTGTCTGCGTGTCTGCGTGTTCTGGCGGTTCTGCGTTCGCGTGTTCGTGGCCGTGTCTGCGTGTCTGCGTGTTCGCGTGTCTGCGTGTCTGCGTGCTGCGTTCGCGGTTGCGTGTCTGCGTGTCTGCGTTCTGCGTGTCTGCGTGTCTGCGTGTCTGCGTTCGCGTGTCTGCGTGTCTGCGTGTCTGCGTGTCTGCGTTCTGGTGTGTTGCGTTGGGTTGCGTGTTGCGTGTTGCGTTGGTGCGGTGTTGCGTTGCGTGTTGGTGTTGCGTGTTGCGTTGGTGTTGCGTGTTGCGTGTTGGTGTTCGTGTTGCGTTTGCGTGTTGCGTGTTGGTTTGGTGTTCGTGTCTGGTGTTGGTGTCTGGTGTTGGTGTTGGTGTTTGGTGTTGGTGTTGGTGTCTGTGGTTGTGTGTTGTGTTGTGTGTTGGTGTGTTGTGGTGTTGGGTGTTGTGTTGTGTGTTGGTGTGTTGGTGTGGTGTGTTGTGGTGTCGTGTGTCGTGTGCGTGTGTCGTGTGTTGTGTGTTGTGTGTTGTGTTGTTGTGTGTCTGTGTGTTGTGTGTGTTGTGTTGTGTGTTGTGTGTTGTGTGTCTGTGTGTCTGTGTGTCTGTGTGTCTGTGTCTGTGTGTCTGTGTCTGTGTGTCTGTGTGTCTGTGTGTTGTTTCTGTGTGTCTGTGTCTGTGTGTCTGTGTGTCTGTGTGTTCGTGTGTCTGTGTGTCTGTGTCTGTGTGTCTGTGTGTCTGTGTGTCTGTGTCTGTGTGTCTGTGTGTTGTTGTGTGTTTCTGTGTGTCTGTGTGTCTGTGTGTTGTGTGTCTGTGTGTCTGTGTGTCTGTGTGTCTGTGTTCTGTGTGTCTGTGTGTCTGTGTGTTGTGTGTCTGTGTGTTTTCTGTGTGTCTGTGTGTCTGTGTTCTGTGTGTCTGTGTTCTGTGTGTCTGTGTGTCTGTGTTCTGTGTGTCTGTGTGTCTGTGTTTGTTCTGTGTGTTGTGTTCTGTGTGTTGTGTTTTCTGTGTGTTGGTGTCTGTGTGTTCTGTGTGTCTGTGTGTCTGTGTGTCTGTGTTCTGTGTGTTGTGTTGTTCTGTGTGTCTGTGTGTCTGTGTGTCTGTGTGTCTGTGTGTCTGTGTGTCTGTGTGTCTGTGTGTCTGTGTGTCTGTGTGTCTGTGTTCTGTGTGTCTGTGTGTCTGTGTGTCTGTGTGTCTGTGTGTCTGTGTGTCGTGTGTGTCTGTGTTTGTGTGTCTGTGTGTCGTGTGTCTGTGTCTGTGTGTCTGTGTGTCTGTGTGTCTGTTTGTGTCTGTGTGTCTGTGTGTCTGTGTGTTGTGTGTCTGTGTGTCTGTGTGTCTTTGTGTCTGTATGTCTGTGTGTGTGTGTTTGTGTGTGTGTGTCTGTGTGTCTGTGTGTCTGTGTGTCTGTGTGTCTGTGTGTCTGTGTGTCTGTGTTTGTGTGTCTGTGTTCTGTGTGTTCTGTGTGTCTGTGTGTCTGTGTGTCTGTGTGTCTGTGTGTCTGTGTGTCTGTGTGTCTGTGTTCTGTGTGTCTGTGTGTCTGTGTGTCTGTGTTCTGTGTTTCTGTGTGTCTGTGTGTCTGTGTGTCTGTGTGTGTCTGTGTGTCTGTGTGTCTGTGTGTCTGTGTGTCTGTGTTTCTGTGTTCTGTGTGTCTGTGTGTCTGTGTGTTGTTTCTGTGTGTCTGTGTGTCTGTGTGTTTCTGTGTGTCTGTGTGTCTGTGTGTCTGTGTCTTGTTTGGTGTCTGTGTGTCTGTGTGTCTGTGTTCTGTGTGTCTGTGTGTCGTGTGTCTGTGTGTCTGTGTGTCTGTGTCTGTGTGTTGTTGTTGTGTGTCTGTGTTCTGTGTGTCTGTGTGTCTGTGTGTCTGTGTGTCTGTGTTTGTGTGTCTGTGTGTCCGTGTGTCTGTGTGTCTGTGTCTGTGTGTCTGTGTGTCTGTGTGTCTGTGTGTCTGTGTGTCTGTGTCTGTGTGTCTGTGTCTGTGTTTGTTTCTGTGTGTCGTGTGTCTGTGTGTCTGTGTGTCTGTGTGTCTGTGTGTTGTGTCTGTGTGTCTGTGTGTCTGTGTCTGTGTGTCTGTGTGTTTGTGTCTGTGTGTTGTGTGTCTGTGTGTCTGTGTGTCTGTGTTCTGTGTGTCTGTGTGTCTGTGTGTCTGTGTGTCTGTGTGTTCTGTGTTCTGTGTGTCTGTGTGTCTGTGTGTCTGTGTGTCGTGTGTTCTGTGTCTGTGTGTCTGTGTGTCTGTGTGTCTGTGTGTCTGTGTGTCTGTGTGTCGTGTGTCTGTGTGTTGTGTGTCTGTGTGTCTGTGTTCTGTGTGTCTGTGTGTTGTTGTGTGTCTGTGTGTCGTGTGTCTGTGTGTTCTGTGTGTCTGTGTGTCTGTGTGTCTGTGTGTCTGTGTGTCGTGTGTTGTGTTCTGTGTGTCTGTGTGTTTGTGTGTCTGTGTGTCTGTGTCTGTGTGTCTGTGTGTCTGTGTTCTGTGTGTTCTGTGTGTCTGTGTGTCTGTGTGTCTGTGTGTCTGTGTGTCTGTGTGTCTGTGTGTCTGTGTGTCTGTGTGTCTGTGTTCTGTGTGTCTGTGTGTCTGTGTGTCTGTGTGTCTGTGTGTCTGTGTGTCTGTGTGTCTGTGTTCTGTGTTTCTGTGTGTCTGTGTTCTGTGTGTCTGTGTGTCTGTGTGTCTGTGTGTCTGTGTGTCTGTGTTTGTGTTCTGTGTGGTTGTTGTGTGTCTGTGTGTCTGTGTGTCTGTGTGTTCTGTGTGTCTGTGTGTTCTGTGTGTCTGTGTGTTGTGTCTGTGTCTGTGTGTTGTGTGTCTGTGTGTCTGTGTGTCGTGTTCTGTGTGTCTGTGTTCTGTGTGTCTGTGTTCTGTGTGTCGTGTGTCTGTGTGTCTGTGTGTCTGTGTGTCTGTGTGTCTGTGTGTTCTGTGTGTCTGTGTGTCTGTGTGTCTGTGTGTCTGTGTGTGTCTGTGTGTCTGTGTGTCTGTGTGTCTGTGTGTCTGTGTGTCTGTGTGTCTGTGTGTCTGTGTGTTCTGTGTGTTTCTGTGTTCTTGTGTCTGTGTGTCTGTGTGTTCGTGTTCTGTGTGTCTGTGTGTTTCTGTGTGTCTGTGTGTCTGTGTGTCTGTGTGTCTGTGTGTCTGTGTTCTGTGTGTCTGTGTGTCTGTGTGTCTGTGTCTGTGTGTCTGTGTTTGTTGTTGTGTGTCTGTGTTCTGTGTTCTGTGTGTTGTGTCTGTGTGTCTGTGTGTTCTGTGTGTCTGTGTGTCTGTGTGTCTGTGTGTTGTTGTTGTCGTGTGTCTGTGTGTCTGTTGTTGTGTGTCTGTGTGTCTGTGTGTCTGTGTGTCTGTGTTTTTTTTTTTTTTAATTTTTAATTTTAAACAGTGCTCCATTACAATTTTTTTGTAATACTACATTTTGCATTAATTATCTTGTTTTTAATTTTTACATATTTCGTTTCAGTTGATTAAAATTGTTGTTTTCTTTCCTATGTGGTATACAACACATATAACAATTTTTTAAAAAAATATGTAACACACTATTTTCCTTGGCTATTCTGTGTTCTTTTTAAATATTGTCATTTGTCTAAATTTGGTTTGTAATTGGTTTTTGATATAATTTATAAAATTCGTTGATTATTTTGTTCTAAATATTTGGTTGTTCTTTTTTTACTGGTCTTTTGTAAAATTTCATATTTTAATTTCTTTTCTAATGTTTGTAATTTCTCATAGATCAAATGCTCAATTGTTTGTTCTTCATTATTATTCTTGCAATTAGGATTATTGATTATTTTATATTTTTAACTTCTTTTTTGCCATGTCTGATATAATTGCTGTAAAATTGGTTTTGTTCATTTTTTTTTGTCTTTCATAAATTGTGGGTCTGTTTTTCCTTTTACGGAATTTTCCAGAAAGTTTGCCATTTGTTCTTAATTTTGTTTATGTATAATTACATTTTTGGAACTTTGTCATCTTGTGTCATTTAAAAATGTTGCTTCTTTTGCTAATCTATCGTTGTTCAATGCAATGCCTGTGTGGTTTTATCCTTGTTTTCTCCAATTACTCAATTCTAAATCTTGTTTTTCTTTTGTCGGTAATGTGTCGTTGTTTTGTGTCTGTAATTTTGTATCTGTGTAATTGACTTTTCATTATCTGCTGGTTATTTTCATTTTTGTAACGATTTTTATGCAAAACTTTGCTTGATTGTTTGTACAACTATTTAATTTTCTTGTTGCCAAAATCGTTCTTTTCTAATGTGGCCCCCGTTTTCATTTAACTTACTCCCTGTGTATATTTCTGTGTGTTGTATATTCTGTATTTATAATTGGTTTTGCTGGTGTGTCTTGTGTAGGTGGTCAAAATTATAATTTGTTCCTGTTTTTTGTTTGTTATCTGTAATTCTTGTAATTTTTTGGGTCTGCCAGGTTAAGGTGGGTTGTGTGTCCTGATATTTTGTGTTCATTGTCTTTGAATACTCTTTGAACGTTCTTTTTTTGCATCTTGTCCTGTTTTGGTTTGTCCGTTATTTATTTTTTTCTGTTTTTTTTTTTTTGCTGATTTTGTTATGTTTATTTTACTACTTTTGGTTTTGTTATGTTTGTTGTTTTGTCCGTTCCTAAATTTTTTTCTTGTTGTTGTAATGTTTTTTTTTACGTTATTTTTTAAAATTGTGTCTTTTCTTATTGTTTTTTTTCATTAAATTGTTTTTTCTTGTGTTAAAATTTTGTTGTCTTTGCACTATTTTCGGCTTCAAGGTTTTCCTTTGTTTGTTTTCTGTGTCTTTGTGTCCTTTTTATATTTTGTTCTGTTATATTTTCTGGGGGCCCTGGGTTCTTGTTTTCTTTGTTTTTAATTGTTTTTGCTTTTCTTTGATTTTCTTTACTGATTGTGTTTTTGTTGTTTGTGTGTGTTGTGTGTCTTGTGTCTGTGTGTCTGTGTGTTGTTGTTGTGTGTCTGTGTGTCTGTGTGTCTGTGTGTCTGTGTGTCTGTGTGTCTGTGTGTCTGTGTGTCTTGTGTCTGTGTGTCTTGTGTCTGTGTGTCTGTGTGTCTGTGTGTCTGTGTGTCTGTGTGTCTGTGTGTCTGTGTGTCTGTGTGTCTGTGTGTCTTGTGTGTCTGTGTGTCTTTGTGTGTCTGTGTGTCTGTGTGTCTTGTGTTGTGTGTCTGTGTGTCTTGTTGTGTGTCTGTGTGTCTTGTGTCTGTGTGTCTTGTGTCTTGTGTCTGTGTGTCTGTGTGTCTGTGTGTCTGTGTGTCTGTGTGTCTGTGTGTCTGTGTGTCTGTGTGTCTTGTGTCTTGTGTCTGTGTGTCTGTGTGTCTGTGTGTCTGTGTGTCTTGTGTCGTGTTGTTGTGTTGTGTCTGTGTGTCTGCGTGTCTGCGTGTCTGCGTGTCTGCGTGTCTGGTGTCTGCGTGTCTGGTGTCTGGTGTCTGCGTGTTGCGTTGGTCTGCGTGTCTGCGTGTCTGCGGTCTGCGTGTCTGCGTGTCTGCGTGTCTGCGTGTCTGCGTGTCTGCGTGTCTGCGTGTCTGCGTGTCTGGTGTCTGCGTGTCTGCGTGTCTGCGTGTCTGCGTGTCTGCGTGTCTGGTGTCTGCGTGTCTGCGTCTGCGTGTCGCGTCTGCGGTCTGCGTGTCTGCGTGTCTGGTGTCTGCGTGTCTGCGTGTCTGCGGTCTGCGTGTCTGCGTGTCTGCGTGTCTGCGGTCTGGTGTCTGCGTGTCTGCGGGTCTGCGTGTCGCGTGTCTGCGTGTCTGGTGTCTGCGTGTCTGCGTGTCTGGTGTCTGCGTGTCTGCGTGTCTGCGTGTCTGGTGTCTGCGTGTCTGGTGTCGCGTGTCTGCGTGTTTGGGTCTGCGTGTCTGGTCTGGTGTCTGCGTGTCTGCGTGTCTGCGGTCGGTGTCTGCGTGTCTGGTGTTCGTGTCTGCGTGTCTGCGTGTCTGCGTGTCTGCGTGTCTGCGTGTCTGCGGTCGCGTGTCTGCGTGTCTGCGTGTCTGCGTGTCTGCGTGTCTGCGTGTCTGGTGTCTGCGTGTCTGCGTCTGCGTGTCTGCGGGTCTGCGTGTTGCGTGTCTGCGTGTCTGCGTGTCTGCGTGTCTGCGTGTCTGCGTGTTGCGTGTCTGCGTGTCTGGGTCTGGGTGTCTGGTGTCTGGTTGGTGTTGGTGTTGGTGTTGGTGTGGTGTTGGTGTGGTGTGGTGTTGGGTGTGGTGGTGTGTGGTGTGTGTGGGTTTGTGGTGTGTGGTGTGTGGTGTGGTGTGTGGTGTGTGTGTGTGTTGTGTGTTGTGTGCTGTGTGTCTGTGTTTGTGTTGTTGTGTGTTGTGTGTGTGTTGTGTGTGTGTGTGTGTGTGTTGTGTGTCTGTGTGTCTGTGTGTCTGTGTGTCTGTGTGTGTCTTTGTTGTGTGTCTGTGTGTCTTTGTCTTGTGTCTGTGTGTCTGTGTGTCTGTGTTGTTGTGTCTGTGTGTCTGTGTGTCTGTGTGTCTGTGTGTCTGTGTGTCTTGTGTCTGTGTGTCTGTGTGTCTGTGTGTCTGTGTGTCTGTGTGTCTGTGTGTCTGTGTGTCTGTGTGTCTGTGTGTCTGTGTGTGTTTTGTGTGTCTGTGTGTCTGTGTGTCTGTGTGTCTGTGTGTCTGTGTGTCTGTGTGTCTGTGTGTCTGTGTCTTGTGTCTGTGTGTCTGTGTGTCTGTCTGTGTGTCTGTGTGTCTGTGTTCTGTGTGTCTGTGTGTCTGTGTGTCTGTGTTCTGTGTGTCTGTGTGTCTGTGTTGTTTCTGTGTGTCTGTGTGTTCTGTGTTCTGTGTGTCTGTGTGTCTGTGTGTCTGTGTTCTGTGTGTCTGTGTGTCTGTGTGTCTGTGTGTCTGTGTGTCTGTGTGTTCTGTGTGTCTGTGTGTTCTGTGTGTCTGTGTTCTGTGTGTCTGTGTTTCTGTGTTTGTGTTCTGTGTGTCTGTGTGTCTGTGTTCTGTGTGTCTGTGTGTCTGTGTTCGTGTTCTGTGTGTCTGTGTGTCTGTGTTCTGTGTGTTGTTTCTGTGTGTGTCTGTGTGTCTGTGTGTTGTGTTCTGTGTGTCTGTGTTCTGTGTTTGTGTGTCTGTGTGTCTGTGTGTCTGTGTGTCTGTGTGTCTGTGTGTCTGTGTTCTGTGTGTCTGTGTGTTGTTGTTGTGTGTCTGTGTGTCTGTGTGTCTGTGTTCTGTGTGTCTGTGTGTCTGTGTGTCTGTGTGTCTGTGTGTCTGTGTGTCTGTGTGTCTGTGTGTCTGTGTGTCTGTGTGTCTGTGTGTTGTGTCTGTGTGTCTGTGTTCTGTGTGTTGTGTCTGTGTGTCTGTGTGTCTGTGTGTCTGTGTGTCTGTGTGTCTGTGTGTCTGTGTGTGTTCTGTGTGTCTGTGTGTCTGTGTGTCGTGTCTGTGTGTCTGTGTGTGTTTCTGTGTGTCTGTGTGTCTGTGTGTCTGTGTGTCTGTGTGTCTGTGTCTGTGTGTCTGTGTGTCTGTGTGTCTGTGTGTCTGTGTGTCTGTGTTCTGTGTTCTGTGTTCTGTGTGTCTGTGTGTCTGTGTCTGTGTGTCTGTGTGTCTGTGTCTGTGTTCTGTGTGTCTGTGTGTCTGTGTTGTTGTGTGTCTGTGTGTCTGTGTGTCTGTGTCTGGGCGTGTGTCTGTGTGTCTGTGTGTCTGTGTGTCTGTGTGTCTGTGTGTCTGGTGTCTGTGTGTCTGGTGTCTGTGTGTCTGGTGTCTGTGTGTTCGGTGTCTGTGTGTCTGTGTGTCTGTGTTCTGTGTTCTGTGTGTCTGTGTGTCTGGTGTCTGGGCGTGTGTCTGGTGTCTGGTGTTCTGTGTTCTGTGTGTCTGGTGTCTGGTGTCTGTGTGTCTGGTGTCTGTGTGTCTGGTGTCTGGTGTCTGGTGTTCTGGTTCTGGTGTCTGGTGTCGGTTCTGGTGTCTGGTGTCTGGTTCTGGTGTCGGTGTCTGGTGTCTGGTGTCTGGTTTCTGGTGTCTGGTTCTGTGTGTCTGGTGTCTGGTGTTCTGTGTGTCTGGTGTTCGGTGTCTGGTGTCTGGTGTCTGGTGTCGGTCTGGTGTCTGGTGTCTGGTGTCTGGTGTCTGTGTTCTGTGTGTCTGTGTGTCTGGTGTCGGTGTCTGGTGTCTGTGTTGTTGCGTGTGCGTGTCTGTGTGTCTGTGTGTCTGTGTGTCTGTGTGTCTGGTGTCTGGTGTCTGCGTGTCTGTGTGTCTGCGTGTCTGCGTGTCTGCGTGTCTGCGTGTTCGCGGTCTGGTGTCTGGTTTGCGTGTCTGCGTGTCTGCGTGTCTGGTGTCTGCGTGTCTGGTGTCTGGTGTCTGCGTGTCTGCGTGTTGCGTCTGCGTGTCTGCGTGTTCGCGTGTTTTCTGCGTGTCTGCGTGTTCGCGTGTCTGGTTCTGTGTGTCTGTGTGTCTGTGTGTCTGTGTTCTGTGTCTGTGTTCTGTGTGTCTGTGTGTCTGTGTGTCTGGGTGTCTGTGTGTCTGTGTGTCTGTGTGTCTGTGTGTCTGTGTGTCTGTGTGTCTGTGTCTGTGTGTCTGTGTGTCTGTGTGTCTGTGTGTCTGTGTGTTTGTGTCTGTGTCTGTGTGTCTGTGTGTCTGTGTGTCTGTGTGTCTGTGTGTCTGTGTTGTGTTCTGTGTGTCTGTGTTCTGTGTGTCTGTGTGTCTGTGTGTCTGTGTGTCTGTGTTGTGTGTTTCTGTGTGTCTGTGTGTTCTGTGTGTCTGTGTGTTGTGTGTCTGTGTTCTGTGTGTCTGTGTGTCTGTGTGTTTCTGTGTGTCTGTGTGTCTGTGTGTCTGTGTGTCTGTGTGTCTGTGTGTCTGTGTTCTGTGTGTCTGTGTGTCTGTGTTCTGTGTTTGTGTGTCTGTGTGTCTGTGTTCTGTGTTCTGTGTGTCTGTGTGTCTGTGTTTCTGTGTGTCTGTGTGTCTGTGTGTCTGTGTGTCTGTGTGTCTGTGTGTTTCTGTGTGTCTGTGTGTCTGTGTGTCTGTGTGTCTGTGTGTCTGTGTCTGTGTGTCTGTGTGTCTGTGTGTTGTGTGTTGGGTGTGTGTTGTGTGTGTGTGTGTGTGGTGGTGTGTGGTGGTGCTGGTGTCGTGTGCTGTGGTGTGGTGTGGGTGGGTGTGGTGGTGGTGGGTGGTGTGGTGTGGGTGGTGTGCGTGTGGTGGTGTGGTGTGGTGTGTGGTGTGCGTGTGGGTGTGTGTGTGTGGTGTGGTGTGTGGTGGTGTGTGTGTGTGGTGTGCGGTGTGGGTGTGTGTGTGGTGCGTGTGTGTGTGTGTGGTGGTGTGTGTGTGTGGGGGGGGTGTGGGGGGGGGGGGGGGGTGGGGGGTGGGGGGTGGGGGGAAGGGTGTTGGGGGGGGTGCGGTGGTCTGTGTGTGGGGCAAGGCGGCGTGGGCGGGCGGGGGCGGGTGGTGGCGTGTGTGCGTGGTGTGTGCGTGTGCGTGGCGTGTGCGTGCGTGCGTGTGGTGTGGTGGTGTGGTGGTGTGTGTGTGTGGTGTGTGTGTGTGGGTGTGGTGTGGTGGTGTGGTGTGTGTGGTGTGTGTGTGTGTGTGTGTGTGTGTGTGTGGTGTGTGTGTGGTGTGTGTGGGTGGTGTGTGTGGTGTGTGTGTGTGTGTGTGTGTGTGTGTGTGTGTGTGTGTGTGTGTGTGTGTGTGTGTGTGTGTGTGTGTGTGTGTGTGTGTGTGTGTGTGTGTGTGTGTGTGTGTGTGGTGTGTGTGTGTGTGTGTGTGTGTGTGTGTGTGTGTTCAGGTGTAGGTTGGAAGTTAAAAAACGATAGAGGTAATCAAATTAAAACCCTTTTCTGAAGTAATATGAATATAAATGAAAAATTTTGTCAAGTCGACGGTTTTATTCGAACAGGATACAGAAAGTGTAGAAGAGCTGAAGATAAAACCCATAGAGAGGATCATCGAAGAAAGACAACTAAGTTGGCTAGGATACATAGCTAGAATGAAAGAAGGAAGAATTACTAAGCAAGTGTATGAAGCGAGAAGCCAAGGGAAAAACAAAGTAGGACGCCCAATAATACGCTGAGAAGAACAAGTTAAACAAGTGGCTGAAAACCAAGGGTATAGGTGGGGAGAAGTGAGAATACTAGCACAAGACAGGAAGGAATAGAAAAGAATATATAATATAAAATAGTATCACATAAATATAGTATACATGTAAATAATACCATACAAACAACATTATAAATTGTAAATAAGATGTAAATAGTAATTATATAGTCCAACACCTAACAGTCAAATGGACGCTTTATTTAAAATCGAAGGAAGTAAACGTAGACGATATTTACTGCCTAACAGTGTGTATATAAAACACACAAACCCAGGTATCGAAGTGAAACAAATTTAATAATTAAAAATTTATTCAGCTAGTTGATGAAACATATAAACAATTACGCCAATACAACGTGCTAAAATTCAATAATAACTAATTTCATAACTTGAGCCTAAACACAAAGATCTATTACCCAAACTTCTACTGTTTCGCAGTCATCATTAGATACTCGTAACTTCATATCATACATCTCGATAACGTTACATTTACAAAACGGAAACAACCTCAATAAACGATACAATAATATCTTCAGTTCATTCAGCCATTCAGTATCTATCCTCTAAGACAAAGCCCACTTCTTTTATATCTGTGTGACATATATACAGAAGGGTTTCCTATAATCATTATCATCATTAAAAGTGGCTAATTAAAATCTAAAGTTACAAGTTTCGACAAATAGATTATTACTATCAGGTTTGGTCAAGAATAATTCAAGTGGTATGATAGATACATATTCCCATAGAATTACTGAAATCTTAAAACAAACCAAGAAGCAAGCAATTTTGTAACAAGAAAAAAAGAAAATTACTAAAAATAGCGTAACCTTATGTAGCTTCTCCTGGTACCACGGCACTGTAACTGCAAATTGTATGCGCAGAAAATTAAAAGTCAGAATCTGTAGGTAGGTGTACCAAGGTTTAAAGCCATTACAATAGCCGCGGATGCTGTAACGTGCCAATTTTTAGGCTATCTTTACCTGAATGCGGGTTTCTCATTCGTGTTATCATTTGTAAATATAGATTTACATTATTTGTATATATTTAAGCATATTGTAGTATTTTTTCTTTCAATAATTAAATTTTAGCGTATATGTTGATCTTTCCTCCTTAGTGTACATAATTACGAATGCCAGTGTATATATCTCTATCGCCTATAATGGGTATTTAGACACATCCATTTTTGTTTTATGCGCAGAATTTGATGATTATTTCCGTTCTTTCTGCATTACAATGCAGTCGCATTTTGAGATCTTTCCTGCATAAGTTATGCAATTGCTTTTAATAACACTTTTGTATTAATTTATTATATCTAGTAGGGAAACTGCCTACCTTGTGTTAAGAAATTTTGCATATATATATATATATATATATATATATATATATATATATATATATATATATATATATATCGTTCGATTTCATATTAAGGGAAGCGTGGTGAATTACGAGTTCAAAATGACGTTAATATAGTACGTTGGATGACGCAGTAAGTCATTTTAACGAAAAGTCTGAGTTGGAGACACGTTTTGTTCTTGTGTAATTAAATATGTAGACAGGCCACGTTGTGCCTGCTGTATAGTTACGTATAGCGCTAATTATGCTCGTTCTAGTAACCACAACACCGGTACCGGTTGCCCATGGGCGAGGATACGTTACGTTTACCTTTATATACCTGAAAGGTACTGTAAACTAGCTTACGTTACTTGATGTGTTGCCTTATCGTATCGTCAAGGAATGAAGTTCTCGGCAGCAACTCATTTCGATATATTATATTAACTTTCCGTTGAAAGTACAAGTAAGCAAGTATCCTTTTTATTGCAAATTAGATTTTTATTAAGTGGACAAATTAGATAAATTAATTTACGAACAGTAAGTAAAGCTAGTCTAATATTGTTTCTGAAGGGTTAATAATGTGGTAACTAAAAGAAAACAGCTGACCTCTGTTACTGTTTTCTAAGATAAAAACATCTGAGTGCATAATGGGACAGGTGATCAAAAGTTTTATCACTGCCTTTTCCATAGGCATCAAAGTTTCGGTACTTCTTAGTTGCTAGGAAGACGGTTTGTTGCCATCGATTACGTCTATCTTTATCAAAAAAAATATTTGATTAAAAGTCATTAATTTTTAGCAAAGTGAACACTGATTTGACAAATAACGTTAGCAAAAGTGCTGTAGTAACGCTTAAAGCTCTAGTTTTGAACAAATTGTGACGAAAAATCTTATTCAGAGTTTGAAAAATGGTGACACAGTAATGATTTCGTGGAAGTTAAACTGTCTTCCTTGCATATTTTCAGGAACTCGTACCTTCCGCAATATACACATTATCCGTTCTTTACTAAGCTTCTCAATCATTAAAGCAATCCTTCGTGTTTACGGCTATCTTAGTCGAAACTTTGAACTATAATTAGAATTAACAAAAACATCGACGCAAAAACATATCTGCTTTATGAAAAGGTAAATTATGGAACATCTTCTAAACAAAGCTAAAATCCTTATAAACGAAATTTTAATGAGGAAAATGATTATCGATTCGAAATGTGCAAGGTAGCAATACGTCCATGTAGAAAGCGCATGATTGAAGTTTATCGTTCTTCCTGAAGGAAGTATCAATTTTTGGTTCATTAATAAGTGATATCAACGCTAAGGGAAAGGTTACAGTAGTGACTATAAGTACATCGCAAGATTTTTCGCTATAAACCCTTATGATATAATTAACTATTTTTATATTTTGAAAAAGTAGATCCGTTTGAAACCACAACATACTAAACGTAACAATTATTTGCAATAGTGCAAATGTACACTAGAGGGACGGGAACTTTAACGTATTACAACGTACTTCCGGAAGTTGAAGTTGAAGTTGAAGTTATCCAGCGGTGAAAATGTTACAGATGTGAAAATATTAGGCGGTTGGAAAAGCTCTGCTGTTACGGAATATTATGTGGAAGAATCCAGTGAACATAAAGTCGTAGTAAAACAAATGGTTGGATGTAAATCGTTTGTCGCGTCAGAAAATTGCATTAGCACAGCAGTCACAACAGGTGCAGCAGCCGTTATTGAAACTTTTGCCATAAAAAGCACTTAACTGTCAACAAATTATTGCGATAGAATATGTGATAATTTAGCAAATACAAGGCCACGTCTGGTACTGCCGCAAGTGCCGTAGTATCCTCTGGTGTGGAAAAACACACGTCCATCTAACCAACAAAGTGGAAGTTAGAAAAAATGAAATCATTTTAATGATAATAATTCTTTGAGGGCAATTATGCAACAAATTTTGTAGGCGAATATTGTAAAGATTAATAATTTATGTTAGATGCATGATTGAAATTTTATGTCAGTTACAGGTTAGTAGATATGTAGATGCTAACTTGAACAAAAAGATTACAAAGCTTTTCTTTTCTACAAAAATATTCGCAATTTAGCTCGAGCATTAATTAATTATGTTGTAAGGATTATTTTGTTTCGTATTAAGGGCAATGTAAGTTATGTAAAATAAAATTGGCTTAAAACAGCTTTTGTCACATTTTCCTATAAAGTGGATCATCAGTTCGGTATTTCAAAGATACTTAAATTCCACCTTACGCATTTTCTCCGTTATATCAAAAAATTGCATAGAAAATAATTAATTGTAAGATCTCTGCGGGAGAGTTGAAAACAACATTTTTTTGCCGTGGGTAGTGAACACACGCACACGTACACGCTAATGCACGCACACGCTCACGCACACGCATACACATACGGAGACGCACACGCACACGCACACGCACACGCACACGCACACGCACACGCACACACACGACAAGCACACCACGCACAGCACACGCACACGCACACGCACACGCACACGCCACGCACACGCACACGCACACACGCACACGCACACACAGCACAGCACACGCACACGCACACGCACACGCACGCACACGCCATCACGCACACGCACACGCACACGCACACAGCACACGCACAGCACTACGCACACGTCACACGCACACGCACGCACACGCCACGCACACGCACACGCAACGCACACGCACAGCACACGCACACGCACACGCACACGCACCGCACACGCACACGCACACGCAACGCACACGCACACGCACACGCACACGCACACGCACACGCACACGCACGCACAGCGCACCGCACACGCACACACGCACACGCACACGCACACGCACCACGCCACGCACGCACACGCACACCACGCACACGCACACGCACCCCACGCACCACGCACACGCACGCACACGCACACGCACACGCACACCGCACACGCACACGCGCACACGCACACGCACACGCCACACGCACACGCACACGCACACGCACACGCACGCACACGCAACCACACGCACACGCACACGCACGCACGCAACCACGCACACGCACACGCCACCACGACACGCACACGCCACACGCCACACGCACACGCACACGCACACGACCGCACGACGCACACGCACGCACGCACGCACGCGCACCCACGCACACGCGCACACAGCACACGCACACGCACACACATACGCACACGCACACGCACACGCACACGCACACGCACACGCACACGCATACGCACACGCACATGCACACGCACACGTACAAGCACACGCTCACAACACACACACTCTCACACACATACAGACACGGACATGGACACAGAAACGGACACACAGATACAGACCGACGGACGAACGGACGGACAGAAAGGCATACCTAACGGACTTTGACGACAATAATTAAATTTTATACTTATATAATTTAAGTTAGTTACACTGGCGACAATAAGACACATTTCTCTCATGTAAAAGTGAATAAACCAAGCTGAATAAGTATAAAAAGGAGTGGGTGGTGTCTGCGCGGGTGTGTTCGTGCGTGCGTGCATGCGTGCGAGTGTTGTGTGTGCGTCCGCTTGCGTGCCGGTCTGCGTGTGCGTTTGTGTAGATGTATGTTAACATCAACGATATCTCCAGAACGACAACACCTACGTACTTAAAGTTTTGTATTCAAGATTGATTTTATTTTTCTTGTAGATGATTAGATTTTGGGAGGCATTGAGCGGTGGGGAAAGGAGGGCAGCAATTCTTGGTATTTATCAAATATTTATAAAACAGCTGCATTCTTCAGAGATACAAAGATACAGGCATGTAGATCTTAAGCACATTATACTCTATGCAACTTTTTGATACAACGCGTAATTTAGCAGAAAAAAGGTAGAATTTAGATGCTAGTTGAAATTTTTTTAATACCTGAATAACGATAAATTTTGTAAGAAAACGTGCCAACTTTTCTTTTAAAGAAAATTAAATTTGAAAGTTTCTTAATACAAAACCAGAACTGGCTTACTACTACTTATTTTACCTTTTTAGACGTACTAATATCTAGAAGAAATAATTTTAATTCAACATGTGCGCTCACATATGCACACACACACACACACACACACACCCACGCACGCACCCCCCACACGCACGCACGCTGAGATACACGCGCGGTTATTCTTTAGAGACATTAATAATCTTATTGGAGCTACTAGATATGTACATAATTAAAGTGAGTATGTCGGTACTGCTTTTCGTCCTTTTTGATAAATTTTAGTTGGTTGTGGCATTATGATTGCAAAACCTACAAAAATATTAAAGAACATTTAATACCACCTAAAGATATTTTAAACCTATTGTGAGCTTACGGGTGTATAAATTGTTCTGTTGTGGAAAAGAATCACAAAGAAAGCACATGAAATTTTGTAGAATGAGTCAACCAGAGAAGTCTGCTGGGCATGCCTTATATAATTTAAGTAATGACTTGTAGTTCAGTTATATGGGAATTTTATTAGTTTACAACAAAGAACATATTCAAGTATATAAGCAGAATTTCAGTGCGCAAGAATAAATTCTCGGTGTAAATGGTAGAATGGTTCGTCTTATTTTTAAGTTTAGATATATCTGTTTTTTTTTCTGTACTTTCCTACAACTTGAAATAAATAACTTACCAGTCCATCGTGTTAAGTTATCACAGCATTCCAATGATTTAACATAAATAGTTAAAGTTAAAGTAGGATTAAATGCAAATATTCTGTTTTCAATGTATCATAACAACTACAGTATATAAGTAGTAACGGAGAATTGATTTTGTTAGATTTATCATTTTAACACGTCATTGATTAATATGTCAAGATTTTAGGCACGAATTCTTTTACTACTTTGAACTTAAAGTGTTCACATCTTTGCCCTTACATTAATTAATTGATTAATTAATTTTTATTAAATTCTTGTTTTGATTGTGGTTTTTCGTTGTTGATCTTTGTCAATAGAGAGCATTCTAGATTGTCATTTTCAAAGTGGTTTAACAATATTGGGCTATCGAAGATCTAGCTAATATTTACCAAAATAAAATTAGATGCTATAATTGACTTTCAAATACGTTAAACTAACTATTATAGCAGGTTGAGCTTTTGACAACTAAATTAATATCGTAGTTATCGAAACGTTTAAATCTGCATAAAACTTAAGTAACATGATGTAACCATGCACTGCCTTGAATACTGCAATAAACCCTTTATCAATTCTGAAAACGGGATAATATCTAGAATAGTTACTACAAGTACAAGGGGTGTGTTGTAAGACGCCCCTATATTCATTTGGGAACCTGTAACAGATACAAAAAAAAGTTTTATATAAAAGTTGCTTGCTTCAATGGGAATTTTTTATTTACTTTTCGTATATACAGGGTGCTTCAAGTTAGGGGTACCGATGTCAACTTTGAAATTTTAAATATAACACCCTATATTTTTTTAGACATTTAGATTCTCTGTGTTAGAATAATATACCTTTGTAATGAAACTTTTTTCAAAATTTTGCATAGTTTAGGAGTGAATTGAGGATATATAGTTTTTATTATGAATTTATTCTATTATAAAATTAATTGCTACATTTAAAATAATCATAATTTAAAAGTAATTTTTATATTTTTTACATTACTTTTTTTATGTTAATATGCTCACGCTTATGGTGAGTTTCTGACTTATTTTAGCTTATCTAGATGTTGTACATAGACTGGTCACATCACAAGGGTTGTGCTGAATAGTTTCTATTATAAGTAGCTCCTATTCTTTGTACGAGGGTTTTTTTTGAGGGGTCCCTTGAAAATATTTGAAATGCCAGAAACTCGATTATTTTAAGTAGGACACCCTAATATTTTTTTTAGGTAAACTCGCTATCGATTGGTATATATATATATATATATATATATATATATATATATATACCATAGGTATAACGTACCACTATACGCATATTATACAATAGTATGTCTTTTTTTTAATGAAAGTCTATGATTGTATTTTTTTATCTAATTGTGTACTACAAAAAATGTTATAAGAAACTAAAAAAGAATTCTTAGATAAAGTAAATGGATATCCTTGCATACGTAAAAAAAAAGTTATATGTTTTATTTGATTTTCCAAACAATTAAAACACATTTTTTTGGTATGTTCTAAACAAATAGGTTTTTTACAACTACGACAAACAAAACATGTCTTTCGTCTTAATTGATGACATGAGAAACATTTTTTTTAGTTTGAAGTCGCTCATCGTTGGAGTTTTATACATCAGGGGCTTCAGGTATTCCTAGTAAACTTTCGATACGAATTTTCAGCACCTTCGGTAATCTAGAATGTTCGGTATATCTGCGATTCATGAATGGTGTGATTAGGATTTTTCCTAGTAATTTAAGGAAATCAGAACGATATGTATGCCTAGAATCTTTATAACTTAAGATATGCGTTAACACTGCACATATTGACCTTTTGCAGGAATACCGCCATTGTCCATCTACGGGTCCTTCGACAAGTAGAATAATTTTCACATTTTTTATCAAGTGTATCCATTCCTCCCTTAGGCAAAGTGCAGTCAGCAACCATTTCTGGTTTTTTAGTTTCAGGATCATCCTTGGAAGAATGATGCATGGAATAAAGAACGTGGGAAAGCAAAGTAATGTTTTTTTCTATATCCATATAACTGACTGCAAATGTCTCTTTGTTTGTTTGGTAAAAACAAACAGGAATAATTGACTTGTTCTTTTTGAAGGTTCCTAAATAGGTAAGACCTATGCTTTGTAGTTTTGTTACAAGTTGCAAACTGCTAAACCAATTTGAAAATGTAAACTTTCACCATTATCACACATAATAAAATACTTATCTTTTTTGGGTTTTTTAATGGTGTATTTTAAATTATACAATCTAAACGTTTCGATAACACTTACAGTTATCTTCGTTAGTAGTAATATTTGTTAAAAATTGTTAAAGATGTTGTAAACAAGTTTGTCAAAGTTGAAAAATTAAAACATAAACATCAGCCTGCTATCAACATAACAGTTTGAGAAACTTATAAAGCCAACTATAAAATTAAATTTTAGTAAAGAATAACTAGGTCATTAAAAATTAAATATTGTTAAACTGCCTTAAAAATGACAAATCAGAACACTCTCTACGGCGAAACCTAACAATGAAATTTGTCAGCCAAAAAACACATTTAACAAAATTTAATCAAGTTATAATGTAAGTGTAAAGTTGTGAAAAACTTCATTTTGAAAATGATAGAAGCATTCACAAAATTAAACATCACATCAAATAAAATAATCTAATTAAATCTAATAAAGAGATATCTTTATCAATAAGTGCAAGTGTTATTAACAATGAAAAGCATAATGCAGAACGTTTTTTGTAATTTTTAATTTTAATCTTAATTTCACCTACTTATGTTAAATTATAGTACTGTGGTAATTTATAATGTAATTGGTAAAGCATTTGCTTCATGGTCTGGGAAAAACACAGGAAATAACCTAGACATACCATAAGTTGAAATTAAAATCAAAATTAAGATGTATCATTATTATTATTATAATTATGTATCATTTAAACGGAGATTTTCTTCTTGTCTGTTATAATTATTAGGGTGTTTATATATTTCAATAGCTCCACGTTGTAAACGAACATAATAATGAGTTTGTCTTGACAATATTTCCATATTGTCAAATTGAATGTCATGATTTAGGTTATTCAGGGCATGGTCAGCTACAGCATACCTCTCTGGTTGACCTAATCTACAAAATCTCATATGTTCTTTACGTCTTGTATCAAAGCTACGTTTTGTGGTTTCGATGTATACTTTTCCACATGAACAAGATAACTTATATATACACTCCGGAAGATGATAAAGGGTTTGACACATGTCTAGGTGATCTTAAATGTTCTTTAATTTTTCTTGTAGGTTTAAAAATAGTCCTAATGTCATATTTAATTAGGATTAGAGTAATACAATTCGAACTTTGAAAACCAGATATACTACATGGTGGATATATTGAAAATTTGTTGAAAAATTATAATTAACTTTGATTTTTATTGTGATAAATTGTTTCAATAATAGGTTTTAGTCAATTTGCAATTTTATCATGTTTAAATATAATTATTATAATTAAAAATATCTATATAATATATATATATATATAAATATATATATATATATATATATATATATATATATATATATATATATATATATATATATATATATATATATATATATATATATATATATATATATATATATATATATATATATATATATATATATAGAGGACGTCCCATCTCAATTGGCCCACCAATAATTTTATTATCATTTGTAGCAACATTTTAAACAATTTAAAGCATTTTATTGCAACATTTAACTTTACATTATTTTTTAATTGTTAAAAACAAGGAAAACATACAAAATCCAAAAACCTTTACCACTGTGTGACGTCGCCTTTATTTTTAATTACGGCTTGAATTCTTTTGGGCATCGTACTTATTAAGTTTTGACACTCATCTTGGGTGAAAGTATCCCAAATATTTTGAAGTTTGGGGTTTAAGTCGACTACGTTTCTAGCTGGTTATATTCGTAATCGTTTTTTCATTGTGTGCCAAAGGGTTTCTATTGATGACTAGTCGGGACTGTTTGCCACCCACTCCAAAAGTGGGACATTATGATCACAAAGCCATTTTAAAGATTTTCTTGTTGGAACACAAAATTATTATTATTCTGCAATAAATCTGTCATTGTTGGAAGTAATGATTTTCTTAAAATCTCTAAATATTTATTTTGTTTACAATTCCATCAATGAAGTGAAGTTTTCCAACACCTATAGTAGACATTGAAACCCCATACCATAACTGAAGCAGGAAATTTTACTTTCCTTTTAAACAATCTGAATTGAAAGCTTCATTTTTATGACGAATAACTCTGCTTCGATTGTCCCCAACACAAACTTCAAAACGAGACTCATCACTCCAATGGACACTATTCCATTCATCACTCGTCCAATTAATGTGACTTTTAGCCCATTTAAGCCGGTTTTCCTTTTGTTTTAATGTTAAGAGTAGATTTTCTTTCGGCTAAAGAAAATTAGTAAAATTACAAAAAATTTTTTTGAAAAAAGTTGCAATAAAATTACCTTGTAAGTTTTAAAACCTAACTTAAGGGCTTCTCTATGGCACGTGGATCTTGAAACACTTCGCCCCACAGCACCGCTCCAAAGAACAGATAATTCACCATAGTTCGAACGCCTGTTTTTCTAATAATCTTCTTCAATACCCGTCTATCAGCATCTGATATTTTGGATTTCGACGCATACCGAGGTTTTGTAGCTATTGTACCCGTTGTTTTATAAACTCGAATGTTATTTCTGACAGAATATATATATATATATATATATATATATATATATATATATATATATATATATATATATATATATATATATATTGTCGTAAAACATAAGAACAGGGTTTTGTTCGCTAAGCATAGCCGCTTTGTTTCATAAGAATAATTATCAAAAAACCTATTGTCGCCACACGATCCCTAGCCTACTAGGATTCCTAACTTATCAATCGATTTTTGATACAACATATTACAAATTACAATATTGTAAAAATTGTTAAAATCATACCTTATATTGTTTTGATTCCGTAGACAAATGCAATTCGAACTTTGAAAACCAGATGTACTACATGGTGGATGTATTGAAAATTTAATGTGAAATTTGTTGAAAAATTTGATTTTTATTGTGTTAAATTGTTTCAATAAAGCGTTTTAGTCAATTTGCAATTTTATTATGTTTAAATATAATTTTATTCACTAAAAATTTAAAAAAAGGGTATTCCATTTAAATAATCGAGTTTTTGGCATTTTAAATATGTCCGAGGGACCCCTAAAAAACTATTCAGGACAACCCTTATGATGTAAAAAATATAAAAATTGCTTTTAAATTGTGATTATTTTAAATGTAGCACTTAATTTCATAACAGGGTAAATTCATGATAAAAACTACATATCCTCAATTTACTCCTAAACTACCTATACGAAATTTTGAAAAAAGTTTTATTACAAAAGTATATTATTTTACCACAGAGAATCTAAATATGTAAAAAATTTAGGGCATTGCATTTAAATTTGCAAAGTTGACATCGGTACCCCTAACTTGAAGCACCCTGTAGATACGAAAAGTAAATAAATTAAAAGTTCCCATTGAACCAAGCAACTTTTGTATAAAACTTTTTTTGTATCTCTTACAGGTTCCCAAATAACTTATATGGGCGTCTTATAACACACATACACAACGTAGTTTTCTTTCTTCCATCTAATAAATGTAATTGACGGTTTCATTTATGATAAGTATCTTTCCTAACAACAATAATGTTCTTTTAAGCAGTACTAACTTATCTGTATCATCATTCACGAATTTATTTAAAAAGTTTTCATCTTATAGGGAATGATTACTATTTAATAGTTATAGTTTAATGGGTATATTTAGAAAAAGTTAGAAAAGATCCTTGAGGAAAAAGGATGTCATAACAAACAAAGCAATAAAAAGTAAGATTGGGCACATATATAAAGAATTCACAACTAACGATCTTAATGTGGACTTAAGTTTAGTAATAAATAAAAATTTTCAAATACTACACAATGAAAGGAATGTATCTTATAAATTTAATGTTACACGCCATAAAAATGTGTAGTTATCAAGGTTTAGGTGCATAAATAATTAATTAGAGCATAAAATTTGAAGTGTGCCTATTTTAAAGCTACCAACTTAAAAATTATTGCCTGTTTAACGAATAATTTGGAAATTACCGTACTTTATGTCTTCTGGGTTGTAAAAATAAGATAAAGTGTAACTTTCTTTTGTGTATACCCAATTACGCTCAATCGCTCTGTTTTACGTAAAATCAAGATTACGTAAATGAATTATTCAAGAAGAGCAGATTTGTCACTTTTTGCGATATCACTAATTGTATTATGCCAAGTACGTAATGTTGCAGTTACCTAATTTGTACTATATTGTTATGTAGATCGGTTTAAATAGGCAAAGTAGAATCTGGTCACTTTTAAGGTTGTAGTATTAAACTACAACCCTTGCATTTGAAACTCATACCGCATTCATGGAATTGGGCAAATTATATTAGTGCGATAGACTCCTTCTGTGTATCCGTTATAGTGATATATGTGAGTGTTGGATGTTGAAATGTATTATTAATGTGTAACGAGGTAATTTCATAACGTAAAATTCTAAAATTAGAAACTGTAGAAAAATAAGCACATTAACAGATGATTTAATTTATAATAAGCAAAGTAAATCTTGTAATGAAAAAAACGCAGAATAATCATGACACTTTTTAAATAAAATGCTTTAAACCTTTGTACTCATAAATTTCTGGTGCATATTTTCAAGGTTGTTTGTTAAATTCTAATGTAATTTCAAGTATTAGCTATTTAATAATAACGCAGTCACGCGGGTACCATAAAATTATCATTAAACTAATAAGAACGCCTTCTCCATTTTTCTACTGTTGCATTTATAGGTCTCCTAATGACAGCAACTTTCAAGACTTCTTCGATTACCTTAGTATGAAAGTTGACTATCTCCTGTCGCAGTTTCCATCTTGCGATATCTCATTTGTAGGCGATTTCAATGTTCATAACTCTAATTGGCTTCAATTTTCATCTACTACAAATCCCGCTGGTCATAGTGCAGAAACATTTGCTATTTCATGTGATCTCACACAAATGATTTCTGAACCCACAAGAATCCCTGATAACCCTAACCATACTCCACATCTTCGAGATCTCTTTCTTACATCATTAGATCTTTCCGACCATTGTCTAATAAAAATCATTTTTACTGTACCTAATTCCACTGTTGTTCGCAAAACCGATAGAACCTTGTGGTGTTTTAAGTCAGCTTGATGGAGTGATTTACGGGATTTCTTTGCAACCTTTCCATGGCGTGAATATTGTTTTAAGTCGTCCTCTTCTTCGGACATCGCTCTTTCAGTATCTGAAGTCATCCTCATGGGAATGGAGTTATACATTCCGAAAAAGCACTACCGTGTAGGTCATTCACGTTCCCAACCCTGGTTCAATAAGGCTTGTTCTGATGCAATATCTTTAAAAATAAATGTTACATTAAATGGAAATCTAATAAATCGGTTGACAGTCATGTAGAATACGTTGGTGCTAGAAATATCTGCAAAAGTGTCATCACTAAAACTAAAAAGTTGTTCGAACAACGAAAATGCAATGAACTAGCTACATCCCTTTAGGCAGTCGTAAATTTTGGTCTTTAGCAAAAGCCATTAGTAAAACTTTCGAACATCTTCATTTCCCCTGACATCTATTGACGGATCGGTAGTTGCTGATTCTGTAGACAAAGCCAACGTTTTTGTGGATTTGTTTGCATCAAACTCGTGCCTCAACGATTCTGGAAAAGATGTGCCCCTAGTCAACTCTTCTTCATACGTTATGAAACCAATTCATTTTCGGTACAAGCTCTTGGAATCGATCATCAGTAGTCTTAAAGAAATGTTCCCTCGAACTAGTACCAGTCCTATCTAAGCTCTATACGATCTCTATATATTCTGGGAATTCCCTTCATCATGGAAGTTAGCAAATGTTCAACCTATTCCCAAAAAAGGTGATAAGACCGATCCCTCAAATTACAGACCAATTGCCATCACTTCCATTTTGTCTAAAATCATGGAAAAAGCCATCAATCAGCAACTTCTCACGTTCCTTGAAACTAACAAACTCCTTAGTGACCACCAATATGGGTTTAGGCAAAGTCGTTCAACAGGCGATCTTCTTTCATATGTGACCCAAGTTTGGAATAATACAGTAGAGCAGTCCGGTGAAACAGTTGTAGTCGCTTTAGATATCTCAAAGGCATTTGACCAAGTTTGACATAAGTGTTTACTTGCCAAACTCACCTCGTTTGGGTTAAATGATACGCTCATCAACTGGGTTTCTAGTTTCCTTGATAAAAGACGAATACGTGTCGTAGTTGCTGGCTTTTTTTCAAAAGAAGTTAGCATTATCGCGGGCGTACCACAGGGATCCGTTATAGCGCCTACACTTATTCCTTATTTCTTCAACAACTAACCCCATCCATTGCTTTGCTGACGATAGCACTCTTCACTGTAGTTCATCTCAGTCTACTCATAGTGATAATCCACCTTCTATGTCAAATCAAGAAATTAAAGCTGAAATGGCAAATTCAATTAACAAAGACATTCAACGTATTCTCGAATGGGAAAGCAATAATCTAGTTAAATTTCATGCTAACAAAACTCAGTGTTGCCTTATGTCCGCCAAAAAAGATCGATCATTTCCTGTTGTAAGTATGAATGGCTCAGTTCTTAAGTTTTCAGACTCTATTACTCTGTTGGGTATGACTGTATCTTCAAATCTCTCATGGGTTGACCATCTTCTGTCAGCTACCAAAACAGCTGCTCGTAAAATAGGCTTTTTGTACAGATCTTAGCAGTACTTTACCTCTCGACAACTCCTTCTGCTGTATAAGGCGCAAATTCGGCCTCATCTGGAATATAATTCTCACCTTTGGGTTAGTGCTCCCCAATACGCTCTCGATATCGTTGATCGTATTCAAAAGAGAGCGATTAGGCTTATAAATGACCCGTCCTTAACTTCTCACATACAGTCCCTTGAGCATAGAAGGATGGTTTCAGTTCTTTCTTTGTATTATCGTTATTACAACGGCTATTGTGCTGGTGAATTACATTCTTTGATACCATCTCCGGCTATCTTTGCGAGAAACACTCGGTTCGCTCATTCACATCATCAGTATGCAGTACAAATCTCCACTTGTCGTACCAAACGGGCGCAATCCACATTTTTCTACACGGCTTCTAAACTCTGGAATGATCTCCCTAGTTCCTGTTTTCCTCTCACTTATGATATGAGAAAATTTAAGGTAGCTGTTCATAGGCATCTATTGGCAATTCATTATCCCTCTATCCATCCTCCTAAGTGTTCCTGAGTGCTTTAGCACGATAGGCCTTATTTAGCCTGTTCAGGTCCACAATCATAAAAAAAAAACTCCTGCAAAATAAAAAATAAGGGAGAAATATACAGAAAATCCATAATGAAATTTCATAATTAATCTAATGTGAATACTTGCTTTCGTGATAAAATTCATCTACTGCATTTTTCTCTTCCTTTTCTTGACTATTAAACATAAAGTAGGGGCATGTTTATATGCAAACATAGTTTTTCGGTTGCAAAGGTAACCTGAACATCAACATGATGTTATGTGTAAATCTCCACGTTGTACCCAAACTTACCGTAACAGAGCGAAGATAGCGTTAGGGTGTGCCGGAAGTTCAGTCAAAGTAGAGATGGTATGAGTCCTTACAGTGACGAAGGTGGTAGTTACAAATAAAGAGAGAAGAGAGTGCGCCAGCTAGAATTAATAAAAGCAGCCCTAAGTAATAAGAGAGCATTAGTCACTTTCCTAGCGAAGTAACAAATATCAGTAAGAATCTGGACAGTAACCTAAAGAAACACTACAAATAGAGTAGTATATTACTACTATTTTCAGTAAATAAATTAAATTATGGTGAAGAAAACCAGATAAATCAACCCCAAAACTTAATGACTAACTTAATGTTCTTTGAAGTTAGAGTATTATAACCAAGAACCCAGTTCAAATAGGAAAATAAAGTAAATTGAATCAATTAATGGCTAGATTACTTTTCTCTTAATTTATAATGTACTAAGAAAGAACCCAGCTCAAATAAGAAAATGAAGTAAATTGAATTAATTAGAGTGATGTATAAATATGGATCATTCAAAGCTACGTTATATTAAGTTGAGCAATGTTAGCGCTCGATCACAGCAAATATGGATTTAGTAGTTTATGTAATTGTACAGGCCACCACTATGGTACATTAGCATATGAAGGGTACAGGGGAAAAACGATCTAAGCCACATTTATATAAAAGTGAGTAAAATTGAATTGAAAATTTGAGACCTTAGAAAACTAAAATCGCAAAACTGAATGCAAATTAGATTTGAGAAAAATATTCTTTATTATCTACTTAACACGACACACGAAGTTATGTAAAAAAATGTACGGAAGAAGAATCCTAGGCCATCTTATAGCACCTGTAAAAAATATTATAATTTTCAATTCCTTCTAGTATTTTACTTACACACAACTTTTAACTTACGTCAAATTTGTCATCACTCTAATTATTTTCAATGAAAGGCAGTTTTTCGTAATACTACTGAAACTCTTGTGCGACAAAGCGCTTTAATTCTTGCAGCTGATTGTACTTCTTTTTAGGTAGTGGTATTAATTTGGAATTAAGGCCATCCGGACTGGAATCGGGATCGAATTTTACATTACGAGCTGCTACGACAAATTTTTTTGTGGCAGCATTGTATGCTATTTCCCTTACTGCTATGGTACGGGGATGATCGTCACTTCTGTAGTTTGACCATGCACAAAAGAGGTCTTGATTGCATTTACTGGTTGTGGTTTTGATCTTGCTTCTTTAAAGACTTCATTCCATTGTTCTGAAACTTCTGCTTTTGTCCTTTGATTTATCAAACCGAAATCTTTGTCGCACTCAAGATAGCAATGCTTTCTGACGGGAAATACAACTTTAATATTGTTAAATCGTTTTCTAGCATGTATTGAATAATGTAAAAATCTAATAAGTGTATAATTCCGGCGCATGAATCACAAAATACGGTAAGGTGCCTCACTTCCGGACTTAAAATTTCAAAGCCAAACTATACAACATAGACATAACGTCGTCGGCTCACTTTTTAGTTACTGTTTGTGGATATGTGTAAAACACGGATTGATTTGAGGATAACACATGAATATTAAAAGCTAACAAAAGTAAGTTGCCTCGTGTAATAAGCATCGTTGGTAGTAGTATTAGGAGTTGGCAAATTTTTACAGAAAACCATTGTAATAGATTCATACTCTTTTGGCTTTCTTGCCCGTCTTTTTTCTAAACGTTTTCTGGTGTAAAAAACTTGAGCCTTTATCTCGTGAAACTTGTCCTCCGAAGTAACCTACTTTAACTCTTTCTTTAACAAGATTCCTTTTCAGTCTCTGATAATGCAGTGCTTTTTATCTGAGGCTCTAGGGACTCGATTTTTACTGTTGTTGCATCACATTCACTACAGGTATCGGATCTCGGATAACCAAATCCTATATTGAAGTCCTTCAGGAAAATGTTCCTATACGATTCGCAACTAATTGGTTTGTGGAGTTACTTCTTGTCAAGGTACACCTGATGCATCTTTTTAACGGTCAGTGTTTCAGGTAGGTAAATTCTTCGTGTATCGTTCAAACTATAATGCGATTTTCTACCTTTAAAACTGCGTATATGTCCACAAACAATTTTTAACGTTCCCTCTGAAATTTTATGACGTCGAAATTGGTGAGTACCTTGTAAAAAAATCAAAATTTCGCGCTAAGTTATATTAGATTATATATTCATGTATTATTTTTCTGAATAAATAAATGGTTATAGTTTATTTGTATTTGAATGTAGTTGGTATTGAGATGAAAAGCTTGAGTTTATTTCAATAAGTTATCTATATATTCAATTTGAAAATATTTAAATACGCGGCATTTACAAGTACATTGATGTGTTGGAAGGGATGAGACGCTATCATAATAATGATGTGCAGTTTGTAAAATAGTCGCGTTAAGTAATCGATCGAGTAAGCAATCGGAGTTGGTTGAAAAGCGATTGCTGCGGCTTGATTTATGCGGGAATTAATATTGCGAAATTATATTGAAAATTCAGTTACTATTGTGTTGAGAGCATATAAATTGTATTTTCCTTGCTAAAGCGAGGACAAGCTAAAAATAATTAAAGATGCAAGTATTGTCAACTTAGCAATAATAAAAAGATTGCGTAATAGTTTACTATAGCGTTTTAAGTACGTATTGGACGTGCTCCAAGTTAATGTTTTGATAGCGAATGATAAATGCACAATAAGACAATCGACCCAATTAATATATCGATGTATAAAATATAATAACTAAAAAACAGTGATAATGAAAGCATGGTCTTCCGTAGCTTGCTTGCAGTTTGTTGCGCACGACGTTTGTAATTAAATCTGAACAATTAAGCAAAAACTGTATAGTGTATATCTATCGAGCAATAATTTACAAAAATCAGTAAATTATGGGGACAATTAGAAGTGTATTCAGCTATAACAAATGAGTATAACGTACGATTTACTTTTATTGCTAAAGATTATTAATATTAAAAGCTTATACAAACATTGAATATATAAAGAAAAAATCAACTCAATAGGAATCCAAATAAATAAATAAATCGAAATAAGCATAACTTCGGTTAATGATAACAGTGATCATTTCTTTATTTTACCTTTGAGCTAGCCGTCGCGACCAATTAAGAAAGGAATTCGTAAACGTAAATCCTAAAATTCATTTACGCAAACCTAAATTAATTAGCAAGCGAAGTAAAATTTAACTAGTAAATGATACCTTTGTAAATTAAACCCATTCAGTTTTAATAAAACGTAATAAAAAATAATCATTTCAGTTTCACAATAACAATATTAAATTTTATTCAATAATGTTGAAATTATAAAAAAGTTTAAGAGAACTAAAATCTTATTCTTTGGAGCGGGTTAAACCAACAAAAGTAATATCCAAAGGTATTACGCCCGTTGCACCCTCTTCTACCATGACATAATTTTCCACTTTCTTTGAGGTACCGTTTCAAAGTTATAAGTCGCCTATTGGTAATTCCGTAAAAATTAATAAATTCAGTGTGTAAACTGAAATTTCTTGAAATTAACTATCCGCTTGTAGAACTCCGATCTTGTAAGTGAAGGACTTATCACGCAAATTTGCAGTATCTTCTTCACTTCTTTACCATCTTCTTTTAATACCTACGATACTTGTAAGACCACATAGATAACTGTTTTGTTCATTTCTGTCAGGCGTTAAATTAACTGTATTAACTATGTTACGTTTTTGGTCATCCGAGGGTATCTCAAAACATTTATATCTCTTACAGTTGCATGGTTTCGCCAGTTTCAAAAGAATGATTGCGTACTTTTTTTACAGCATCTCTAACACGACCGTAGCGTTTTTTTTACGAGTTGAAACACATAAATAACAACTGTTACAATCCTCACCTTCACCACCTCCACTAATACTCATTTTCTTTCTTCAAAAAATTTACAACAAAACTAACACAAAGACCCTTCTATGCAAATTTTCGTTCGCAACTGATGTGTATTAACGCCATTGGATTAGGAAGTTATGCCATACAAGTAAGCCGCATGGTATTGGCTACTGTGGACTTGGATCGGTTTGACGTAAAATCGCATGGACTTAGATCGTTTTTCAATGTAACAGGGTTCATTTAGACGTGGATTTAAGGGATTTACATCACTTTTTCATAAATTCTAAGTATACCACGCAAACAAGCACATTCAAAACTATAAGAATCCATATAAAGCTCATGTGTGCTCAAATGTGACTTAGATCGTTTTTCCCCTGTACCCTTCATATTATTACAGTATACAACTAATGAGTCAAACAAGACATCAAATCTAAATAAATGAAATTAAAGCTGGCACTGTAAAAATTGACCAAAAGTAATAGAAATCAAATTGACTTTTGCAAGTAAATACTTAAAGGCTAAGTATAACACTTAAATTTCTACCAAATAAATTCGGGTCGGTCTATACAATTATATAGTTGTAGTTTGTTCACATATACACAAATAAAGCATCAAAGCACAAGTAATACATAGAGATCATCTGTAGCTTTAAATATCCAGATAATCTTGATTGTAGATTGTACTCGTTGTTCAAAAGATGTGAAAAGGCATAATCGTCCAGCCACTTCCATCTAGTGTCATATCGTAGCAGTAACATATAGATTTTATAAGTATCTACAATGCTGGCATAAAAATGACCACCAAAGACAATTTATAGTTACTCGATACTAGGTTCAATCAGTTACTCCGGTACTGGGTAAATCAGTTACTCCGGTACTAGGTACCTCTGTAAATAATTACGTAAAACCAAAGAGATAGCATGAAAAGAGATATTACCTTAAATGAGGTAATCATTACAGAATATTAATACTAGATTCAAGCAATGTAGAATTTAAACAAACACAAGTTCGATAACAGCTGATGTCAGTGTTTTGAAAAGCAAAAGTACTTTTCCGACCACCTGAAATAAATAAAGGAGAACTAGCAAAAGTTAATATCTACACTCTTGTAAGCCCTTTTTTGGGATGAGCACAGGTTCTCTTTTAAGGATAGCTTACTAATTATTTTGTGTTTACCTCGGCTAGGTCAGGGAGTAGGGGTGGATTGCTTTTAGACTCATATACCTATTAAACAATACCCTACCTCGGTTTAATACATATATTTAAACAAAATATTAATGGTTACAATAAATCAAAGTAAAATAAAAAGTATTCTGGTAAAATAAAATCAACTTCTTAACTAAACGCTGCTGTAAGAAATAAATTAATATTTATTTCTAATTGCGCCTGGTCTGCGGCAGCCCACTGTACACCCGCGTGCTCCGGCTTCCTTGACGCTGGAGGTGGTAATTCTGGGTTGTGTACTTTCGGCCCAGAGGTCGCCGGTGTGTCGATGGTCGGTTTTCAACTCTCTGTAAATCAACCGCGTTATATACAGTATTTAAAACAACTAAATAAATGGTGGATTTTGTTTATTTCTAAACAAAATTATAACGTGTTCAGGTGTAAATAATACAAGGGTGTGTGTACAATTTCACGGAGGATTACTGTGTTTTGGCCAGGTAAGTTTATTCTGATTTATTTTATTTGGTGTTTAAGAAAATGTTTCTGAAGTGAGGTTAAAGCGTAATTCAAATTTCTATCAGGGACTGGCTCTTTATTACTTATTTCTTAAGTAACGTTTTGCAATTCTGAACAGGTTAAAGAAATAGCAGGACCAACACAGGTTTTGGTATGTACACGATTTGTGTTAATACAATTTTGTGTAAGGCAACGGTTGCGTGTTATGTATTTAATTTTTGGGGTTTGTACACAATGTCTAAGGGAAATTCTAATTAATTATAAATACTATATACAATCAAAATATCTACAAGGGTTATGCAACGGTTGCAAGTCGTAATTTACGATTTGCAAGGTTTAGGTGATGCATGAATATTTCCAAACATGTGTGGTTGAAAATATTGATAAGAGTTCATTCAATGTATAAAATGGAACGTTGACCTTCGTTTGATTTAATACAAAATAGGATGATTCTTTACTATAATTGAATATGATTTCTTATTTGTGGAAATGGATATGTATTTTCCCTACGAATAATTATCTTCAGTATTAATTATTAAAGCAGAATAAATTGCTTTATTTTAATTAATGTAATGGATTTCTTATTTTCAAATAGAAATTCTTTTACTTTTGAAGTAAAACGTAAAATTTACTTTTAGTTGTATAAATGTAATATTTTACTCAATTCAGGTTGGTTTTCGGTAACAAATTGGGATTTTGATATTCAGGTATATTTTTGTGATATACAGGGGAAGTAAATTATAAGTGTTGATAGCCAAGCAGGGAGCTCGAGCTAAATCAACAAATTCTAGTGATTCTATTTATTCAAAGCTGTAACGGACGCTTCGAATATATAGAATTATATACAGGAGGTTCAGGATATATTGGTTGTTCGTTTATAATTTCGTTAATAGCCAAGCCAATGGGCTCAATAGTCTAAATTAACGAATCTTAGAGATCCTATTTATTCAAAGTTATTACGGACACTGTGAATATATAGAACTTATACAGGTGTTTCAGGATAGCTCAATAATTACGTGTTGATAGCCAAGCAGGGAGCTCGAGCTAAATCAACAAATGCTAGGGATTCTACTTATTCAAAGTTCGAACGGACACTATGAATATGTAGAACTTTATACAGGTGGTTCAGGATGGACGTGGTAATTGCCGTTTTGGAGGTTAGAGCGCTCGATTTGAACTTCCAGACGTTGCTTAAAGCCCCATTTGCTAGGAGAAGCCCTATAATAATCCAGGTGATCGCCGGTCTTAACCAGTCAATCTACCGAAGATCAGTATAATACGCAAAACCTCTTTGACGTCAATTACTTTCTTAAGGATGGTTGGTTAATAGGAATTTCTAGGTATTACAACTATTTTCATAAAAATCGGTTATACTTCGGAGTATTTGAATTCTATTTAAATTTAATTGAAATTTCTTTAAGAGCTGTCAGGCGGTTATGTTCTCGAATAGAGAAATTTATGTGTAATAAATAAATTATTACAAACAGGCAGGCAGGAGAGTATATTTGCAGAGATGCGTTCTACAAATAGAAGTTTCAGGTGTAATAATAAATTATTACAAAACAGGCAGGCAGGAGAATATCTGTAGAGAAGCGTTCCACAGATAGAAGTAATTTAAAAGTGCCCAAATTTCGCTTATAAACCTTGCGACTGAGTGGAGTTTTTGGTAGGAAATGTCGCAACGATTCTGCACATCGTGCAAGTGGGGTACTGGTGCGCACGCAAAAGTGCTGATTATTTACCTTTATCTGGCACTGGAATAAAAATGAATTATTATTAAAACATTATCTTAATAATTTTTATTAAAATAATAATTAATTTATCTTACTCAATTCTGGCTCGTTACATACCTCCCTCTCTTCGGGTGAATTATACTAGGTTTATTAATCCCAACTCGTTGGCCTGGCTGCGCTTGACCCGCAGGAAGGTTCCGTCTATATTGTTACCTGTGGGGAGAATTCCTCCTAAATGCTGGGTGAGAGGGGGTTTTATGTGCGCAGGTTTAACGTCCTTTACATGCGCTTGTCCCACCATCTTCCGGTTGTCAGGATTCTGTAATTCTACAATCACTGGTGAAATAATTCTACTCACTTTTAACGGTCCTTCATATTTTGGGGCCAATTTTGCCGCAAAATCCCGGGCTTTGTTGGATAACGCGTGTGTTCGCCGAAATACGAGTTCTCCCTGGCGGGGACGATAAGGTCGTCGACGGAGATCGTAATATTTCTTCTGTTGGACAAATGATTGGGAGAGTGTTTCTCTAGCCAGCTGTCGGAGGACTTCCACTCTCTTCATGTGTCTTTGTTGTTCTTTAACAGTAAGATCGGCAACATCGGGTGATGGAGTATCCTGGGCATGCCACGCGGCTGGTGTAGTTAATTCTCTACCTAGGTTGAGACTTGCGGGGGAGAAACCTGTAGCAGAGTGGTTAACTGAGTTAATTGCAAACCTGATTTCACTGATATTTAGGTCCCAATCTTTTTGATCCTTCCCGGTCAGCTGGGCTAGCAGGGTGCCGATTACTTTATTGGCCCGTTCGACTGGGTTGGCCTGGGGGGAGTAGGGGGGTGTGCGACGGTGTTGGATTCCGTGTTCCTCCAGGAAGGAACTGAAGGTGCGGCTTATGTATTGTGGTCCGTTGTCGGTCGTGAGCTGTACGGGATTTCCAAACCTAAAAATGACATAGTCCTTCATGGCCTGGATGATGAGTCCGCTGGTGGCATGGCGTAGGGGAATCAATTCCACCCATTTTGTGAGTTTGTCCTGGAAAACTAACAAAAATTTATTACCTTTTCTGGATCGAGGTAGTGGTCCTATTATATCGGAACTAATTGTTTGCCAGGGTTGTCCGGTTTTTGTAAAATGTAGTTCGCCGGCCGGTTTATGAGTAGGTGTCTTGTATTGGTTGCAGGTTATGCAGGATTTTATGTGGCGAATCACGTCTCCTTTTATTCCTGGCCAGTAATAATGTTGGTACACCCTGGAGATAGTTTTCGCGATACCGAAGTGTCCTGCGGCTGGTTTGTCGTGACATTCTTTTAAGATGTGCTTGCGGCGATGTGTCGGAACGCATATCTTCCACTTATATGCACTCCGGCTTCTATTTCCGGGGACGAATAAGGAAATTGTTTGTACAGCTGGCGACCTTGTAGTTTATATTGTTTATGCTGGTCAGGGTGTTTTCTTACTAGTTCAGCCGTTCGTCTGTACCAGGGGCACTCAAGTCTTCGGTTATCTCTTCCATAGTATTTATTTCCGGTTTGGGTTCATGGATTCGAGATAATGCGTCGGCTACTATGTTGGTGGATCCTGTGCGGTATTGCACTTCAAAATCAATTGCTGAAGTTCTAATATCCAACGGGCCAGACGGGAGGTGGGCTTCTCGAGAGTTCGTAACCACTTCAAACTCCGGTGGTCTGTCATCACCGTAAAGTGATAGCCCTCTAGGTACCCTTTTAGTTTCTGTACCGCATAAACTACGGCTAAGCATTCCAACTCGATGGTGGAGTAATTTTTCTCGGCCGGGAGGAGGGCACGGCTAATGTAAGCAATCACTCTCTCGTGCTGTCCTTCACCTTGCGTCAACACCGCTCCTAGTCCGGTGGTACTGGCGTCGGTCTGTAGGATGAAGGGCTTGGTAAAGTCAGGGCAGGCCAATACAGGGGAGATGAGTGCTTCCTCGATTGCTAGAAAGGCTTCTTGTTGCTCCTTTTCCCATTCGTATTTCGCTCCTTTCTTTAGGAGGCGAGTTAGCGGTTGTGTTTGTAGCGCAAATTTTGATATGTACTTCCGGTACCAGGAGGCTAATCCTAGGAATCTCCGGAGTTGTCTTGTGTTGCGAGGCGGCTCGAGCTGGACGAGGGCCTCGACTTTTCTGGATCAGGCAGGATTCCTGGGCGGTGACGATGTGTCCTAAATACCGGAGATGTGTTCGACAAAATTGACATTTGTCCACTTGTAATTCTAATCCATGTGTGCGGAGACGTTGGAACACTTCCCTCAAATTTTGTAGGTGTTCCTCGAATGTTTTCCCTAGCACAATGATGTCGTCCAGGTAAACAAACGCTTTTCCTACCATTTCTGGTCCAATAACAATGTCTAATAACCTTTGAAATGTTGCAGGAGCTGAGTGCAGTCCAAATGGTAATACCTTGAATTGGAACAATCCTCGGCCAGGGACAGTGAATGCAGTGATTTGTTTGCTGTCGGCTGCCATTGGAACTTGCCAATAACCCTGCTTAAGGTCCAATGTGCTGAGGTGCTGGGCTTCTCGCAGTTGGTCCAGGATACCCTGTATATAAGGTAAGGGATATGCGTCTCTAACTGTTACCTTATTTACCTTTCTGTAATCTATACAGAATCTGTATTTTCCTGACGGTTTCTTCACCAACACCACTGGAGAGCTCCACGGACTTTGAGCTGGCTCTATGATGTCTGCAGCAAGCATTTCGTCTACTTCTTGGTTTATAATTGCTTGTATGGCAGGATTTCGTGGATAGTAGCGCTGTTTGACTGGTTCAGCTCCTGGGAGCAATTTAATACGGTGAGTAACGCTACTCGTTCTTCCTGGGGATGGATTAAATTTTGCTAATTCTTCCTCTAGGAATTGGTTTAATTTTGACAGCTGGTGTTCTTCAGGACCATGAATTCCATTAAGACCAGGCTTACAATCGGATTGTAAGTGAATCACCTCGCCCTGGAGTTCCATACTTTTATTTCCTGGTTGTATGATGGCCTGGGTTATCTGGAGAAATCAATCCTATCACTAGGTCTGTGGATAAAGTGGGTAAGTAATGTGCTAAAATATTGTAGTTTCTGGTTCCTATTTCTACAGGAAATCGATATTGTCCCAATGATTCTGTAATGGATCCATCGGCTAGTCTTACAGCATCATTGGCCAGTGATTCGGGATATATTTGGTGACGTACGAGTAAATTCTTTACTTGTGGACCAAAGTAGGTCTTAGAAGCGCCTGTATCTATCAAGGCCTTCATTGATTTCTGGAAGATGTGCAGGAGGATGAAGAGTCGATCATCTGTGGACATGGGTTGAAGTGATGGTGCTGGTGCTTCCTTGAAAACTGTTTTATCTGGTGTAACCAGTCATTCCAACCTTCGGGGAGTTGTAAGTTGACTGCAGTGTTCTTCGTTATTCGCCGGTGTTACCAAAGGTGCCTGCATCTCCTTTACCGGCGTGATCCGTTTCCGACTTAGAGCAGGGGCAATTTTGGATAACACTCCTTGCTTACCACATCTCGAGCAAAAAGCTTTGAAGGTCCCACGACAATTTCCTCTGAAGTGGCCTTTCTCTCCGCAGGTCCAACATACCTCTTCTCTCCGGTAAGTATTATTGGTGCTGGTTTCCGGATTAATTTCTAACCTTTCAGGTCTGGTTTTCGGTGCAGTAGTGGCTGATTGCATAGTCACGCTGCTGAAATGTACACGATTTGGACTACGAGTTACAGGAGGACTGTGAGTACGTTGAGGCAGCATTTCGTACTGATTCGTCATGGCCAGGAGTTCAGATAAGTTGTTAAAATCTTGTTGCCTAATGTAGAATTTATATTCTGTTCTTAGATTATCATAAATTCTTTCCATTTGGGCAGTATCGGACATCCTTCCATGCCTACGCATCAGGGTTGAGATGGCAGTTACGAAATCAAGTGCCTTCTCTTTAGGACGTTGCACGCGATTTCTAATTTCTTCTTCGAGACGGCTGTGATATCTTGGTGGTAAAAATTATAGCTGAAATGAATATAGAAATTGATCCCAAGTTTGCCAGTGAATTCGGTTGTTTCGGTACCACAAGAGGGCATTTTCTTTAAATAGCTCAGGAAGGGCTAACAGCAATTCTTGTCCGGGTATCTGGTAGCATGTTTGTAACTCTTGGATTCTTTCCAAGAACGATAATGGATCTCCTACACCATCATATTTGAGGCCCCATTTGCGTACGCGATCGCAGGTCGCTGCACTTTTATTTATGGGTTCAACAGGTAACATCTCTGGTGGTGAATTTGACGGTAATGAAAATAAGGTTTCAGGAATTAATGGAGCGGCTGCTGGTTGTATTATGGTACCTTCTCCAGTACGTAAGAAGTGTGTTAGACGAGTTCTTAACTCTTCTACATTTCCCGAAGGGTCAGGCGATACTTTCTTGCTTCCTCAATAAGTGCATCTTTTCTGAGTTCGTACACCCAGCTGACACGAATATCTTCTGTGCTTTTTGATGTACTCATTTTGTGAAGTGTTTGCTGGCAGGTTTACTGGTTTTACACAATTATTTAAATAACTGGAAAAGAAATATTATTTTATGTATAAACTATTAATTTTAATGTTCCTGTAACAAATGTAAATTTGATTTTAGTTTCTGGAACAAAACTGTATTAGTTTTAAGCTGGAATTAATGTTTAGATTACTTTTACAACAATAATTCAATCTCTGAAATAGATTAATAATTATTAATTATATTGGTTGCTATTTACGACCAATCTGGAATCTTGTCTGGAATACCTAATTTCTGTAAAATAAAAATTAAGTTACTGGTGTTGTAATCTGTAAATTACATCAGGGATATCCTGGTGCTGCCGGTTATTTATCTGTAATGAAAAAATTAATTTTTGATGTTCTGGACTCGTTCTTCTGGAAAACTGTAAAATAAAATTAGTTCGGTTTCATGTATTTTTACCTGGTTATATTTAATAGTTATATTTAAGTCTACAGGATAGGGATGACTATTTCTAGCCCTTTACGTTGAGCGCCATTTTGTAAGCCCCTTTTTTTGGGATGAGTACAGGTTCTCCTTTTAAGGATAGCTTACTAATTATTTTGTGTTTACCTCGGCTAGGTCAGGGAGTAGGGGTGGATTGCTTTTAGACTCATATACCTATTAAACAATACCTTACCTCGGTTTAATACATATATTTAAACAAAATATTAATGGTTACAATAAATCAAAGTAAAAATAAAAAGTATTCTGGTAAAAAAAAATCAACTTCTTAACTAAACGCTGCTGTAAGAAATAAATTAATATTTATTTCTAATTGCGCCTGGTCTGCGGCAGCCACTGTACACCGCGTGCTCCGGCTTCCTTGACGCTGGAGGTGGTAATTCTGGGTTGTGTACTTTCGGCCCAGAGGTCGCCTGTGTGTCGATGGTCGGTTTTCAACTCTCTGTAAATCAACCGCGTTATATACAGTATTTAAAACAACTAAATAAATGGTGGATTTTGTTTATTTCTAAACAAAATTATAACGTGTTCAGGTGTAAATAATACAAGGGTGTGTGTACAATTTCACGGAGGATTACTGTGTTTTTGGCCAGGTAAGTTTATTCTGATTTATTTTATTTGGTGTTTAAGAAAATGTTTCTGAAGTGAGGTTAAAGCGTAATTCAAATTTCTATCAGGGACTGGCTCTTTATTACTTATTTCTTAAGTAACGTTTTGCAATTCGGAACAGGTTAAAGAAAAGCAGGACCAACACAGGTTTTGGTATGTACACGATTTGTGTTAATACAATTTTGTGTTAGGCAACGGTTGTGTGTTATGTATTTAATTTTGGGGTTTGTACACAATGTCTAAGGAAATTCTAATTAATTATAAATACTATATACAATCAAAATATCTACAAGGGTTATTCAACGGTTGCAAGTCGTAATTTACGATTTGAAAGGTTTAGGTGATGCATGAATATTTTCAAACATGTGTGGTTGAAAATGTTGATAAAGTTCATTCAATGTATAAAATGGAACGTTGACCTTCGTTTGATTTAATACAAAATAGGATGATTCTTTACTATAATTGAATATGATTTCTTATTTGTGGAAATGGATATGTATTTTCCTACGAATAATTATCTTCAGTATTAATTATTAAAGCAGAATAAATTGCTTTATTTTAATTAATGTAATGGATTTCTTATTTTCAAATAGAAATTCTTTTACCTTTGAAGTAAAACGTAAAATTTACTTTTAGTTGTATAAATGTAATATTTTACTCAATTCAGGTTGGTTTTCGGTAACAAATTGGGATTTTGATATTCAGGTATATTTTATGATATACAGGGAAGTAAATTATAAGTGTTGATAGCCAAGCAGGAGCTCGAGCTAAATCAACAAATTCTAGTGATTCTATTTATTCAAAGCTGTAACGGACGCTTCGAATATATAGAATTATATACAGGAGGTTCAGGATATATTGGTTGTTCGTTTATAATTTCGTTAATAGCCAAGCCAATGGGCTCAGTAGTCTAAATTAACGAATCTTTAGAGATCCTATTTATTCAAAGTTATTACGGACACTGTGAATATATAGAACTTATACAGGTGTTTCAGGATAGCTCAATTTTACGTGTTGATAGCCAAGCAGGAGCTCGAGCTAAATCAACAAATTCTAGGGATTCTACTTATTCAAAGTTCGAACGGACACTATGAATATGTAGAACTTTATACAGGTGGTTCAGGATGGACGTGGTAATTGCCGTTTTGGAGGTTAGAGCGCTCGATTTGAACTTCCAGACGTTGCTTAAAGCCCCATTTGCTAGAGAAGCCCTATAATAATCCAGGTGATCGCCGGTCTTAACCAGTCAATCTACCGAAGATCAGTATAATACGCAAAACCTCTTTTGACGTCAATTACTTTCTTAAGGATGGTTGGTTAATAGGAATTTCTAGGTATTACAACTATTTTCATAAAAATCGGTTATACTTCGGAGTATTTGAATTCTATTTAAATTTAATTGAAATTGCTTTAAGAGCTGTCAGGCGGTTATGTTCTCGAATAGAAATTTATGTGTAATAAATAAATTATTACAAACAGGCAGGCAGGAGAGTATATTTGCAGAGATGCGTTCTACAAATAAAAGTTTCAGGTGTAATAATAAATTATTACAAAACAGGCAGGCAGGAGAATATCTGTGAGAAGCGTTCCACAGATAGAAGTAATTTTAAAGTGCCCAAATTTCGCTTATAAACCTTGCGACTGAGTGGAGTTTTGGTAGGAAATGTCGCAACGATTCTGCACATCGTGCAAGTGGGTACTGGTGCGCACGCAAAAGTGCTGATTATTTACCTTTATCTGGCACTGGAATAAAAATGAATTATTATTAAAACATTATCTTAATAATTTTTATTAAAATAATAATTAATTTATCTTACTCAATTCTGGCTCGTTACACTCTTACCCTGACGAAATAGCAAATCACCGAGACAAACGCAATTACTTCATCCTTGGAGTAACGCATTCATTAATAGGTTATGTTCGTAGACCATCTAGTTAATAGCTTTTTTTTTTGTTTAAAGTTACTAATTATTTTAAAACAGGTGTGTAGATGGTTGAAACTTGAAGAATTATTACATGGCTCACCTGAATGTTCTGATTTCCTATGCAAATCCGCTCAAAGCGTATGAAGCAATAATTCGCAATCACTCCATATCTACGAGAATCATTTTTCTCCCGGAAAACAAAATGTCCACCTTCACATCCAAAACCAAGGAGAAAGTTAAAGTTGCGTTATCGAACACAAGTTCGATAACAGCTGATGTCTGTGTTTCGAAAAGCGAAAAAGTAGTTTTACGACCTGAAATAAATAAAGGAGAAGTAGCGAAAGCCAATAGTTACACTATTACGATGTAGTCGCTTGTGTCTCGGATTGTGGGGGAGATAATATGGGGTTATGGAAAGAACTGGATATCCACACAAATAAATCACATGCCTTTTACCCTGTGACTGGTGAAAAAAAATATTTTTTCGCATTTGTTAAAATTAATAAAAAGTTGGTTTTTGGACATTGGGTTTAGTTTAGAAGATGGAACTGTTATCACTGCTGATCCAGTAAGAGCATTAGTGGAACCGACAAATAGCGAAGTAAGTTCTTATCATAAACTTAGCAATCTACATTTGACATGTGAAGGGACGCAGAGACAAAATGTATGTTGATCAGCGCAGTTATAGTCAAAAACAACAGCAACAGCTGTAAAAAGACAAAGCACTAGCGAGAAATGTAAGCGAATTTATAGAACTAATTCGCCAGTGGTTTGATCTAATGAACACTTACTCCCCAATTGCAAAAATACGGATTCGACAACCATATGGTAAACATTTGGAGGAGCAAACAGCGACTGTGAATCGAATGGAAAAACATTTATAACTATGTGACGCCGGCAAAAAAAACATTTCAGATTTTCCAAAAAGATGTTACTATGTAAATTAATTCCGTGAGAAACCCATTTCAAAATTTTTGGTACATTTTGACTCACTGACTAAATCAAGATTGCTTGGAAAATTTATTTTCACAGGTAAACATCTTAAAGTTCAATTGAAAACATATAAATTATTCGCATTTTATACAGCTGCGGATAGCTGTTGGGAAAAATAATTCTGGTATTGTTCAGCAATATACCAATGTCCCAATAGAGGAAAATGATTAGTACTAGCTGAGTAATGCCTTAAAGAGGGCGACAATTAAAGATTTAAGTACTTCTAAAACACCTTCAGATTCAGATTCTGTGGCTCAAGAAGACAATTACGGCAGTTGCTCATCCAACACGTCCTCTCCATCCACATCAGATAAGGGATTGTCAGAAAAAGATTGGTTAGAATATATTGCGGGATTATTAGCTAAGAACCTTTTAAGAAAACACCCGTGTCTTGGAACATGCACTAAAGATTCGGACCCTGTAACATTACACTCATATACCATGCCTTCTTGGGTGCAAGGTTGTCATTTGGGGGATTAATTAAACTATCTAATAATTGGTTTCAAACCGTATGTGAAATGGAAGCATATTTTCGAAAATTCTACCAAAAAACATTTAAACCTGGCAAACAAATTATTTAAAAAATTACGCATACTATTTGTGTAAGAAGGTAAATGTTGATCGAGAACTTGTTGGAGAGTATATTCTAAACTCAGAATACTTATTAGAATTAAGTATTTGAACACCTTAAAAAAACAAAATCGTTTTAAGTAAGAAACGTGTAGAATATTCAGATTTAGAAGGAAAATCTACTAAAAACCTGATGCAAAAGGTATTATAAATGCTTCCTAATTTTACAAACAGAAATATGTATTAATACAGAATCTAATCATTGTAGTTTTCTTCATTGTATTTTGCTGAAGCAGGTTATAAAGCAGGTACGTCAGTTACTATTTATCTTCCTACTTCTTACCGCTACAATGTCTGGCGGAGAGCCGTGCACAAAATAAATCGTACTTTTTATAACTATGAAGTAATGCAAGAAATTCGTTCACCAAAAATGTCTTCATTCTCTTCTGCATATTTCATACGTAGGAAGTATTCATCTATGTCCAATAGTTTTGAAAATACCTTGATACTGAAATTTGTACCGCATTTTTACGGTAGTCCTTATTTAAATAGTTAATGTAGCATTTGGTAACCATTATTTCGAGATTATTAGTTTGATAGAATCTTAATATATAAAAGATGTCCTTTCCACTGATTTAAAAGACCATAAAGAAATATTAAAAAAAAGCTGGTAAATATGTTGTAACTTAAAATTCATCAGTTTACAGTAATAAAAAATCAGAGAATAATTTTTCATGCTTTTTTGCAATCTCTAACACAAAGGCGCGTTTCATATTTTCTCCCGCAAGATCAATCCGAAGAGTATGCATATTTGTACAAAATTATATCTTCGAATACACTTCATATGATCAGATAAACCAGTTTACATAAAATATATAAAAAAAAAAAATCAAATTTGAATTTGGGCATGTTTTTGTAATTCTACAATGAAATAGGAGACGAAATACCTACTGCAATGAAATTTTGTTAATGCACTTATGCAACTATACCTAAAGAAATTACATACTTGTTACCTTTTCCTTTCTTTTTATTTTTGTTTGCAAGTTTGGAAGCTTCCTTTTTCTTTGTTTCAAAATTTACTTCAAATTGAATTTCTTTATTTACATTTCCAAGTTTCAGATTTGGTTAAAATTTTTTATTTGTTAATGTACGATTCAGTAAACGTTCTGACAATGGTACTGATTCATCATCCTCATCACTTTCGGATTCTGATCTGTAATAGACATCTTTTTCTACAACAATTTCGTCCCAGCTTTTTCCATGAAAATCTTTTCCTTTTCCTTTATCTAACATTAATAAGATCTTTGCAACCTTAGCATTCTGGTATATGTCTTGAGGAAGCCTAATTAATATAAAAACTAGCTGTTAGAGCAGTCTAAGAATGGAGGAAAAGTACAAAATAAAGGTGTTGTAAATGGTGTATAATAAATTTAATAATATAATAATGAAGTAAAGAAATAAGAAAAATAGTTCTCCAAAAACACAAATCGTCAAACTGACTGGAAGTACTAACCAATTACCACAAATAATGCCTCATGTCCCAGTCGGTAGTTTAAGTAGGGGAGGTTCAATATTTTGATTTGTTTAATTACCACTAAATCTGCTCGCTTACTTCCACCGAACATAAATAATAAAAAAATTGTATGTAAAACTAATAAAATGATCTCGGACGCCAAGTTATTTTTAATAATGTCGGAACAACTAAACCGAGTTTTACACTAAAATTTGATCAAAAAGTAAAACAATAAGAAAATATACAAATATGTTTATTAACAGTTAATGTGATATGGTTAAATAAAATATATCTTAAAACTATCCTTAAATTACAAAAAAATCATTACATAAATAACTTTGTAAAATTGTTGTACACAAATTTTGTAATAACCTCTGTTATCCAAATGTTTACGAAACGGTCAACCAAGGTGACATCATCCTTGCACCATTATTGCAATATCTTGAAATAATGTTTTACGTAGTAAACCAACCCATGAAAGAATTTTATCTCATAAATTTCTTCTTGAAATTTTGAATCCAGTATTTATTGCATTATTTTGAAGTTTTGAATGCAAAATTGCAATCATAAAATGAAAACGTGCGCAACAGTAAAATTAAATGCGTACTTACAATGTAATTAAATTGTAAATCAGTAAAATTAAAAGTAGCAGTAAAAATTAAAAATGCCTGAAAAGAGCAAATGTTTTAATTTTTAGTATAATGAGTTAAAAGATATCTTACCATCAAATTAATGGCACTTTCACATAAATTTAAGGAAAACCCAAAAAACTTTCTGCTTCTCTTAACGTTCATCAGGAAGTGCAAAATGGATGCTTTCGAAGTTACATCATGTAGTTGTGCGCGAAAGATTTGCGCAAAGGGTTAAGTTATGACGCGTTGCGCAAAAAATGATCAGAAAACAATTTAGGGAATATAAACCTTTAAGAAATATATACACTTAAGAAGATAAACCCTTAAAAAGATATGCAAATTAAGTTGCCTACGCCATACCTATACTTCAAAAATTAAAAACTTTTTCTTATATTTACAACTAAATGAATGAAAGACCTTAAATTAAGGTATATTTAATACAACTCAGAAAGGGTTGTTACAAAAGGATTCTGTTCTCTGAATAAATTGCTGGAAATACGAAACAAAAAGATAAATTAAAATTTTTGTTTCTCTGTAAAAATATTTTATTTACAAATCGTAAACCCCTATTTATTTGTAAAGCCTAATAAACAATTTTTCATAATTAACAGAATAATACTTTTTAAATTAAGGGAAATCAAACTTTTTAACACTTTTAAGAAACACCCATTGTAAAATTTCCTTCTATTAATTCAGTGTAAAATTCGACATGCGTTTTTTTGTGTCCCATAAATTTTGCCACTTGTTCCACTTCACTCCTTCCATAGTCATTAGTTGAAAAGTTGTAGCTATATGTTTCCTAAATTTTATTGAGGTCAACAATGCTGAGTTTTTTACTCCACAATCTTCAGCAAGACGCCTTATATTAGTACTTCCGCTCGTCCACCTGTTTTCAGAACCTGGATTGGCAAATAAATATTTGATATTGTACGATATCACTATTTTTTCTAATTTTGATCAAACTTTCTGCAAATTTTTGAATTCTTTCTGAAAAGAATATTAGCGCTGTTTTAGATCCTTTTCCACCTGTAACTACCCACCTAAATTTATTAATAAGACTTTTGTCGACTGGTGTTAGTGACTCTGTAAAAGCTTCCTGATTAGAGGTAGCTTTATTAACTGTATAAGTTTCTATTTTAAGATACTGCACGTATCCTATACGCTTCCGATTGAACAGTACAGTTAGTGCAAGCACACATTACGTTCAAATTTTATAATTTTTGCTTTACATTTTCCAGCCGCTAACATAACAAAAGCTTTATCAGCAGGATTACCAGGATATAGTTGAAAAGCCTGTATGTCACTAGTTAGTGGCAGCTGCGATGATTTCTCTCACTGATTGTCTTTGATATTCTTTAACGCTAAACTCATTCATGGCACCATTGATCAGTAATTAATTTTCTTAATTCTTCAGTTTAATTTTTTTCGTCTCTAATACTCCACAGTATGTTTGGAATATTTTGCTTTTCAATAACTACTTTAAAGCAAATATCATATACTAACTTTAAGTTGGTGCCCAGATGTAAAGCAAGAGATGGTGACCTAAAAGTTTTTGTTTCCATATTGAAACCACTTATAATCTTGGCAGCTGATATTAAAAGTTGAAACCACTCTGGTTTCATTACATCAAATAAACTTTTAACTTCTGCATTAAAGGATCTCATAGCGATTAATAATCGTGCCATTTCCCTCTCTTTGTTGGACACCACTGTAGAAACTTTCTTTTGTGTTTATTTAAAAGTGTTTTACCATATAATCAAATAAGTGGATCAGTTTTAACTACAGCATCTGGATGCATTATGTTAAACACCTCGGCGTTGATACGAGATGTTTTTAAAAAGTCGTGATTTTTTGAAGTCATTGTTGTCATGAAGGTTTGCGATGTAGATAAAATACTTTTTCCAGGTTTCAGAATATTTTCCGGTTTACTCTTGCACGTTTTTACATGTTTGGATAAAAACTTTTTACTATACTGACCTCAGCAATAAGTACACACAGAATACTTCGTGTCAAGATTTTTTATGTTCTTACAGCATTGAGCACACCTTTTTCTACAATTAAATGAAAATAACCTTCTTTTCTTAATGCGGTTACCAACTCCAAACGTTTTTTACTTTTTGATTTAAACCTACTAATTATCTGCACTTCTTTGGTGTCACTGTGGTGTCGAAGAAGATGCCTTGTAAAATGAGTAGGCATGTCATTAAAGCAGATTGGACATATTGTAGGTCTCTCTGGTGCACTTTGCTTCTTTGTACACTCACCTTGATCTTGAAATTTGTTGTAAAAACGATTAATTTATAAGGTAGGTATAAAAAAATCGAAGCGAACAAGTAAGGTGTTTAGATTATGTAAAAAAGTTTAAGTATTTTATTATAGTTTTGTTATGAACGAATAAGTTCAAAGGTAAATATGTAATTAAAAACTATTATTAATTTTATTAAATACATAAATAAAAAGTTTACCTCGAGTAGGATTTAAATCTACGACTTGTACTTTGCGAAGTACTCTAGCAAAGTACAGGTCGTAGGTTCAAATCCTACTCGAGGTAAACTTTTTATTATTTATCTGTTTAATAAAATTAATAATAATTTTTAAGTATTTTGTTTGTTTATAAAAAATTTTAAAACTTTTAGAAGATTTTAGAACAGAAAAAAGTAATTTTGGAACTATTCAAATACATATTAATTATTATTGATATTGAATTTAGTTTTAAAAGAACAAACACTCTAATGTTAATTTTTGACAGTTATTATGTTTATATAGTTAAGAAACTATTTTTACATTCATTTTGTCAAGTTCTTCTCTCCTCGATTGAAACATACGAATATTTTGATTAACAAAAATATTGAGGAGAGAAACCCCCCTGAACAGTTTATATATTACAATACCCTCAAAATAGGCAATTGTTTCAAGTTTCAATACATATCTTTAACAGAATAACCGAACGGGGTACAGAAAGTTCTAAATAAATTAATCAACATTTTTCTTGAGTTTTGTAAAAAACTGTGGTTATTTTAAATCAAATAAAAATGTCTTTAGTTCTTATATGTCTAAATCTCCGTGAATCTGATATAATTTAAAGGATTAAAAGATTTAAAACAACTTATTATTGGGTAGCTGAGAAAGAGCTTGACGGAGCTTACAGATTTTAACGCTGTATGAATAACGTGTAATAAGTACCTACGTTTTTGTTATCAGTAGTACTACACAACTGTTTGGCTGGACTTTCTCTAGGTTTGCTGCCGGATTCAAATATTGCACAATTCTTGCCAACTAGTTGTAAATTGAGTAATTCGCTTGAATCTCACTCAACTGGAAGGTATTGCATAGGTATAGCGTGTTATATCTTCTAACTTTTCAATATAATTTAGGTATTGAATATCGGAAATATTTAAAACATTATTTTGTTCCTAGAAACATTTACAGTTAAAAAAGTAAAGGTTGGTAACTTTAAATTATATACCTCTTCATTATGAGTGTGTACGAAAATATCAGAATATTGATTAACATAATCACTATTTTGGAAATGACTTGATATTGATGATGGGTTAATATTTATCTGCCAATGTCAATCCGATTAACAACATTTTAGAACAATGAACCTAATAATTAGCGTTGGCTAAATAGGAATAGTTGGACTTAAACTGAACTTCTCACATTCTTCCCAAGAGTCCAAGTCACAAAAAATACCTTTTATTTGATATAGACGTTTGACTCGAAGGAATAAATTCGGACCCAGAACTTTCCAATTCAAAATTCACAGTAAGTATTAGAAGTGCCAACAAACTCGAAAGAAATGTTAACGATTTAGAGCTACACCAGTGCCGATTTTGTGGATAAAGCGTTAAATTTTACCATGGTTAAATATAATTTATAAAAACCACTGAAATAAATATCCAATCGTTTTCCTTAATTATTTTCATAGAGGGACAATTATTTGTTTACAGAATTTACTATAATAAGCGTGTGTTAGATTTGCAAGAACTGCTACTTTCAGTTCCTATTTGCTTCCTATTTTAAATTACAGTCAATATTGTGTGAATATATATTAATGGTGAAATTGTTGGGGGGGGGGATCAATATGATTTAACAACGTGTAACCTATATGCGAATGTCAACCGTTGTTGAGATATTTTTTTTAAACTTCGCAGAGGAGCATTGAAAAGCTTAAATATGATTAATAACTTGTGTTCCTGAGATTATTCTTTATATTGTTAGTAGTACACGGACACCATCCCCACTCCTTTTTTTACGTCACAAGCCCCGCCCCTTTCACTTTTTTATATGCCCACGTGGGGGACCGGTTTTTCCACCCTTATTTTTACACGCTTACGTGTAGGACGTGTTTTCACCCTATTTTGCACATCCACGTGTGAGACCGGATTTTCCACCCTTATTTTTACTCGCTTACGTGTAGGACGTGTTTTTTTCATCCCTATTTTTGCACATCCACGTGTGAGACCGTATTTTCAACCCCTGCTGGAAATTTTATCCCTAATTATTTTTATACGTGTACAGTGAGACAGGATTTTCCACCCTTATTTTTACACATCCACGCGACACTGTGTTTTCAACCCTAATTATTTTTACTCGCTTACGTATAGGACATGTATTTTCACCCTATTTTTGCACATCCACGTGTGAGACCGTGTTTTCAACCCTAATTATTTTACTCGCTTACATGAAGGACCGTATTACCCTTATTTTATTATTTCTTTTGGTTAAACCTTATGGCTGTATTAAGGACCTTTTGACAGCCAGGACTTTTGCTAACGTGAGGCTGGTCCTGGTCTTGGCTTAGAACTGTATTTAGGGGTGGGGGCTGTATGTAGAGCTAGGGCTGGAACTTAGGGCTGGTCTAAGGATAAGTCTTAGAGTTTGGTCTTGGTGGTGGAGCTAGGGTTGGAGTCAGGCCTTGGTGGTGGAGCTAGGGTTTAGAACTGTATTTAGGGGTGGGGCTGTATGTAGTGCTGAGGATAAGCCTTAGGGTTATTTCTGATAGTATTAAGGTCCTTCTGATAGTTTAGCCCCGGAGGCTGGGCAGACACATACGCCTACAATAATTGCATAATTAATAAGATATTATTATTTAGTCTATTGCTTTAAAAGGGTTAAATGCTATTGGAGAAAACGTTTCTAATAAGGAGATGAGATAGCATCTGTGTTAAGGATTGATCTTGCGTGGGGGAATTTGAATGACAGTAAAATTTAATTATAGAACACTTATTTTATAGTCATAATTAAAAATCCTCAGTGAACTATAAAAAATTACTGACACTCCTAATGAAACAAAACATTTTATTAAGTTAATTAATCACATTAACAGTTTGTGTTTTCTAAAACGCATATTAAAAACATAGTTTACCTGCATTGAAATAATATCCATCCGTCCGCTAAGAATGTTGTACGCCTTAATATTTTTTAAAAGAAACTTAATGCTTGTGTTTTATAACTGTAATTAAAAATCTGTAAATAAATAAAAGGGTTAACACCACACTTACCAGATCTGTACTTAAAGAACGTTTTCGAGGCACTGATTTACGCGTGATAGTTACTGTTTTGTGCTGCATGTCAAACTAAAGAACAACTTTCTAGATTGTGTAAAAACCACCTATAATTAGAGTGTAAAATATACAAATAACCTCATTGTCTTTATCATACTTACAGCAACATACATTTACCTTTCTCTTAAAATAAAACTGTTTTGAAAATATTCGTATACGGACACACAAATTGTTTTTATAAAAACCATATTAAGTGTTTGGAATGTTTAAAATTCCATAACATTTTGTAGTAAGAAATCACTGTTCACGTTTACTTTTAACTAATTACCGTGTAATTATATAACTTTTAGTTTAATTTAATAGTCTAAAACCAATATAAATGGTTAATATAATTTCTAAAAATATTATTAGAGTTGATACGCCGTTTTATTTCAAGTAATTGTTTTCAATATATATAAAATGTGTAAGTGGACCTGTATTATTTGTTGTAACCTTCTACTTACATAAATTCAACTTATACACGAATTAATAACGACCTCCACTAGTTTATAACACAATCGCTATGTAGCGTGTTTTTATTTACACCCGTACTTCTATAAACTATTAATGCTCCATTTTAATAGGGTGATCAACTATCTGAAAAAGGTTTACTGTTAAAGTATACGATGAAGATCGTTTGAAGCAAACCTGTATTATTCTTATATACGAATGATATTTCAAAAAGTACTAGTATAATTAACATGAAGGTTTATAAATCTACATCCAGACAAGGAATCAGTTTTAAACACAAAGAATTTATCTGTAAGGGCAGACAATGCTATTACATAAGACGTTTTACAAAAACGTGGTTATTCCACATTGAGAAAATTGTTAGTCATGAGAAACAAGCTGGTCTTGAAGTTAGCCTTGAAGTTAGCTAGTCATAGGCTTTGAAGTTTACCTTGAAGTTAGCCTTGCGAGCAACTTTTATAAAAAATGTACACCTGAGTTTAAGTTGACGTATATTGGTTTATGAATATTTTATTATTCTAAGAAAAATGTTATTAAAAATGTTTTCTATTAATTACCCTTTGTAGACTATATGTTTTATCTATACACGAAATTTTATTTCACAACAGCATACTCATTCTACCTTGAGAAAATTGTTAACCTAGAGAAACAAGTAGGTTTGAAACTCAAACAACCCTCTGTTACCACTCTCGTCAATGTAGATAGAGGTCCAATGCTGGTCTGGTTTGTCTGCAGGGTCCGTGTTTACGATAATCGCACTCGGTCGAGGTGCGTGTCTGGGTAGTTGATTAGAAGCACATACAAGTCGAAAACACATTCTTATTGTGGCTGGGGGTCGATTTCAAGCATCTCAACACTTCTGCCGCATACATCTTTGTGGATTTTTTATCAGATGGGATTAATAGCAATGTCAACTAAACGTTTTAAAAAATTTCTAATTTGAAAATAAGAGTGACGTAATCTAATCTTATTTGAAATTTCATGGAAGTATCATTATCATCGAGATTTTGAGATACTACCTTCTCATCGTCTTCACCTTGAACGATTATATTGTAACC